>VXBL01004000.1:1169063-1308711 GCA_013400195.1 Aramus guarauna | reverse complement strand
TTTTTCTTATTTTCTTTTTTTTTTTCTTTTTTTTTTTCTAGATGCTTATTTCTAGTGTGGAAATAACCTTCCTCGGTCATCTCCCCTGCCTCCCATTGTAGTACACAGGCTGCTTCATGACCACAAATGCTGTTGTGTAAACCAGAGAGCACATAGCGTACATAAAGTCTTGCTGCACATTGATTTGCTGCATGGCAGTAGTATTACAGCAGTTGATTTGTTTCAGCTTCTTAGTAAAGAAATACCACACATCAGTGACTGTGGTTTAAAAAACAAACAAAAAAACCCACACAAACCAAAACATACAGAAAGAATAAGTGTGCAGGAAAAAATGTGCAGAATAAACTGTTACTTTGCAAAAGTATGATAGTGCATAAAGCTGTGGTAAAATAGGTGTAAAAGAACCTGCTGAGAACTGACATTCCATGTTCATGACTTCAGAAAACACTGACTCTCCTGGGAAGTGAACATGAGTGAGATCCTTAGAAGAACAAAAGGTTAGAAGTTATGCAAAGATTTAGTGATGCTTAATCCTGTTTCTCTTCAAGACAAGATCCTTTCTAGATGTTTGGCAATAGTAGATGGTTCTATCTATAACTTCTTGCAGGTTTAAACAATTAAAATAAGCCAGTAAAAAAGACTGAAAGCCTTTAACAAACTGGGAAATATCTAGTCCCAGATGAATGCACAATGGAGTGTTTTAGACTAAAGAAGTAAAAACTTGCCTTAACGTTTCTTAAACTTGTTCTTGGATCTCATCTAAAACTTTCAGATAAGCACTGTAAGTAGAGTCACCAGATGTCATTATGTTATAGTTGATTGTAATTTAAAAGTGAAATGTAAAAGTTCTAGAAAAGTTTTCTACTACTTGCAGGTTTGTTTTTTCTCATTTAGATAGGGCCAGATTCCTGAAACTTGGATAACTCACTCTCACAAAATACCTTTCCTTCCCTCAGGAGAGAGAGGTATAGGTATTATTTCAGGCTTTAATCAGCAATTTTTAGTTGAGCTTAAGACTTCCTAAACATGAAAGGCTATATTCTACTCTCTTCTATGTGTACTGTTTAGTCATGAAAGCAATGCTGTAATATGTATTTGTAGTGACTCTAGACCCTGGACCTCCTAACATCCCTGTATTTAACTTGCGTGTTTTCATTGCTTCCTCATAAACCAGTGATAGAAGTCAAATTCTCAGTGTCTGTATGATTCAGTGGTATAATTCTTGTGATGTTATTCATGGGTAGATCCAGTCATGTAGTGGTTTTATTAGTGTTTTGGTTTTTTTTTTTTCTGAACAACAGTATGCTTAGGACTAAATTTTCCAAGTTAGATGTGTAATTAGTATAGTAGGGACCTGGTAGATATTAAAGTAACCTAATTTCTTAGTGGTTGCTACTTCAATTAAGATTTACATCTATTTTGAAAATTTGAATATTTTAATCTCCTTAATTCTTGAGAAAATTTGTCCTCGTTACCCTCCCTTTTGGGGTCATGTTGTGCACAGCTAAATGTATCTGGGAAAAAGAATCTGTGAGTAGGGGATGAACAACTTAAGAGTATAGTGCACTTATTTATTGACTAACACATGCAAAAGATATCTAGGATTCAGTGATCTGCTAAGCTGAGCCTTAGTATGCTAACTGCCTGGGATAAGATGCCCAAAGAACCTTTGCTGGCAGGTGTCAAGTCAGGAGAGGAAGAGTTGGCCTCTGCGGTTTTCCAAAGTAGATATGTGATGTTGTTGACTTGCCATCTTCTACTCATTCCCTGTTAATTTTTTAGGGGTTTATACGTTATCATGTTGGTGTGGGATTTCTCTCTGCTTGGTTTTTTTCCTGTTGAATACCAGAGCAGCTAATAATCTCCATTTCAAGAATTCTGCCTGTGAAGCTAGATTTACCTTTGTCTTGTGTAGCTCTGCACCACAGATTGATTCCCTCACAGCTTTCTTACAGCACAACAGTTTCTGCAGGTATCTTGGCCAAGACATCAGACTGAGTCCTTCGATCCTTTGAAGATGGTCAGTACTGGGGTATGTGGTGCTTCCTAATATACGACTTTATCCTGTCAGTAATCAGAACTATTATCTGAAGTGCAGTAAGTGAAGATGTTAAGAGTCTGCAAGTTTTCATGTTTCTCAGGCAAATCGATTAGAGATGAGCTTAAGGGTATGGAAATGGAGAGCAAAATGGTCCTTCTCACTTTCACAGGTATGATCACGTGCAATATTTAGTAACCACTCAGAAACTGTGGACAAGCTGGCGTTCTGAGGAGTGCTTATCATGTTTTACCTGACTTTTTTTTTAATTTAACTGAACTTTTTGGAAGCAGCCTTGGCTTTTAAACTATTTTCCTTTATATTTGAATAATATTCAGTAACTGTTTGAAGGTGTTTTTCAAATGGAAGAGATTCTTGAGTTGATGTTAATTATTAATGTTAATATGTTTTAGAAGTTCGAGAGAGCTGTAAGTCACAAGTGTTGAAAATTGTAATTGGCAAGTAGTTAGGCGTCAAGTGGATGTATTTTCTTTCGTTTACATGTGCTTGCTGGTTAGTTCTAGTAATAAATAAAATCCTGGGATTGTGTGGTTGGAAGCTAATGATTCAGAACCTGGCTGGCTGATGCCTTAAGGTCAACTCAGTTCAGTAAGGGTCTTCAGGCCTTACTCAGGGAGGTGAGCACTGGCTGTTCCTGGATAACTTAGCAAAATTGTTCCTTTGAGGCAACTGGTTTTCTCAGTCAGCACTTCTTCATCATCATAGTTATAAAAAAGGCTTATATTTAGAAAAAGTCCAAATAACTAATGGAAGAAAAAACACCCATACTGCTGTTGCTTCACTTCAGCTTGTTTAAAACAGTATTTCCTGGAGATGACGTTACTGGGTCTTGGAAAAGAACTATGAAGAGACTGAGACAAGAACAGGTAGGTGAAAGGAGGAAGCAAGGTAGGAACTGTTAAAGCAAGGATGTACTATAGGACAAGAACAGGAGTAACAGAGAAAAATACTTTTTTTTTTTTTTTTTTTTTTCTTAAAGTGTTGCCTGGAGAGTTGGTCACTATTACGCTTCAGTTAGAAATGCTGGTGTGTGTTCTATGTCGCCGTTAATGTTTTCAGTTGAGGAGATGTAACTAACAGAGGTTTCTCTTCTTGCTTTGATTTCAAGCTAATTACAATTGGGTTAGGGTCCAAAGACCCAATATTGATCCACTATGGCTAATGATTCAGAACCTGGCTGGCTGATGCCTTACACATTGAAATGTGTACATCATTGCTAGAAGTTTTTTGTTCTATGTACTGTCATCATTATAATGAGCTTATTAGTATTTGCTCTTGCCTTATCTGCCTTTTGATGGTAGTCATCTTTGGAGTTAGTCACTCTATGTAGTGATATTGTCTACTTCAAATTATAGTTCTTCAGTCTTCCCTGTTTATCAAAGTACAATAAATCTATTGCCAAAAAGCTTTTGATAATGATGTGTAACAAGTTTAGTGCAGAGGAAAGAGATGCAGGCAGAGCATAAGATTATTTTTTGGATGTGCTTAGATGCTTGCAGAAAATCCTCAAAATTGTTTTGTTTTATCTTAAACTCAGGTAGAGAACAGGCTGCTGGATGTCTAAGTCAGCAGTCCCCATAAGGTAGAATTTACAAAGACTCTGATATCTGTTGAGTTCTATTTCAGGATAATTAATAGACTAAGCTATAGAGAACATAAACTGTTAATGGAAAGTATAAGGGGACTCATGTTTCTTCAGATAAATACGGAAGGTCATAGCTCTGGAAAATGTTCGATGTGAGAATAAGCATTTTTAAATGAGCCTGAAACTTTGAAAAATCAGTACGGCGACTGAAGAAGGGGCAGCATGGCAGCAGCTTTTCTCTGCGTTGGCAATTAATCTTGCTGCAGGCATTCAGTGCTAGCCAGAGTTTTCCCAGTGTCTTCAGAAAAGAATGGAGGTCTGTACTGCAATTCCTAAAGTGACGAGCAGTCCCTAAATGTCAAGCGAGGATGTGTATAATGGTCTGTATCACATAAGAAAATAATTTGATTTTTCTTTTTCTTCAAAACCTTGAAGAACAGACTTTGACTCTTGTTGCTGTGGTCAATGATAAAGCTGCTTTCACTTTGATGTTTTTTTTCATTGTGTGTTTTTGGTGGGGGGTTTCTTGGGGGTTTTTTTTGTTGGGTGTTTTTTTTTTTTGTTTTTTTTTTTTTTGTTTTTTTTTTTGGAAGGTATATATAGAGTATCTGAAAAGCATTCTGATATCATTAATAACCATGGGTAGAGTTAATGAGTAGCATCTGTTCTTCTAGAAAAACAACTTAATAGAGCTGTCCACTCTTGAAGATGAAGGATGTTTGTATATGAGTGGCAATAATAGTTGTTGTGGGTAAAACAGCTGTTAGTTTCTTAAAAGATGATTCTACTTCAATGAAAACAGCAAGGTTCACTAATTAGGAGTAGATTCTGTCATTCCCATATCTTAATTTATCAACACACCAGTTCGATGCTTTGGATTCTGTGTAGGTGCATACAAAACGAATGAGCAGAACTTGCTAGAAGTGGATCACTTGGATATTTGACAAGTATGATTACTTCAAATTTTACATGTGGTTTTGCTGACAGTTAATTGAGTGAAATAGATGTCAATTCTGTTATAGAAACATCATGAGTAGAGTTTATTGAAAAGCTTCTTGAAATGCAATTTTGGGTTATAGTTTGCTTTACACTAGTTCAGGCAGTCTGCTGACTCAGAAGCACAGTGATATTGCTGGCAATGCTGAGCCTGCTGTGTGAGGGGGATGAGGGTGAGGAAAGCAGACACATCCTGCCACTGAGTGGTGATGGAGATGTGCTGCAGCTTCGTTATTATAATTAGTGTCTGTGCGTAGGTGATGGTTATTTGAGGTGGAAGAGATAGTTACAATTGTCCCTGTCTACCACTTTTCCCTTTGCGACAGCTGCTTTTGGCAGACAGTGCTTAGCTATTCTGGTTCCTTCCATCTTGCATTTCTTGTGCTCTCCTATCCATATCCAGATGCACCGATCTGATTCTCTTCACATGCCTTTCAACCTGCAGGAGGAGGAGCAGTCTTGGCTCACGATACTTTCTTTTCACATCATACTGTAGGCATGTTCTTTTTTGCATAAAGTATTGGCGCTTGCTTACACTGCGTTGAAGCCAGTTGCTCCTCTTTGTTCTCTTCCCATCTCTTTTGGAAGAAAACCCATGTAGCTTTTCACAAAATACCTGAAAGTAGCAAATGAGTAACATTTTCTGAGGCTATGTAGATATGAACTGAATGTATCTGCAGTGTGGCTGTTGCAGACAAAGCACCTAACTACAGAACTAATCCGTTTCTGTAAAGTACTGTGCTGATAGGAAAGTCTTCTAAAACAGAGATGGCTCTAGAGCTGTGTTTCTGTCGTTCTAGTATCAGCTATTGCAAGTATTTAGTGTAACTTTTTTTTTTCTACTCCAGTAACGTAAGATTCATCTTCAGTGTGAGTGTGACAACTGTGCTCTTTATATACTATTCCTGCAGCAACAGCACAAACTTTACATCCTGAGTTTAGTTAGAGGAACATAGAAGAATAAAAATATCTAGGTGCAAATGAACTTGTGCTATCATCTAGTTCATTCCATCATGGGACAGGAACAATAACCCTAACAAGTATTAGTCCACCTATTTTTGAAAACCACCAACAAAGGTTATTCATAGCCTATATAAATATCATGTTCTGGTGCCCATCTGAAGTTAATAATTTAAAAGATTTCTCTTATAGCAAATGTCAATTTATTTTGCTACAAATGAAGTTTAGTTTCTGCTTTTCATTCAGTATAGACTCAGTGAATGACTGACAAGTTCTTTATGCATCAGACTTGTGTTATCACTTAGACTTGTAAAGAGGTTTCTAATCTGTCTGTTCTGATCCTTTATTAGAAAACATAATCTGCAATTTCTTTACATCTTTAAAGTATGCTGCAAGAGCATCAATTTGTTGTGTCTTTCAATTGTTAACTTATAATAATTCACCAGACTGTTATTTTGCAGTACTATTACCAAACTTACTTATTCATGAGACTCTGCTGTCTTATGTATAGTTTCCCTTAGTCATATTGCTTCTTTTTGTCATGCTATTTCTCTAACTTACCATGAAAATCCTCTCCTAGAAATAATAACTTCCACCACAACCCATGTTTGCAAGCTACAATTCATTTGTAGCTTTGTTTCATTATATAGATCATTTTTGTAAACACTGAATAGTGTCAGACTGAAAATCAGGAAACCCTTAGAAACTCCCCTGGATGGGTTTTCATAGCTGAGGAGTGAAATTTGAGTGACACAAAGGTATCCGATGTGTTCTGAGAGCTGTTGGGTGGTATTGTAACCATGGAAGCTTTATGTTAATCATAGCTTAGTTTTTGCAATGTGTAAACTTTTCTAACAAAATCTTCCACGTTTCAGGCAACTTATTTAAATCCTGCATTTTAGTTCAATGATCTATTCTAACTTCTAGCTTGCATATTATAGCTTCTTTCTGAAATAACTCTATCTTTGCAAATGTTGCAAAATATGCATGTTCATCTTAATCACATCTGTTAATAAGTTACAAAAATTATTTCATATCATGGCTAGGTACACCTCACAGTGGAGTTGTATTTGTTCAGTGGTGGTTCATAGAGCTACTCAGAGCTTTTAATAGAGTATGCTCACTTAACTTCATTGCTAACAAACACACAGTTGTTATTTTATAGAAAATCTAAATGAATGGTTCAATTCAAGCTGAAAATAAAAGGAAGAGAAAGGGGGGGAAGGATACAAGAAATAATAATGCTGAAACAAAACATGTAACCAACAGCTGATGAAAGGAGGACTTATTTTCCATTAACAACACTAAAGACAAAAGAGATAGAAGGGAAGGTTGAATAGCTCTCTGCCAGATTGTAAGACGTTGAGAGTAGAGGGAATGCTGTCTTAGTAAATTTCTTTTTTGTTTCACTAAAATTTATTTCAATTTAGAAGAAATTGCTGGCAATAAAACATTGTCATGTATGTTTTTAATTTTGACGAACTAGAGTAAATATCCTGGAAAGCCTGAGTGATGTACATGAAGAGGAAAACTATGGGGAGTTTTAAAAGATATCACTTATAAATTTGTTCTAGCTTAGTTTTAGCTGCAGTAAATCACAGAACTAAAAACAAAACTTTGCATATATATTATATACCTGAAAACAGACATCTACACAGTTAACTGGAAACTAAACTTGTGAATAGAAAATTATGCAGTATTTTATCGTGCATTTCCTGGAAGGATACTAATGCAATCCAGGAATTGAACGGAGTTGTGAAATCAACTTTTTTAGATTTCATCTTTCACCTTGGAGACAAACCATTGTAGGACTTGTATAACTATATTTTGTTATAGTTATTCCAAGATGCTTTGGACCAGAACTCTGCAATTGTTTTCATTTGAACTACATAGAAAGCTTTCTGCAAAATTTTTGCTTGAATAACTTAAGGCATTATTTCATGCATCTGAATATAATTAGAATTTTTAGACTGGACAAAATCAGTAAAATGCTTTTATCTTAAATTCAGTCTATTGTATCATCTGTTTAAATATTTATCACATGTTATTATGTATGTTTATAAATCAGTATTTTCATTGACCACAACAGGTACTGCTTATTAAAAGCTGATAAGTAAGAAAGAAAAATAAGTTCATAACATACCCAACTGAGCTGCAGTTGCTGAAGCGACCAAGAAAGATTTTCTTGCAGCTTAAGTTAAAACCCTTCAAGAACACTGAGGGAAAAATACTCCCAGCCTCTGAACTCAGAAAAAGAGCGCTCACCACAGACACAAGGTTTCAGGCCTTCATTCGAAGTCTAAGGTGGATAACGGCTCATGGTGTTTCGGAGTTTATTTGGTTCTGGTTTTCCTTTTGTTTAAAGAAATAGGTTGTGCCGGAAAAATGTGCTTGCAGTTTCCTTCTGTAGTCAAGACATTTGCTTATTGAAGGTATGTGAAATACTACTGCTTACCACAATATTTTTTTACTTTAACAATTAATTCCTGGTTTTGTTGGGATTCATTTACAAAGCAGGCAGCTGGCTTTACTAGTGCTATTCTTTACATGAGTGAGGAAATCTTAGTACCAAGGTATTGCCATAAACATAGAATATAACCCTTAATAAGTTGGTAAGAAACTTGTGTTTAGTGAGAGAGGGTTTTTTTTAAATAAAGCCTTAATTCAAATGTTTCTATCAAAAAAAAAAAAAAAAAAATTAAACCTGAAGAGGCAAAGAAGCGTATCAGCAACAGCTGTTCTTGAAGTTGTCTGTGTTAGGGACTATTATTAGAAATTGAAGGTCAAAGAAAACAACTGTGTTCACTTGATACCTCACGTGTGTCCTCCCCCCAGTATAAGTCAGGGAGCTAGTCATGCCTATTGCACTGCAAAAAGTAAATAAGGTTGCACTAATATTTAATAATGTCTGCAGTTGGAATTTAACTGGCATGTAGAATGTATTAAATAAATTACTTATGAACTGACTAAAGGAAAAAAAAAACCCACTGACATCCATCTGTGTCCGTCCCCCCACCCCCTGATAGACTTGCAGCCTGTTAAAGAACAATGTCGTTTGTGTCAAAGATCTGAGGTGTGACAGGTCTTTGGACAAATGTCAAGAAGGGAGGAGCTTGTCTGTGGAAGAAAGACTTGGACAATAGCTCTTGTGACACCAGAAGTTAATTGCATTAACTGTAATTTCATTGCTAGTGTAGAATAGTGTGCTGTCATGTGAAACCAAAATGCCTCTGTTTGAAACCCTTCTAAGGGGTGTTTGGCTTTGCCTGTGTGCATTTACTCTGGTTTGTTCCAGAGCTCAGAGCTTATTTAGGCTTACAGAGGAAGTTGTCAGTAAAGACAGAAGGGTGTATGTAGGTCTTTGCTTTTGTTTTGCAATATAGTGAAATAAATAACTCCTGATAAAATTTTTGCTCGCTATGAAAACCTTGTGATTTCTTTGGTAGTGTAAGGAGAATCTTTTCATACTATTTTTGAGAAGTTACGTTTTCAGTTTGAGATGCATAAACATTTTTCCACTGCAAATGTGACCAGGGACTTTGGCTTCTGATGCAATATTTAATTTATAATTTTGTCTGACATCTCTCTATAATTTTACAAAAAGAAATATAACTAATTTTACCTGTTAAGAACTTCCTGTGAATACACTTAAAACATTCTTGTAGCTTATTAATTTTTGGTGGTGTGTTTTTGATTATGTAAATATTGTAGGCTCTAAATAAGAATGTCTGATTCTGTTGTAACTAAATTTTAGAGCTAAGATTCAGTTTCCGTGGTTTTCCTTGATCTGTCTTTCATTTTTCAATTTTCTGTTTCTGCCTGTGTTAAAAGGTGTTTTAAATTGAAAACTGGTAGTCAAGAACTCAGCTCGATTTAGTGCTTGTACATTAATAGTTGAACACAGTCATCATTTCGTATGGTGAAAGAGGAAGACACAGATCCCTGAGTATTACAGTAGAATGATGAAAACAAGAAGTTTCTGGATAGCATACATCCCTCATGGATCTGTGTGCTGCCAATGATTTCTACTATTTCTGTGGTGAGTTTTTATATTATGCATAAAATAATAGATCTAAAAAAAAAAAAAAAAAGGAAAATCTATGTAGCTGATACTACAGAAATGAGCACGTTGATTATAGGATTCAGGGCTGGATCTTTTTGAAAGAAATAATGGATTGTGTACAGGGAGGAAGGGCTTTTATCGTTGTGGTTCTGGGTAGTTAGTGTTGCTTGCTTCGCTTCTGGCCTTTGCCTTGCTGGTACCCTGACCCATCTGCCCCTGTGTCTCTTTGTAGCACAATTAGCATTTACTTCATATACCACTGCTTTGAATTTTGTCTTTTCTGGCAAACAGACATAGGAAAGCCGCACGTACTTTGGGACTGTCCACCCTGACTGGAATGTAAATCTTCCTTGGAGGAAAGAGTATTGACTGGTACAGAGGAAATTATGCAGAGGTGGTTGCAGTACTGGTACGTTTTGTTCTGTGTCTGAGTAAGTCATGCAGCAAAACTCAAATGCATATGTTGAATAAATATGCAAATAAATTAAAGGGAGTTTAAAATACTGAGGAATAAATGCCTAATTGTTTTTGTGTGCAAAAGACTAGCTCTTCTTGATGTTAATATATTCCGGTTGATAATAGGTATAGCTAAAGCTTGTTTGCAAAGTTATTCTAATCAGTGTTATTTAAATGATGTGTTGCTCCAGTCTTGAATGTTTCTTGGGAATCAGAGTACCTTTTTATAAAGTGAAATCAATTTCAAATAATAATCTTGTCTGTAACCTTCATGACTATTGTCTTTGAGAGTATGCTTGACTGTAGCTTCCAGTGATTCTTTTAGTAGCAATGGATCTGATAGCAACAGAAGAAAGGTAAACATGGTAAATAACCTAAATACTTAACCATATGGTTAAACATCACTTAATTAGTAGTTTTTCATTGTAAAATCACAAGGAGATAAATTCTGACTTTCAGGCAATTTCCTAGAGGTGTCTAAACTGGACAAAGAGAGCATCTTTTCTACAAAGTCTAGCAGGAATTCCAGTGACCACGGTAGCACCTATGTATCTTCAGGATTTTTTTGTAATACTGGGGATGCAAACACAGCAAAAGCTACAGAAGCCCTTTATTATTTTAACTTGCATGTGAGAACCTGAATAATAGGGCTTGTCTATAGAATAAAGCAACATTTTTAGCCATGTTTAATGCTGGGCTCATATAGTCATGTAGGTTCTGCTTAATGTGGGGCCTACAAACGGTGATGTGCATATACACTACTAGTTTTTCAGCGTTTGCTCAAGATCTTAGTTGTGACTTCAAACTCCAATTTCTAAGAAGAGGTAGGAATATATCTGATCACAAATTTGAGTTTAGTGACTCTATAAGATTACTCATGTTGTTAAGGAGACTACTCGTATACTTAAGATTTTGCCTTGAATCTTGACATTTAACTTAAGTGTAGGGATTAAAATAGAGAGAATGGCTATATATGACTTATGGGTGCCTGCAGATACTAAAAAGAGCACCATCAAATGATTTGGGTAAACAATATAAAATCTTGTAATATTTAAAATATTACCTGCAGGAAGGAAATTTGAATTTAAGAGTGGAAATAAAAATAATTGTGTAACTAAAGTACAGAACACTTGGATTTGGATTTTTTTCTGTACTATATCACTTTTTTTTTAAATGTGCATCACTAAATTCTGGCTTTAAAATTGTATTTTCAAAATTAATCACTAGTACTTGCTTAAAAACATATTCACTTGATCTGTGCTTGAACTTCACTCTCATTATTAATTTTAGGCAATAAAAAGCTCTTTGGCTAACACGTTCTATAATTTCCCATATAGGACATGCGAATGTAAATTTCTGCACTTAAAAATGCAATGATCTCTTAACAGCAAACAGTGAATGGGAATAATTTTAAACATTTCAATGCAACTTACCTCCTTGATTTTACTTAACTTTTAGAAAACTGTTCACAACTCAGAGATAATTTGCTAGTACAAGATCAGTGTGAATTAAAAAAAAAAAAATTGTGCAGGATTTTTCATGTTGTGCTATATTGCTTTGACAGGTTATGTATTTTGTAAACTTGACTAACCAGCAGAAAATATACATTGTGTGTATTTATATCCATTTATAACACTTACAGAGAGCAGGCACAAAGACTTGGATTCCTTCTTTCTGTTCTATTTAATCATTGTCCCTTTTGTCATGAAAAAAGAATGTAATCAGGTATGTTGGAAAAAAAAAAATCAACAGAGGGTGAGAATTAATTCTGCTACCAACTGTGAATGTGATCAAATTCAGTGTTATAATAGATGAAATGAAAGGAGAGGTTTACCCACAACGAGACAATCTCTTCCACAGATAAGCTTACAGACATGCTTGCATTGTATGTTGAATAGACATTGAGTGTTAGAAAATTTAATACAAGCTTGGACATCTCAGCAGTAGTTGCCACCTAAACACTGTTTTGTAACTATTGGTGGAAGCTATGATGACCTCCTAAGTTCATACTCTGTCCATTATTTGCACTAATGCAATTTTCTAGTGCATAAAATGGAGTAAAATGTTTTTCTGAACATCTATACTTAGCATAAAATGAAAAGGGTTGTTTGTTTGTCTTTTGTTGTTTTTTTTGGTTTTTTTTTTTTTACTGCTAGCTAGCTTGAGTGTCCATGAACTCAGCACAAAGGCTTTCTTTGTGTCCTCTCAGCTTGTGGCAGTTACAGGTAATTACTAACACTTTCCCCAGAGGTGCATTGGCAAAAACACTCATTATGCTGGTGCATCAGCATTGGAGTGTGCTGAAATGCGTATATTAACTTATGTGCTAGTAGGAAAAAAACCAGGGAGGGGAAAAGGGAAATCAATGCTAACCAAATATGGAAACATGAAATATTGTAGGGAAGTTAGCATTTGGCTTTCAAATTTCAAAGGGAATGACATTATAGAAAAGTCTAAAAAGTAATTTCAAAATTGATTATGATTTTAGTGGGGAGTATGAAAACTGCTTCAAGAGCAGCACTGGTCACTGAGGGTGCAGAAATATTAACAGGTTTGCAGTAAATAGGAAAAATTGTGGTTCTTCTCTTTGGTTCCTGACTCCTGGGCAGTTGGATTGCTGTCCAGATTCATACCTTCAAGTCTGTTCCACAAGGAAACGAATGATGACCAGGTCACAAACATCTTGCAATGGAACTGCTATTAATGGAGATTTCCTATTGATATCCACTAGCACCACGTCTTTTCTCTCGCTGTGCAGCTGCACACTCTGCAGAGTCTTACCAAGGATGAACAGTCCCCAGTGGCTTTTTTTAAAAAAAGTTGTGTGGGTTTTTTTTTTTTTTTAATAATGCCAATGACATTCCACCCAAAAAAGAAAAGGAATGCTGATTTGTTTTGACCAGTGTGAATAAGACTTCAAAATCTTTCATGAAATTGGCCTGGGAAAAAAAAAAAAACAGGATAAGAATGTTTATATGGAAGCAAAATTATAGTGGATTGGATTTTTTTTTTTTAATGTGTTTTCTGAACAGGTAGAAAGTATCTGTGTTTTGCACAAATACATTTATCATTGTCTTTAATGACTGCATCTGAATAGGTCTTGGAAATGATACTGATAGGGATTAGATACAGCAAAGAACTCTTGTGTTAGTATCATATTTTGTATGGACATCTTCCTCTGTCCTTCCAGAAGAGCAATTTAGGGAGCCAGTCTGCATTGGTGTTAATAAAGATATATTTGAGAATAAAAAATAAATATATACAGCTCATCTTGAATGAGCTGTTAATACTTCAAAGGCTTGGGCAGAGAAGTTGCAAAGTTTCAACTTGTAACTCTACTCACTTGCTAGTAAATAATTTGCTGTTGAAATGTTGTGTTATGAAATACGGTATGTTAATTAAAGTGAACTAAGATGGCTGCTTCTTATAATGTTCTGGAGTTTGTAAAAGGAGTAAACCTACTTGAAAACTGAGTACCAGCATTTTCTTTAGTCTGGTATAATGACATAGCCTTTTATTACTTAATGTTTAACACTTCATTATTAATGCTGTTTAAAATTCAGAAGTGCATTCCAGGTGCATCTCTCTGAAAGTAAAAGTTTAAGAAGCAATATTAACAATATATGACTGCCTCCATAGAACTGTACTTCAAGGGAAAGTCAACAAAACAGTCACAAAATTTTAATGTGTTCTTGTTTTGCATTAAATTAATCCCCTGCAGTGTAATATAAACCAGAAAAGATGTAAGCATTGATGTTCTTAGTAATGCAAAGCACATGTCTTGTATGTGTCCCTTTAAATAACTGATCTCAATGACACTTATTTTAAAAAATGGTGAATTTGGAGTCATAGTGGGTTAAGGGACAAGTAAAGTAGAAAAAAGTTAAATACAACCAAATAACTGCCATGCGAAACAGTAAGGTTGTTAAATGCCTGAATGATTTTATTACTGAAGAAGCAGGAAAAGTCTAATCCAAATGAATGAGAAAGTTCCTTTTGTAAAAAGTCTTTTTTGTCTGTTAGGACTGAGGCAGGGTTCTTATAAGTTATTCCAAGGGGTCGCTGCAGGCTATAATGAAGTTCTCCAGTCCTATGTTAAAGCAGGCATCAGCTGGGTATTGTTACAGATTTTATATTTAGCATATGGGTTTATATTAGGGACATAATACTCCAATTACCATGCTGTATTTTGATATATATAGTTTTTATTAATTCATGTATTTGAGAATTTAATTTCTTGGTTATAAAAAATCAAGAAAATATGCAATTAGTGTAGCTGGAGGCAGATTCTTATCATAGTAGCAGTCAAGTAACAGTAAGCGAATAGAAGCAGAGAAGGATATTTAAAATACAGAAACTTTATAATCAACTTGATACATGTGCAAGCAGGCTGAGTGGATTTTGTGTGTTGTACACTGTTGATGTCCTGGTTATACAAAGAATTGATTGTTATGCATTGAAAAACAAAGATAATGTGCTTGCATTTCACTGTACTGTGCATGCAGCACCTGGGCTTTCTACCAGTGGGTATATTTGTGTCCTGTCTTGTGAGACCAGAAACTGTGGTATGACTGAAGGATGTGCTCTTGCTCCTCGTGTCTGGCTGGTCACTGTATTTTATTAAGACAGAAGAGTGCCCAATGTCACTTCAGGTCCTCATGGTGAGTGAGCTCTGAATTGCAACTCTCTGATGGTGGAGTGTGCAAGTATAACTCCATACTACTTGTCTCTCTGCATTTTAAGTCCATTTCTTGTTAAATTGTCATTCCCTGGTATAAGGATTCCAGTTCTGGGAGCTAGGCTCCATCAGTATCTGCCAGGAATGGCTCCCTTGTACCCAGGAGGCTATGTTAGCAAGTACAAGGAATACAATCATCAGGTGAGTGACAGGCAGAGGTAGTACCTCCTGCGTATTCATTATGGCAGGAGAGATCAGAAATGTAGATTGTAGCACTGGCAAAACACAGTTACACCCAGAGTAGTCATGGGTATGGACACGTGTGTGGCCTACATGTATTGAACACGCTGCTAACCTCCCTTTTTTGATACTTTGATTTGACCTTGAAAATACTTTCTGTTCAGAGTACTCAGAAACAGACTGTTACTGTGGAACAGACCCTGGGATGCATGCATGCTGACATGGAAATTTGTATCAGTTGCATGTTGTACAGAGTTCCCTGCCTCTATTCAGTGATTTCGCTAAGTGATCCCTTGCATTTGGCTGCTGGAAAACCGGAAAAGTTAAAGTATTCAGCATGGTCTGAATTATTCAGCATGACAAATCAAATGAAAGAGGTGGCAGATTTTCATTTTACAATAAAAAGTAATCTTTATTAGATTTTTGTCATCATCTTCTGCTCTAGGCTCGTGCATATTGTGTAGTTTAAAATATTATGGGGTCTTAATAGTGAGCACTGTAACACAGGTGAGACGAATGTTAGTGTCAAATAGATATTTTTAAGTATAGTAAACAATTAAGTTAGTATTTCAACAGATATATCTGGGATTCATGTACCTGCAGTTGAATTGATATTAGGTTTTATAGACAAGAAGGAAAAAAAAATATTATACTCCTTAAAGGGTCTTGTGGGGAGGCACGCCTTTCTACTACCCATTTAATATTGTGCAGGTATTTCTCATTTTGATGTCTGAAGGGAATTTCAAAATGTACTGATTTTTTTTCCTATGCCATGATTCTATGTCCCTCTTGCTTCCTGTTTCTTATCTATGGACTCTCTGAGATTATGGGTAATGGCTCTAAAACAACAAATAAAAACTCATACAAAGCACCATGTTGGAGGCCAAATTCAGAGACATGTTTTTGGTTGATGATTTTTTTTCTTGTGCCCCTTGGGGTCTTAACCTAGTAAAGTTTCTCTTAAAACAAACAAACAAACAAAAAAACCCCCAAAACCCCCACTTTTCTTTTTGTCTGTAAACTGGTGCTGCAACCTGGCAAACAGCAGAAAAACAGTGAAAATATGTCTACCAGTGAGTTTACAGTTTAGCTTGTAGGCTAAAACTATAACAGGTGAGGAGTAAAGCTTTGGTTTAGGAACAGATATTTTAAGTATATAAATACTTCAAAAGAGGGAGTGGGGCACAGAAAATTTTCCCTATTCACCTGCAGACTGCTATGCAATGACAGTTTCTTTTATTTCAGTAGTCAAAATTACATGTTTCAGGGATTTTGGGGGGAGTGGTTTGTTTTTCCTGTAAAGTAGGTACTTTTGCCAGCAACATTTTTTTATGTCAGAAATATGAAATGTTTAAAGGAAAATGAAAATGTGAAATATGCAGGGAAAACTAAATGCATAGAAATCATAGCTAAGTAAATGGCTAGGAAAAGAAATTGACTAAAAGTGATCCTCTTCAAATTCATTGAACTGATTACAAATAGGCTGCTCGAATTAAGAAATGTAAGTATTCTAATATCATGATGCAATTGATGAAGAGTCTACTGCCTAAGACCTAGTTAGAATAAATTTGACAACAGGAAAATCGTTAGTATTTACTTGAAGGAAAAAAAAACAAACACCCAAAACAAAAACAAAGAAAACCAAATAACTTCTGTGTAACACCTTTTTTTAGGCCACCAAAAATATCCATAATCTTGAATCAAGCAAAAACTGCTGTTATTTCAATTCCAGTCTGCATATTCTGAATTTTAGATTTGGCCACTGAAACAAAAATCTTGATTTTTCTGTTGAGAACTGTAAAGCTGAGACTTGATTTTAGCTACCACAATACTTTGACTTATTCAACTTGCTTCTTAATTCTGCTGTTCAATGTTTGTGGTGGTGTTTGTATTATTATGCCTTTTTGGTTCAAGGTTTTATGAAAGATGGTTCAGGATTTCTAAAACACTTTTATTCTGAGTTTTTCACTTCTTTAACTACTTGACCTTTAATAGTAGATTACAGTTGTGTCTGAATAATTTTGATATGAAAATCAGAATAAGAAATTATTTTAGGAACCCAGAGAAGAGCTAGATGCAAATATTGGGGAAAGAGACAGAGGGGTATGATGTGAAGCAACTTTTGCTCAGTGTCATTCTATTTTTGATCCTAGTGAGTGTGCAGACTGTCATTCACTTCCTTGAATGCTGGAGCCTGCTGTCACTGATGTGTCAGTCCACATTGCATCTAATAGCTCTAGTGGAGCAATACAGCAATAAGGACTGTATAATAAATAGTTTTAGGAAACTGCTCTGAAACATTATTTATACTAGCTTTTGTTATTGGTATATTGGGTTACATGATGTGACCTTCCTTGTTGTAAGCAGGCTTCAGTCCATTTTACTTGATTTCCCTGTTCCACATTACATAGTTAAACTTGTATAATAAGAAAACAGTCTGAAGCCTTGGGTCCTTCGTGCCTTTTCTGGATAGCTCTCTTCATTAACGTGAATTGAGTGGCACTGTCAAAGAGGAGGAGGCTCAGTGTTGTGATTTCTTTAAATTGGATGTCCTTGAGATGTAATACAGTCAAAATACTATTAGGTTTCATCCTCAAATAAAAGTTTGTGCTCTTGAAACTAACAAGATTCCTACTGATGGCTAGAATCTTTTCATAGGAAATGAGAGAGGAACAAGAAAGTGTATTAGCAGATCTTAGGATGATTGAGAGAGACAAATTTATTATCTATTCAGCAGGGTATTTCACAAAGAAAGAACCACAATTGTACAAAGAATTGGTGAGAATTTGTCTTGGGATACTGTGCCTGTCTCTGGTTGCTGAAGATCAAGCAATGTGAATTCAAAGACAATTGAGTGTAAACTGCTATTTCTTTGAGGTTAAGAGGGAATACACAGCAGGGAGGATGGGGGAATGGGAAATGTCAGAGGGAGGGAGACTTAGGGTGTTGATACATCACTGAAGTGTGAACTGTCTTAATGAAAATTAAAAATGGGACCCTCCTGTAAAAATACTGTTACATGAGATCCACACAGTGTGCATGTGATTTGAATATTATAACTATGGAAATGGATTTCCTAGATGTAGAAACTTGAGCCAGAATTCGTTATTATTATTCACATGAAATTTTATGCTCATGAGCCTGTGAAGTGACTTCAGCTTTTGCAGATGTTTTTATACTGTTATATATTTACATAATGTTTTTTAATAAGTAGCCTTTAACCTGTTCATTTGATCACAAGCTCACTTGCTATTAATTATTGTACAGTATATAATTGGTTACTTGAGTAATATGCTATGACTTTTTACTTGATTGATAACTTAGGGATAGTGGTTTGAACAGCGTTAAGCATAGTGGATAATGAAAATTAATATATTTCCTGAATATTTGAATATAGTCAATAACCAGTATTTATATATAGTGATGTGATGTGGACAATATCAATGTTTTACACAAAGAACAATTTTTATCATAATTAATTTTGAAGCTCTTGAACAATTTCAAAGTGATCAAGGTCTCAGAGTTAAGTCTCTCTACATTCTGAAGATCAGTAGCCTGCAAGGTGGAAGAATGCTGTAACTACCTACTGCTAGATACCACTAAAGGAATTATGGTTGCAGTTGAGATCCTCAGCTTTTCTGAGACACAGCAGCTAGCTCTCCTAAACGTTACTGCAGAAACGTGCAGCTCTGAACAGAGCTTGATCCATGAGACTGTTCAGCCTTTCAGATGGGTAGGAAATTTTGGAGGGAACAAGAGAAGAGAGATATGAGTAGAGGCAGTATGGATGCAAGGGGTCAGATCCCAATAGCCATTAAAAGTTGAGACATGCATTTTCAGTAAGGAGGGGTTAATTTCTTCTGCTAAGGTATGATTTTGGAACTCCTACATGCCACGTAGCATAAGAACATGTACTGAGGATTTAATCCCTACCCAGAGGAGTTCATATTTTTAATGTGAGAATAGAAACACAACATATAGACACATTGAGTATGTAAGGGAAATAATTAGAAAGTTACAATTAATGCAGTAAGAGATTGAAATGCAAAGCATGAATGGATGTGAACAGAGTAGAATTGTAAACAAGGTCAGGCTACAAAACAATGCAAATTTATTAATTCCCAGAGGAAATGAAGAAAACTTGCTAGTCTCCCATATCTATTATTTCAAGGAAATTATTTCTGTCTAGAATTGAATTGGATTAATAGAGATGTGTTTCTTAACAGGAGGGTATGAATCAGTGTACACTAAATGTGCCTGTAGAGAAGAATTACCTTATTATATTTAAATATAACATTTTCCAGATATCTGTGTAGGTATGTAAAGATACTAACCTTCTTTATTACTGTCCAATGTTAGGATATCTACTCATAGTCTGCTATTATACTTATTTTGCATTGTATTATTGGTTTTGATTCTTTGATAGATTATCTTCCATTCTCAATTACTTTGGTTTTTTGAAAGTCAAAAAACCCTAAAAACAACAATAAAAAAATCTGCCTGAGATGCCTCTGCTAAACTGAGCAGAGCTGATTTCCTGGAGGAATTTGGGAAGGACAAGAATAGTTTGTGTGGATGAGGTGTTTTCTGGTTTTGTAATGACGTTAAAACTAAAACCTGTTATACGTGAAAGTAATGCCTTGACCACCCAAAGTCAGTAGGAGGCATTGTGTAAAGGTATATATGGATCAGAAGGAGCAGAAACAATAAAGAAAAGTAGAATGAATACTCCAGAATCAGCCACTAAGACAAGAATAGAACAGAATTGAGATATCCTTATTTCCTTCATGGAGCTACATTAAAAGTATCTGAATGTTATGTCCTGTGGAAGATAATGATTGCTTGAAAATAAAATATTTCAAATTTTTTATGATCTTAAAGATTATTAGTTATATAGTGGGTGGTTTTTTTTCCTATGAATACATTTACATTTGTTCTACCCATAGTCTTTTCATGGGCTTCCTAGTAAATAGTACCAAATAAGATGGCTTTTTTGATACAGGAGAGAATATATATTTTCTGAACTTTAGGTATTTTAACTGCAAATTATTTATCTGATTGACAGAGGAATGAACTAAAACTGTTGTGGTTCTGTGACTCTTTAAGTGCAGTCCAGATCAGTTGCCTTAAGAGCATTTTGCCGAGCTTATATCTTTCTAACCTTGTTGCTGTTTTCTGACTATGAAATATGGCAGTGTTTGTTTTTCATGGAGGACTCCAGGCTGGTCTAACATGCTGAGGCCTGTGCTGCACTAGCTATTTGTTTGGGTAAAATCATCGTGGTTCAAGATCTGCCTGTCAGAAGATACAGTAAAAGTGTATATAAATAACTGCCTCTATATAACAAAAAAGTGGAGGGGCGAAGCTTCTCCCTATATTACTTGCATTGAAATCAATGGTGAATGCCTCTCATCAGAAGCCAGAAGTATTATCAGACTGTATATTAAGAGTCCTGAGTTTGGTGCAAATTTCCAGCTGCATGTAAACAAACTGTAGTAAAATTACAGTATATGTATCATCTGTGAAAACAGTACTGAATGCAAGATAAGAATAAACTAATTCAAGTACATTTTCCCCTTTTGGGGGAAGCAAAGATTTCTTTGCCAGCTAAGGAGAGGGTGGAAGCTTATTACCGTTGGTTACTTAGGCATACACACAGTAGTGGTTGAGGTATCTCATGGCAGCATTGATCATGGCCGCTCATCTTGACTTGTGCTGATTGACATGCTTCATATTTAGAGTGGTCTGTCAAATTGGCACCAACTGAAATTTAAATGGATGATTTGATACGTATATGAGAAGTTGATTTGTATTGAAGATACTGATCTAAGCCTTTTTGATCAGGGATTAGTCATATCATCTTGACACCTCTACTGAAGTTAATCAATTCAGGAATTTCAGTGTGTAGTAACAATGAGAAGACAGTCTTAGACTCTCAACTGCAGGCTATATCAAGTAAGCTCACTAGATGCTTTCTTCCAAATCAACCTAATACAATCAGACTTGCCATGCCTATTCCCTTCTGTTCAAAAGGAAAAGTATAACATAATGTGCTACTCGTTCTGTGGAAAAGTAGTAATGGGAAAATTGATGCTAGTGATTACTGTGGTAGTTGCAACTTCTATCCTCCCACGGTGTTAAAATTAAGCTTCAAGCAAAGCAGGAGCTGGAGAACAAGAGAAGCCAGAAGTGAGCAATGCTATTTTATATTTTAA
Source organism: Aramus guarauna (assembly GCA_013400195.1). Lineage (NCBI taxonomy): Eukaryota > Metazoa > Chordata > Aves > Gruiformes > Aramidae > Aramus > Aramus guarauna. The sequence goes on along the minus strand of VXBL01004000.1, from coordinate 1,287,459 downwards.
AGGAATAGGGCCTCTTGTATGGGTGTTGATATATTACTAGCCAAAACCTCAGCACAATTTCACAGACTGATCCTGTGGTTCCATGCGGTGGTGTCATCAATACTGTCAGCTCAGTCTCCTCAGAGTTGTTTCACAAAAGAATGAAGTACTGTAGCAGGTCCTGTTGAAAACCAGCAGACACACAGCTCTCTGAATTAGTTTTGTTATCAAATCCCTTTTTCAACACAGTCTGTCGTCACCTAACGTTGTGGGGTTTGGAATATTTTTAGGGAACTAAGCAAGAAACAGAGTTTTGCTAGGTGAGCCAAGATCAATGTATTTTAATTCATATCCTCTAGGCAATAATGACTGTATTTTAAATGGTTATCATGAAAAGTATCAATGCTCTGCATTGAAGTTGCAGCTCAAGAACTTTACCTATGCAGACATGTATAAATGTGTCAGCTGACAGATTATGATCTGGTGTTGTTCAAGGGAGTTAATGGCAGTGCAACCATTTGTTCTTGTGCCAGAAATCTTAAACTCAGAGAAGTGCTTGTGTGTTATGTTAAATGCCTAGTAATTCCTTTGACTCTTTCTTGGGCTTCTCTTAGCCTGCTTCTTTGATGCATTAATTTGCATGGGAAGATGGCTTTACAATGAATGAGATGCAGAAATGTTATTTGGTAAAATAAGGAATTATTTGTTGAATATCATTTCCAGCAGCCCATCACTGAGTTCCATACCTTTTAGACAGGATGCAAATGTAACCAATAAACTTATTTCTAATCTTTATTTTGTTCTTAACTTACTTAAAGCAGCATAAAAGAAACTAAGAGATAGAAGGAAATTTGCCCAGTGATTATGTGAAACAAATCAACTCATTCAGAATAGAGCCAAGGTGTCTGTCTCTGCAGGATGTTGAGCAACAAACCTTGCTTTGGTTTGTATATGAACGAGAAATATACATTAGAAGCAAACTGTTTAGAAGATATCCAGAAGCTCATAAAGGCTTTCAGTATTATCTGATCCAAAAGAAAATTAAGTACTTCTGTTTCTGAGTTACTGTATAGCTAGGAAAATATTGCTGCTGCTTGCATACATGCACATTGTGATGTTATCAAGACCTTGCTGCTCTGAACAGTGTTATTCTCAGAAGCAATGTTTGCAGGAGGAGACTATGGGAAAGCTGGACATGCTTGTTCTCAGTGTTGGCCTGTGTTTTCTTCCAGGACAAAAAGTTCTGAGAACACTGACATCAAATTAGCAGGAGCTTCCCTCACTGAGATGCAGGAAAAGTCGAGAGAATAATTTTGTTGGTCAGCTGTGAAAATAATTCTCTTTTCTATCTGGGTGTATATTTCTGTTACAAAAGCTACCTTTGTAGCTATACTGAAGTCTGAGCTACACATTTGTTAAACCTTATAAAATACGTGAATTGCTGTGGAATTACAGGATGGATGTCTGCTACAGAGAAAGTTGATAGTGGACTGATAGGCATTGCTGTTATTCATTGTGTTACGGGAATTTTTGTGCCATTGAAGATTACGCTTTCCTGCAAATAAGCTATTAATCAGCTACTTTTACACTGGTTATTAGATTATTTTTTTTTATATTTTGTTGAACTCTAACCGTATTAAACATATACAAATATGTTTCAGAATCAAGGCAAGAAGTATTATGAATTAAATTTGGCCTCTCAGTTCTTGTCTTTCATCTTTTCTTATTTGACTTTACAATGAAGATACAAGTGGTGAAACTACCTTTCTCCTTAGTGTCGCTAGTGTGGGAAACTTCATAAACTCTGAGGTGATCAAGACAGTAACTGCAACTCCACAGTGATGTGCCTGAATGTCTTATCTCTGATTTATCAATCTTTCAATCTCCTTTTTCCTCTAATTCTTTTTTCTACTGACTGAGAAAATACATGGGGGGGGGGAAGTGTTCCCAAGCTAAGCAAATTTGTTTGTTGCCCACAAAATCCACAACCACTTGAATTTGATCTCGTTTATGTGATATAAGCTCAGCATTAGTGTTTTAATACACTATCGCGAAGACCCAGAGAGAAACTTCCAGTGAGAAAATGAAAAGGGCATACATCTAGCTTTCCTGCATTTAGAAGTGTTAACTTAAGAAGTTCTGAGGCTTGACAATTAAAAAAAATAAACTAAAACTAAGCCATAAATAGTAGGTGAGTTTTACACAAAATATATTAAAAGACAGTTGAAGTCCACTGGTTGTAGAATAAAATATATGATGAGGAGCTATGGGTGTATCTGACTTGAAAATAACTCTGTCAACTTGCTGGTTTTTTCAGCATTTCAGAGAAAGTCATGTAATTCCATATGATAATGACAAGGAATATAGCAATTAACTGATGCTTTAATGTTATGAAAGTAAATACTCACATGTGTTTCTGGTTTAAAAGAAAATAACTTCATTGCTTTATTTTCAAGCATTGGTGGTTTTGTCCATTAAATAAATAGTAGATTCTGCCCATGCTCTGATTTTTCCAGTTATTAGTTGGTATAGTCACATAATAACTTAGTCATTGCAGTACTCTGTTGTATGATTTCTGGTTGGTAAGACATCAAGTCAAGCATGTTTTTGTGTTTTGAGTGCAGCGTGATTTCCTTGCATGTGTCTGTAAATGCTCACTTCAACATCTTAGGTAGACATTAAAGATTAAAGTCTTTTAGGAAAGTTTAAAATCAGAGGTATAGATCCACATTTTAGTAGATTTCTAATATGTTTGTAATTCATTCTGTTGTGGTGTTTATGAAGTATTGTGAATTTTAGCACAGTGTTTTTAATGTGAATGCAGTGGGTTTTGGAAGGATATTTTTTTCTTCAGTATCTGTAGTGTTCTGTGTTGGTGGTTTGATTAAAAAAAAAAAAAAAAAAAAAAAGGGCGGGGGGGACGATGACAACAGGGAGGAGAAGAGCAGTTAGACTACTTTGAGGCCTTTTCCTGTTTCCAGAAATGTTGTGCTTAGTCTCCACTGCTATTTTCTTATATTTAGTTAATAATATGAATGTTGACAAAGCAGCTTTTAGTTCTCTTCTGTGTTCCGCGTTTGTTCCCTAGCATGAAGGGCCAACAGAGAAGATAAGGGCATGAGCTGAAAAGCCCAAGATTGTACTGAGATGGCTCAGATGTGGAATGGCAATTGCCTGGAGTGTAGAGTAAATATTAAATAAATGAAAAGGATGACCTTAGCAGTCACTGGCAAGGGAGGAGCTCTTCAGAGGAGTATTAAATAACTTAGGAGTCAATGAATTAATTTGGGGTGGTAACACTCTTACCTAAACCAAATACCTCTATCGTCTAAAACAATAGGATTTGATATTCCATGTTTTTTCCTTTTCTATAAGAATGCAAATTTAAAAATGCCTTTTAAAAAGCCTTAAAATTCATTAATTACCAAGTGACAGAAGTAACTTCTAGTGTTGTGCAATATTAGTGTTCGCTTTGAAAATCTGTGTTTCTATAATAAAAAGAGAAATTCCCATAGATATTTTTGTCTGTTCCAACCTCAGCATTTTGAAAAACATCCAATTCAAGGTATTTAGATAATAAAATATATTTTGCAATCCTACCTTTTGCTCTTCTCTTTTTTTCTTTTGTAATTTCTTCAGTTTCAGTTTACAGGGTGTTAATATCTAGTGACACAGTGCTTTCAGATATATAACGTGAAACTGGTATTCTGCACAGTCACTCAAAGCTGGTGAGAATAATTGTAATAGGATTGCTCAAATGAGTATGAGTTGGAGAAGTGACTGCTTTTTAATCCTGAACTAAATTCAAACATTGTTTTTCTTATGTCTGTTTAAATTTAATTGCATACAAATAAGAGTTAGACTAGCAAATTCCCAGAGAAAAGTGTTAGATTATTCCTGCCTCCATGTGGATTGTAGCATCTTTCAAACATTTACTCTTTCATCAACTTTGGAAAATTCAAGTTTGGATTTGAATACTATAGGTGAGGAGAACAAGAGACCCACGCACATGCATGTGTGAACCTTATCATGGATACGTGGACACACAACTGCAGATGCAGCATTCCCCAGTCATTCGAGCAACCTGGTCTAGTGGAGGGTGTCCCTGCCCATGGCAGGGGGGTTGAAACTGATGATTTTTAAGGTCCCTTCCAACCCAAACCAGTCTATGATTTCTCATGCCCTTGATAAGCTGATGCTCTTCCAACTTCCAGAAAGCTGTATCTATGGCTGTATATCAAAGAGACTTCTTTTTAAAAGTCCTTAAATTATGAACTGACATAAGGAAATTTTTGTCTGCAGTCAGTAAGTTCTGAGAAACTAATATACGCTCTTAGGCATGATTCAGTTTCATGTTTCTTCCACATGTGTGCTTCAGTGTTGTAACTTAATATGCAAAATAATTGTATTTGTGACAGTCTGCAAGTATTTTTTTCCACATTGTCCTATTTGCTTGAGTGATGGTCCTACTTTCATCAGAGTAAAAACATAGTGAATGTGTATATACTTTTGACTTTGTTATTAAAAAAAAAAAAAGACATCATTAATAAATATTATTCTATACAGTACTACACACAAGACAGATTTCTAGTCTAAATACACTGGGAATAGTTATACCTTTCATGTGCCAAATGATACAAAACCTTTTGGAAAGGTTTAATTGCTAAGCTGTATGCAGGTTATAGAAATACTTTAACCTAGACGTTAAAAATCTGTCAATTTATTATTTAATACTGATCTTACTGCTTGTAACAAGAAACAACTAAAAAAAGGAGATTGACAACACTGAAGGCCTAAGTGTTTTGAGAACTAAGTGGGCTAAAATGTAATGCTCTTTTCTTGTATTTTGCTACACTGCTTATACATTTTAACTACAACTTGGAAAGAACAATAATGTGCATCAGTTAAAGATCAAATTTTAATCTGGTCAAGTTACCAATTTAGACAATATCCATGTACCTGTGCTTAAGGGATATAGACTGTTCATGCAGATTTCTCTTTAATTATCAAAAAACCCCAAACCAATAAAACAACAAAGAACAAAATTAACAGATGGAGGGTTTGTGAATGTTGGGGGGGTTTTTTTGTTTGTTTGGTTTGGTTTTGTTTTTTTTCTTATGGTATGGGATTTTTTCATTTGTTTTTCCCCTTCTTTAATAACTGCATTTATTTTTATAGGTATGGAGAAATACAGTTCTAATAGATGCTCTTCACAGAAAACAGCTATTCACTTGAAGCATGCACTGGGCGCGGGTTTAAGCAGCAAAGATTTTATGAAGAAGCTGGACACAAATGACAGAACAGGAGCCTCCCAAGGTAATCCAAGACTGAAGCGTGCTTATTAGTCATGTTGAATATTTTCAAAACCTCAAATGCATCAGTTACAACCTCCACCTGATAAAGGAATGGCAGGGAGAAAAATGAGATCTCTCTAGGATCGCAAATTTTTTTTGCAAAAACTTGGCACTTATGAAAGGGAGTGGGATGGAAATGGCAAAATTGAGTCAGATTTCTTGAAAGTCCTTTTGTTAGGAAGTCCAGATTCCCATGATCCACAGCCTCAGTATAATTGTTTTCCGGGCAGTCTTTGAGGTTAGCATTGTGTCGTTAAAGTAATGGATTCTGGGAAAGCTTGTACAGACAACCTCAAGACAGGAGCTTTGAGTCTTCAGGTACTTACAGCCCTCGTTGGTCTGAGGAGGAGTGGGTTTTGAAGCTTTAGTTGAGCTGAGACCTTCAACATGGATATTTCTTCGTTGGCTTATAATGTACTTTTTGCTCTGGATAGGATGTAATTTATTTATTTTTTTAATTTTCAAAAGCTCTACTCTAAATACTTCTCTGCGGCTGCAAAATGAGGACAGCACAGTTTCAGCAATGATGACAGTAATAGTGTAATAAGGGGAAACATACAGGTGAAAGTGTGCGAAGTGTTAAAGGAACTGAAGAAAAATAGCTTTAATGGGGAGGAGTTCTTGGAAGAAAAACATTATTTTCTGGAGAATTATCTCTGGCTCATTGCAGATAACCTTTCCTTTGACAATCTGAAAAGGATCTTTGTGCCCCACAGAAAACACGGTATTTTGAAAGCTTTTCTGATCTCAGAGGTTGCTGAAATGCTGTCAATACACAAATAACTATATTGTTTTATTTACATTGAAATGGAGGGGGAGGGCAGAGGCTTTGAGGAGTAGCATGCAGCATCAAGGAAGCTCATTCTCAGCAATGAATATATATGAAAAGATTGTGTGCTCCTTAGTGACATCACCTAAGGAAGCAGTGATGTCTTGGTTTTAACTTTCCAGAATTAATGCAGAAAAAGCTTATGAAAAATGCTAATGCTATAGACAAGCTGGACAACTATAACTTATCTGCTATTGATTTATATGCACAGCACATTCGAGCTATGGACTTCAGTTGCTTATACTGTTACTGTGCAGTCTATAGTGGAAAAATGAAGACTCCTATAGAAAGTAATTTGAGTTTATAGGTCCTATTAATAAATAATTTTGTTGGACTGATAATAGACCATTATGATCAATCTAGGTTTGCTTACTAGCTCTCATTCCTTGGCAAAGGCTCTGATTGTATAATTCTTTCTGTCTGTTGTATCACTGGAATATTGAACTGCAAATTGGCTGATGTTCAAAATCTCTTGCATTCAGGATCCTACTGCTCTGGGACTGCATCTTCTGCTTAGATCACTTCTAGTTCTCTGACAAGCCCAAATGTCATGCCTCTTTGGTGCTACCTGGGCTAAGGGACCACTATGGAATTTGACAGCTATCCAGCTTTCAAGGCTGTGAAATGTTTGGCTTCAATTGGCTTCTTTAGCAGATGGCTTCCTTGTTTAGTGTTTTGTAGAGACCTGTACGTGTTTTATTGAAACTTGAGGGGAAATAGTTGCTGAAGCTGTTTAGGGAATCAGGTGCCTGTGGCAAATATGATCAGGTCAAACTTGGTATACATTAATCACTTAGACTCAATTCTCATTTTGTTTAGAGGACTTTCTTGTTAAGTCTGAAGATCTACCACTCTGAATTCTATTTAATAACAAATACGGAGTTTGTAAATCAGAAAAGCTGATTTTGTCTTTACTGAGAAAGACTAAGTTTAAGGTGTTGAAAAGAGCTTAGCGCTTTTGCAGTAACCATTGAAACTACACATTCGGAACTTTAGCACAAGTTTTGTTTTGGAAGTGCCATGAGCCAGTTTGGAGGAGGGGGTTTTTTGGGTTTTTTTTGTTGTTGTGGTTTTTTGGGGTTTTTTTTTGTTTGTTTGTTTGTTTTTTTGTTTTTTTTTTGTTTTTTTTTTTAAATAGTAGTGTAATAATGAAAACTATAGTAACTTTTTAGGTGGAAAAAAAAGCTAAAGCTATTCTTTGACAAACCAGCAAAATGTCTGACACAGCACTTGGCTTTCCACATATTCACATAACTGGTTTGTACCTCACGCTAATGTAATTGGTGCTAAGTTCAGAAAGGAGACAACTGCTGCTATGTGCAGCTGTGATCCGAAATCACAATTTTGTCACCTTACTATCACTTAAATAGTTTCCTTACTCCAAAATTTTGGCTCAAAATTCAGCAGTTCTTGAGTAACAAGATAGTACTCATTATAATCAAGGTGAAGACTGAACTCTCCAGTTGACTTACTAGTAAAAACTTGAAGGTCAGACTGAGTTCCGGGCTCACTAATCCTCAAACTTAGTCTAGTCCTTGAGTAGCAAATGGAAAGCTGGCTGCCTTTTAAAACAATTTTCACACTCTACTTAGACATAACCTGGTAGCAGTCCTCTTGTTTACATCTTTCTTCCTTTCTAAATTGTGATGACTAGGTTATGTCCTGTTCTGTGGTGAGAGATCTTTGAAACACTACAAATGTAGATATTTAACTTTTTCTAAAATTTTCATGAGACTACTGTGTATTAGTGATCCTGCATTTCAGTTCTTGAGTTCTCACTGTACAGATTTCATAACCAAGTTAATTCAGCTGTTTGTTTTTTGGATGTTATTTGGATGGAAAAAAGTGTTCATGTGATATGTATAGATGAACAAACCAATATGGATTATCTTGTGAATCCTAGTCATTTTATCCTTTGACAAATTAAAAACTGGATTTCAGTAAGTACAATATGTTTTTATAGATATTTAATTAGTTTAGGGAAACTGGTAAATTGGAGATAAAATACTTTCCCCTCTCCTTGTAGCAGTTGTGAATATTTCACAAGCATAAAGACTAACAGAGCGCTGATGCTGGTGCCAAATATGTTTTAGCCAAGCATAGCTCAAATTTGTAATGAGAGCTTTCCAAGCTGCTCAACATGTTCCTTTTCACAGCCATTTGACACTTTTCTGGCTTGATTTTGTTCTTGCATGCAGGTATTCTGTGCAGTCTTTAAAATCGGCAGTCTTGGCAAACTTCATGCTTGCAAAGTTACAATTAAAAAGTTTGTATGTGTACTGTTCTACAGTAGAAACCCATGATACATGGCCATACTGTTGAACACTTAAGTGATGTTGAAGGAATAGCCTAATGCATTTTTTCCCCCTCTTATCTCTATACCCAAAAAATATATTTGTGCATCTGCTGGCCCTCTTGTTAAATATCTTCTGGTCCTCTTTAACTCCACTCTCCCCCAAACTTTTTTTTTTTAAAGGAGCAACCTAACAAAGTTTTTTATTAGTTCTTTTCTCAGAAGACTAATTTATTCTTTTAGTATTAGATTATCCTTTTCCAGAGGATCAGTACAAGGCATAGGCACAATTTGAGCTATAAAATCTTGGCATCTCTGAAGTTGGTGGGAATTTTGCCAGAGAACAAGGGGATCAGGTTTTCAACCACAGCATTTGGACAAATTTAAATCATGCCTAGACCTTGTGCAACTTCTCTGCACAAAGCTAAATCTCTCCCAGAGGACAGAATAGTAAACCAATATGAATCTTGACATGTAGTGGTTTCTAGCAGATGAGACTGGAACCCAGTAGAATAAAATTCTAAATGGTTATTTTAATTTCTTGAATTGTTTTACGTGTGGAGATGCCATAGAGGAGAAGGAGATCACAAATTTATGTACATGTAAGTTGAAAGAAATGTTTTCTTATCTTTTAACAAGAATTCTTTTTTAGTGTTTTATAACTATATCAACCTTGCCATAGCTATCATGCTTACTGCATGACAGCTAGCATTGAATTTTAAGCAGTGTTGCTAGTATGTAACATAGTTCCTCTCAGCTGAACTTTAAAGTGACTTTAATGTGGATTGCACTTAATGTAATTGCCCTTTATCTTTCTGTTTTAACCTGGGGCGCTTTTTTTTTTTAATGGGAATTTGAGAAGGGAACTTTAATTAAACTTTAGTTTTTTACATCATCCCTAATTTAGTCTAAATGGTGCCAGGAAGATTAAAGATTATTAAAGATTTCCATCTCTGATCTGTTTTGCAGACAGATACTGACAAAAGAGCATCTTCAGGTACACTTAGGAAGTGCAATACATGCACATAACCACCACTATTAAGCTATTTAACATAAATACATAAGGTTTTTTAATAGTATTGGTATGGATAGTATGTATCTTAGAATACAAACTTGGGCTCGAGCTACTGACTATGAAGCTGCAGTTAAAAGATGTTACGTATGTATATAACAACTCACCTATTCAAGAAGTACTTAGTATGACCCTCTTGTATTTTCCCTGTACCTGCTGTTACTTCCAAGTAGTCAGTAATGATTCTTAATACTAGAGCTGAACTACAAGTCTGACCTTCCTGACTACCATCATTCTCTGAGAACATAAAGACCAGTTCTAGATCATTATTTTGAAACTGATATAAGAAGTTCATTATAGGACATTATTTCAAAGAGAAATTTTCTTATTATTGCGGATGCTGGTATGAATCTTGGACTTCCCACAATATGCTTCTGTAGGCAACTAAAGTCCTGCTATTTCACTCTGGTAACCTGAGTAAACTCTTGCTAAATAACGAAATGTACTGTTAACAATCTTTGTAATTTTTTTCTGATTTTGGGCTTTGTTCACCAGATGAATCATCTAGAGCTCACTTAATTGCTTTTTACTCTAAAGTTTGTGGTGGAAGCTTTCTGGCTTTTTTTTCTGCTTAGACTACAGAAATATTTAATCTGATCTACTGCTTGACTCTAAATGAGAGGTTCTTGCTGCAAATTGTCTGTCTAGACCAAATGCCTCTGAAATTTTCTGCCCAGGCTTCCTGTCACATGTCTCAATAACCCCTTTGGTCTGACACAATTTGCTGTATCAGTCACCAAAGCTGGAAGTACCACTTTTACTCTGGAAAAAGTGCTACATTCTGTATTGCGGACAACCCTAAATAAATCTGCGGCATCATTCTAACAAAATATGTAAGAGGAGGCTACTTCAGTGAAGTGCTTGGGTTCGATGCAACCAATTAGGATGCTTCTCTAGGTGGACATATTTGGTCTGTAAATGTTGCCTAAAAACAGCTTTCACAGAAGTCTTAAAAGGCTGTTTCAGTGACTCTTCCAAGTTTTTGTCATTTGTGCTGGAAGAAGCAGTCACATGCAAAATTCCTAGCACCCTTTCAAAAGTAGTGCTGCATAACCTGCTTTATCTGCACAGATTTATCCTTGAAACTTACTTTAAGGTAGCTGTAAATTCCAGTGATCCTTACCCTGCCTGTCTGGATAAATGACTCAGGAGTAAAAATAAGAGCTTTTGTTCTGCATCCCCCTCATATGTGTAGTGGTCAACTGCTTGTCATGCTTTGTTGTGCCATGCTTTGTTTTCCCTGTTACCTGTTAAGCATTGTCATTGGTATTGTCTGATTTCGTGTTTCCATTTTGGTATAGTAGCACAAGCAGGCAGTGTATCTAGAAAGATGAAGCATACGGAACCTCAGTAGATACTTGGCTAGTTTCCTTCTCACTGATGTGAACTTCCTCCCACTACAAGACCCATTCACTCAACTACCTCCCCCACAACTTCTTGACAGTAGAATCATATTAATGTGAGGTCCTATTAATCTTTTTAGAGCTGTACCCTTACCTTTTTAGGATTCATCTATTAGAAGCTTTCTTTGATCAAAACAGAAAATCAGTAACTGTAGCCTCCTGAGACTATAGGGTTCTAGCAGTTCTTTACAGCGCGTCAGATATGGGCACAGATGAAAACAGTAAGAAACAAAACTAACAGCTTACTATATGTTGCACTTATTAATTAATGGCTTAAAAACTAAGCTACTGAAGTGAATAATTTACACTTGGATATAAAATTAGATTTCAAAAATCAATAGAAAGTTTTTTGTCTTTCTGTGTTAAAGATTGATTATTTTCCTCTGGCATTTGCAAAGAGGCAAAGCTTTAGTAAAAATCTTAACTGAGAAGAATGAGAAGTAATGCAGATCTGAATCTTAATACTGCACTTCAAAATTATATCCTCTTTCATGTGATAGTGTGACATTTTTTAACTTCTGATGAATTTGTGGAGTTTCTATGTTCCATTCAATCCAATCTCAGCACAACTGAAAAATGAATGAAGAATGCAAGAGAAAAAAATTTGAGGAATATGTTTTTGTATGCAGCATAGTCTAAAAAAAATCCTACATTTTATAAAGCTTTGTGACATCTATTAACTTTAAACCTTGATGATTATTTAGAAGGACTTTTGTTGAATGTTTGGGGGGAAAAAAAAGTTCAGTTGCTTGATAATGAACCTTACACTATAGAAATTTAATCTGGTAAACTCTGCTCTTGATTATTTATTTTCTGAAGATGTCAGAACTTCTTGTAATTATCTTCTTGATTTCTAAACTAGTTTAATGTAAGTATTTCCTGTTATTGATTCGTATTCTTGATTTTCAGGATGAGTAAAACTGATTTGGAAGAGCTTTTAATTAATTGTTGACTAGGTGTGCCATGCACTTTGTATAAATAGACTGTCTTGCTCCTATAGCTCTTCCAATTTGAAAAATGCTAATGAAATAGTATTGAATTAGATTTAATTATTAAATATGTCATGTAGTCATTAAAAAATCCATGCAGAATGGTTGATCTGTGGTAGTTAATTTGTTTGCCTGTAAGTCATATTTCCTATAACTGTTTTAAAACAGTCTATAGTGAGGATTCAGGAATCAGTAATGATAGGAACATATTATTTCAAAAGGCTTGATATTGAATCCTAAAAGTAGGATTTTCAGGTATAATAATTCAGCTTAGCTCTGATGACAGTAACAAATTTTCTGCTCCTTCTAAAGATTTAACCCATCTGCTTGAGGCTATGATATCTTTTGGAAGCAATTGTTCTTTTTCTGCTGGAATCAATATATTATAGCACACTGAAAAGCAGAATTAGTCATGGAAATATTCAGTTTAGGGCTAGACTTTTTGCTGTTATTTAATCTGCTTTAGTACAAATGAAAAAATACCCTACACCTTGCACAGTGTAGGGTGGGGTGGCATGATCTTGTGAAACAAGAGGTGAGTGTGTCTTGGAGGCAACACAGTCCAGGGTGCTTCTGAATTAGTCCCAGAGTAACTGCTGTGATGTGTAGCCTTGTGTGAACGTTACCATGTTGTGAGCTTCAGAATGAGCACTGTGTGAATTACAGAAGGAATATTTCCTTGCATTTACAGAGAAGATTGTGCTGGTCAGTTATGCAAACTATTAATTTATCATCATAGGATCTGAGGCAGTGCTGGCTGCACTTGAAGACAAGGTATAAAACTTTGTGGCCCAATAACTTGATACATATAGTTATAAAATGGTCTTTTGTTTTCTTAATTTGTTGTCCTTGTTCTGCAAACCAATCTATTTAGCCAGACCTCTGTATGGAATGGTGGTGGCCAAAGGACATTTTGGGGATCGCATATACCATGTTTTGATAGATTAATGAATATGTAAATAGTATTAAGGGTGTTTAATGTATGGATTTCTTTTAGTTTTCCACAGCTAAGGCTGTCGCGGATTCCATTCATCTTGTTTCTACTGTGTGAGGATTGCAAGTCTGAGAAATCTTGTGTGTTACCAGAACTGATTGTTATAAGCAATATGGAGAGTTGTCTTAGTTTTTCTTTGCATAACACAACTCCTGACAGCAGCTTCTCTGTGTGATTTATTTTACTTAAAGGGCTGAATCTAATAATAGCAAACTAACAATTGTGTTCAAAAAGTAAGCAGTTAAAATAGCAATACAGTAGCTCAGATTCTTTTTCCCCATCAAATTTATACAAAGTAGTGAGGCACTTAGGTTCTTATCCACTGGCTACTGTATGGAAGTATATCAACTTGTTGATTCTTAGGAATTACTGATTCTTTAACCAAAGTAGAAAAATATAAAATCTGAGTGAGATAGGATTTTGAGATTAGTACTTCATATGTTATTTTATACAATCTTGTAAGTCCAGTGGTATACTCTTTCTGTATAATATGATGTAAAACTACAGAAAGCTTGCGATATGGAATTCAGCACAGCAAAATGAAAGCAGAATGGATTTCAGCACAGGTTATGCCAGTGTTCCAAACACACTAAATCTTTGCAGCACCCCCAAGGGTTAGGATACAAATTGTAACGAGATCCACTTGACTGTAACTGCTAAGATGAAAACCAAAGCCTGTGAGATTGTAATTATGAAAGCTGGCAAACTGTGAGATCAGAAATAAGCAACTGTGACTCCCCAGTACGCATGGAATGGTTTAGAAAAACATACTCTGAAAATACTTCAATATTCCATGTCTTATTTAAAAACAGTTTCTTTGAATCTGAAGAATTTATTTTGCATATGGAAGTACTGGACCAAAGCGCATGGAGACATTGCACCTAAAGTGTTTGTTCTGTTACTTTATGTGAAGCTAGAATGTTCTCTTGGACTTTGAGCAGTCCCAAAGAAATATGGTACCATGAATCTGATGCTGTATGATGACTCTGATGGCATCAATCTCTGATAGTGCTCAATCTCTGAGGCAGAGAGGCCAGATTAAAGAGCTACTTGCAAAGGGAAGCCGGAAATTGAGCATCTTGTCTCCGTTGTGCATTACTGGAGTTCATACACGTATTTTTGTGGGCCAAAACCAGTTTGGTCCAAAGCACCAGAACCAGTTCTGGCTCTTCCAGATAAGTGTGACACGGTGGCTGCCAGTCAACTCCAGCTTGTTCAGATGGGTGTCAACTATTTACATGCTACCTGTGGGTCATCTTATTCCTCTCAATAGTTGCAGAGTGCCTGCTGTTATCCTCATTGGGTATACAATTGTATACAGCTATGGCAGGCAGTCACCACAAAATATTTTGTTGCTTCCCCTAAATCAAGCCATCTGAAGGTATGTTTGGGTACATGGCAAACAGAACAAAATCACAGGTAGAGCTTCATTTTACAAAACCATATTTCCAAAATGCAGGACCAGAGGAGACCATATTTCTGAATGCTGTCACTGAGTGATGACTACCTGCAAGCACAGCTCAGAGCAATGGGACCCTGTCTACATCTGTCCAGCTTTTAACTGATCTGGGAAAACAAGCAAATCACAGATAAATGTCACAGTGGAGGCTTACCTGAAAGTTCTGTCCTATGTCTATCCTGCTCTAATGGTTTAGATTAAATGTGGCAAAGAAGCACAGCTGAACTTGTAACAACTTTGGGGCAGGAGTTCACACTGCAGTAGTAACCAGAGTGCGGCATGGGTGTAGATGGGCAGAAAAGCAGAGCCTGGTCTGGGGCTGATGTGACTGACAAGGCCACGGCCATGTGCCAGCCACCAAAGCTAGAACGCCAACCCTGGGCACCTGTCACAGCAGGTGTCTGAGCCAGTGATGGAAGTGCCATGTGCAGGCCTGGGCCACTAGCCAAATCCCAGGGAGTCAGGGTGGATCAGGAGTGTCCGATTCCCATTATCATGGGTCAATGGTGTGCTGGTTTAAACTGGACTGGAGGGGCAGGAGCCTTCACTGGAATGACTATGTGTGTGTCGTAGAATAGAAATCTTGGACCAGAAATCTCTATCTACTCCCACACCTATCTTGGTTAATAATGATAATAGAGTAATAGCATCAGTACAGTATTAATTGATATGCTAATACTTGTGATTTAACTCTAGGGTTGCTTATTGTGTACGTTTCTTAAGAAAATACACTTTCAATGTAACCATATGCTGTTTGTATTTTTTCTCTGAAAAGTGATGCTATGAGCAGGGTATTGGGCCAGAGGACCTTCAAAAGTCTCTTTCAACATGAATTATTCTGTGGTTTTTGGGTACAATTTTTCTTTGAATGTATGTTCATTCAGACTTTTACAAGTATGGTATATGCATAAAATCTTGCAAACAGTAGTCCTCATGGAAAGGGTTTGCATTGTGCAGACCTGTGAGAGAAAAGGACATTAATTAAAATGACCATGAAATGGATTTAGAAGGGGATCAATTTTTGCTATGTTTTTTGACATACTTTTTAGTGCAGCTAGCATGAGAGCTAGGATTGCTTCCAGTAACTATAAGGACCTAGGCTAAGCTCTGCTAGAGTCACTTTGAGAGATTCCCTTTCACCTCAAAGACTCAAACTCCTGGGGAAGAAAAAAAAAAAAAGTAACTCAGTCTTCAGTTTTATATTCATTAGCAAAGAGTGAATCCTCCCAAAGCAATTTATGAAAGATAATGAAACAACTTAATTTGCCATCAAGATGCTTCAATTTGCATTCTTCTCAGTTGTGTTCAGTCTCAATAAAATTAGATCATTATTTATCTCTAATTTTAATTCTTAAGCTAAATTGTTTACCAGAAGGAATTTTTACTGTCTCTCTCTCCAACAACAATCTATTAAGCACAGCGTAAACACTGAAAATAAATCAAAAGCAAATTGAGGCTCTTGCTGACTTATTGAACTTGTAGTTTCTTCATATAGCTCTTCTTATGCAAGGCAAAGAGACTCAATTATTTGCAGTTTAATTGTATGCCACTGCAAGAATTTAACCTCCTATAAACCCCAAAGCGGAGAGACACTGTACCTGGAGAACCATTCAGATGGGTTGTACGTAATCTAAAATGGGCTAAAGAAGTGAGGAGAGCAGAGATGGCTTGGTTACCAGGACTGAGAGGGGGGAAATTACTTTTGTGATGGCATGGTGGATTCTGAGAGGGGTATGGAAGATGGTAGGGGTAGGTCCTCTTCTGTTCCTGCGCTTGTCCTCTGTCCTAGGCAACTGCCTGCTTTGTCCAAATCTAAGTCCAGCCATATCTGTGCTGGCATCTTAGTGCTACTCTGTCTCTTCATTGTCTTATTGCAGTTCTGTACCTGCTACATTCTTTTCACTCTATATTTAACTAGGTAGAACTGCAGCTGGCAAGGAATATGTAGGCTGCTTTCTCAATCTATTGCTACTGTGTGATTATGCATATGAGATACTAAGCTTTGCCAAAGTGCAGAGAACTGCCCTGCTGAGAAATTTTTTTAGATATACAACAGCAGCTTTACAGCTTTTCTCCACTGATAGTAGTACAAGGTAAAAGGGTTTGTGATACCCGATTCCAGCATGTATGTGGTGGTTTAATGTAAATCACTGATGTAGGTTTATTGGGCACAATACAGATGTGTTTATTGAGAAATGGATCTAATAGCATGATCACATTGTTAAAGTAACTTAGAGTATTAAATACTAGCAATTGCGGGGTTCAAAATGTAGAATCCTTGCTTTCTAACATTAAAAAAAAAAACAACCTCAAAACAACAAAAACCCTCTTTCTAGTTCAGTTTAATGATGGGTTAACGTACTGAAAACTCTGAGTATGGGAGTCAGAGTGCTTTACATATCTGCAGTAGATTTACTATTCATAAAGACAGGATTCCTAGAATACAGCAGTAGAAAAATCACTGCATTGGGATTATACATATTAACTACCAACCTCAAGGTAAAATGCAGGCTGATGAAATGCTAAAGACTGCGGAGCTAGTAGTAACTGTGTTACACTTCTGTACTTGACTGCCCAAGACAATTCTGTAGCTCAAAAATAAAACGTGTTTAGGAAAAGGAGATGAGAGAGGCAAAGTTTGGAACTTGCTGGGGTTGGAATACTATTTCTGAAGGCTTGTATTTCTTTTTGTAAGATTGATGGGTTAGACTGTGGGAGCCATAATGTGATAGGATATTGTTATTTTAGTTATATTGAATTATCCTTTTAGAAAGATAGGTGCAGTGAATAAATGTAGATAAATGGTAAGTGATATTTTATGATAGTAAACTTTGTATGCTCTGCATAACCATGTTATTTTCATTAATCAAGTAATATACTGTATTTTAGCACAGTATTATCCCCAAGGAAAAATAAACAGATTTATCTATTGCATATTAGTTTTTAAACATACTGATGATCCATGTGCCTACAAACCTGCATTAATAAAAATAAACATTCAGATGTTACTATATTAAATGTTATTAGAAATAAAAGGTAGACTGGATATTAGAAAAATATTAGAAATAGATATGAAAGATGATCTGCAAGTTTTATAATTAAATCTCATTTTACATTCTTTTAAACCCACCTATTCTGTACACTTGCATTGCCTTTCTCATCTCTTTCTCACTATTCGTCCTCCTCTAGACACCAAGTATTTGAAGAAGAAAAGGAAACTACTAGAAAACTGAAACTGTTTCAAGTCTGGAGAAAATGGAAATGTTGAAACCATAACTCCATTCTGTGTACACCATTTTGTGTCTGACAAGTAGACAGCAAAGAACTCCAGAAGGCTTTTAAACAGCTATAGACATACCGTAATTGAGAGCATAAGCTCTGTGTAAGCTATGATTCTTGCTCTGGATAGGCAAATCAAGTAGTTTTTGAGTTGTAGATATTTGTCCCTTTGGAACATCCTTTCTCTAAAGTCGCAAAAAGTTGGTATAGTCAATGAAGGAGTACAGAAAGGTGATCCCAAATGAATGATTAATTTTTAGCAGAACTTGAGCAAGAAGAAAGAAACAGGTTCTTGCGCTGAATATGAAGCAGGGAATCGATTATGCTTTGATTGCTTCAGTTTGTGTTGATTACAGTATTTATGATAAATGTTTAGCCGTAAATTCTTCTAATCCCCACTTAAAAATTGAGTAGAATGTGGGTTCAGTTTTGCAAGTGGTGATTCTAGGAGGTCATTGCCCAGAAAAATCAGAGGTTCATTAATGTTAATTTCTGAGAATTAATGTATTCCAGAAGAACTAAGATTGAAAATGGTTGAATTGAATCTTATAGAGAATGGAATTTCAGTAGAAGGCTATGAGGACAAATTATTTAATCCTAGTAGCAGGTAAACCAGCATATTGTCTAAGAATGTATTTTTGATAAACTTGTGCTCTCCAAAATATACAGTCAGCTTGTTCATTCATTTCAAAATAGAAAACTGAGCTATTAGGACCGCTTCCTGCGTGAAACTTAGAGGGGTAAGTTTTTCTCCCCAGGCCTAGAGGAAGGCATTAAGAATTCTGTGGGAGGTGCCACAGACCTCTTCTGTTTGCAGAGATTTTTGTGCCTAGCCCTAAACCCCTTTTCTTCTAGCTTGAACTTTCCACCAAATCTGTCAAAAACTTTTGCAAAAGACTATTCAGGAGACTTCAGGGAATATTCTGAACAAAGGCTGAACAACTATTTTCATGTATTTTTAAACCCTGTGGTTTCTGAGGTCCATCTGTAAGCAAATTAAAAATGTTATTTGCTTTTTCCATCAGTGAGAACTTCCTCATTTAAATCTGCAACTTTTATATTTTATCATTGACTCTTAGATTTAAAGACACTCAAGTTTCATGATATTTTCAGTCATGCTTTTTCCACTTTGCACTTAGTTACTTACAGCAGAAATCACCAGCTCACACATGTTCTGCAGATATGTGTATCAGTAGTCTTTAGCTTTTAAGCTTTTAACTTGAATTGGGAAATGAGAAGAAAAATGAAGATTCCTGTTCAACAAATTTGAGACAGTTTTTCAGAATGTTACCTTAATATTTAGCTTTTCATTTCTGTACTTTAACCAAAACCATTTATTTATTCAATATTGAGGTCACTCCCTAAAGATTAGTGTAATATAGGTGTAAGTGTATAGGCAGTGAAAAACATGTGTAGTTGTACTCACAAAGAGAGACTCTGTGCGTATGTACACCTTGGCAGATAGTATGCATATGAGTAGATCTTCCATGCAACGTGGGCTTTGTTAAAAGAATGTGAAATTCCTCAGAGAATCCTTACTGTTCAGTAATTACATCCATTAGCATGAAGGACACGTGGCTTTACCTCGTTCTCATCCCTCTTCTTGGAAAGGCAAAATGATTATCTCATAACTACCTGACTTGCATTGTCATATCTTATTACTTGACCAATTTAACAACATGCAGGGCAAATATACTACAAAACCAAAGCTCTCAATGTTAATTAGTCAGAACTAGATAAGGAAGAGAACATTTTAAGGCTGAAAGGATCTGTGTCTCAGAAGGGAAGCACCATTTTACAGAAATGGGATATTTCTTATTTAGGAAACATTTGTAAAATCTTTATATTACAGAAGGAAATATTGACTTTTCACTGACTTTGTGCAGGCATTTATATTTTCTCCAGCTCCTTAAAATCTCTAATAATCATTTCTGTGGTAAGATCTATTTTTATTCTTCACTGCAACTGCCTCTGGTAATGATTAGGTACTTTCATGGTAGTGATATGCACAGCAGAAGATATTACTGTGTGAGTTCAGCCAGCCAGCGAGAAAATGAGTGTACGCCAGTACAATAACATGCATTTTTTTTTTTTACCTATGATCATCATCATTGATCTTATGATACCTAAACAAAGTACAAAATTAAGAGTATAGTGCCTAGGGAATTTTTGTTGTTCAAAGGAAAAAGTTATTTGTGGTTAGTGATCCAGGCCACCTTTGTTTCAAGAGTTGTCTTTGTAGTTTTTCTTGAATCTTTTATTATTATGCATATTTTTCAGGAGTTCATTTTCACATGGAATAGAAATATCTATCTATTAGTTATCTGGTCAAAAGAATTGTATTTGAAATCAAGCATTTACTGATTTTTTTTTTTTTTTTAATAGTGACTTAATTGAACTCTTTTCTGAGGTCGTAAAACAAGATTTATTTTTTTTTAGTGAATGATGGACTCTTTTGGCACAAGGTTTGAGTAAAATTGTTATTCATGTCACATGTCTTATATGGATATTCCACGTCCTGATTCCATTCTATATCTGTATATGTTGTCTGTTGCCAAGAACAGCCCTCAACTTTGGCTTCTGCAAGAGACACATTCCCATATTTCAGGTTGCTAAGCATATATTTGTATGAGAAAGATGAAAGTTAACGTGTGAGTTGAGGCCTTAATTGATTATGATACTTAAGCAGGGGATTAACAGGAAACAGATGTTTGAGTCACTTGTTGAATAGAGAATGTCAATGAGTGGTAGGTGACATGTCTTACTTTTATAGAATCCAGAAAAATTTCATAAAGTAGGGATTCAATCATGCAATTTTTCTTACTCTAAAATTTCTTTTGACTCTGGAACTATCAGTGTGATTGTGTATCTATTTACAGAGACTACAGAGCCATGTTCTACATTTTATCCTAATGCTTATTTGATAAAATCAGAATAACCTTAAGAGCAAAGTCAAGAACTGAATTTCACATCTCCTTAAATGCCCTGTCTGCTTAGCTGCAACATAGTCTCTCCTCATTCTCTTGTCACCACTTCACTGTGTGGCCTTTACAGAAGGATTGTCGGATGCTCTCGAGACAGTTCATAGTTTGTTAGTTAGGGAAGGAGACTGTGGACTTAAAATTTCTGGGCTGTTCAATTTCCTGGATGACTGCTGAAACAATCGGTCTTTCATATAAAAGATGCAGTCTTCCTAAATCAGTAGAAGTAAAAGATATAAATTTCCTGAATATTAAGAAACCACTGGTAAGGATCTCTTGCTGTTCACTTTGTGAGTATATCTTGCAGTATATCAACACAAGTAATATTCATTATCAAGACTTTAAAATAAAGGAGAACATGCATAATTAAACACAGCCTTGAATGAACTGCCAGATTCTGCTGAAACAAGGATGAATGCTCCTACTGAGCATTGTTTCTAGTTAAATATAAACAAAATACATGGTGCCTCTATTATAGTTTCTAATATATCTCAACAATTTATCAACAGATCTAGACTTTGATATGAGTCTTCTATGTGGCAACTAAACTGTCAGCTAACCTAAAGATCAAATAATTGTCCAGCTTTGCAAATAAAACCAACATTGTTAAATAATTGTAGAGGGAGGGGAAAAAAACTCCTTCAAGAAGTTTCTGTGACTGCAAACTTAAAGGTATTTGTGAAAGCAAAGGAATAAAGTAAGTTAATTAATTTAGATACCCTACCAAGAAACCTGTCAATGGGAATATCTTATCCCTATAAAATTACTGTGATTAATTGAAAAGGAAGAAGCTACATCTTTTGGTTTCAGCATGATCTGGTCAGCAAAAATGCTATCCTTTTAATATGAAACTGATATTTTCATGTGAACATGCAAATTTGCATCATTAAAGCAGCAGAAGCATAGGCATCTGTAAATGTTTTACAAACATGTTTAAGATTGCCAAGATCAAGGAACTTAGTGAAACTTATTTTTAAGAGACTATGACTTACCCTTCAAGTTATGTTGTGAAAAGATGATAATTAAGCCAGAACATGTGCCATGGCAGGCATGCTACTGACCATCCAAAGATCATATGAGGGTGATAAACACCACCCAGGTGTCTTTTGTACACTTCTGAGAGGGAAAGTTTAGGGAATGTAATGTATCACTGGATTTAAGGGATTTAACGTCAGAGGATCATATGACTGTATATGTGCTGTATCTGACAGAACAGGAAAGATTTAGACCTGAGATTAGAGAGATCAGTTAAATTATTTCTTCAAAGCACTAAAAAAGTGTAACTGCCTTTCAAGCAAGATTCTGTGGTTATGTTTTACCTCTCTGATCTTCATAAATATCATAAAATACCCTAGGTCATAATCTCAGTCCAAGCCAATTAATTTGGAACCACTGAGTTTCATAGAACTACACCAATATTTATCAATAAAGTGTCTGGGATTCACTTCTAGTTAAACAGCTAGATATTTATGCTATTACAAAATTACAGGGTTTTTTCATGCAAGCTGTGAAAGATCTATTTTCATAAATCATGTAAAAGGTACACACTTTTTTGATCATCCTGAACACCAGCATCCAATATGTTAGTGTATATTTAATAGCTTCAAAAGCATTTTAATCTTCTGCTATTGCGTTCCTTGCAGATTACTAGTGTAGAGCCGTATAAGTAAACATACCTTTGGAAATGTATAATATTTTCTGTTAAAGGTAATTTAAAAAAAAAAAATCTTACAAGTCTGCACGTATGCTAGATGACAGAATCAGTACATGGTATTAGATGGAGAGTTGTTTCTCTGTTGCATTTAATTGTAATACACATAATCATATCCTATCTGGCTATATTCTGACTTTCAGTAGTGGGATATGTTTATAAAGTTTGCTAAATGATTATGACATTGTTGAGGTACTGACTCAAGTTGTTTCAGAGTTGAAGGACAGGTCAGAGTTTTTTCCAAAGTCTTCAGTAATATTGTGTCTTAGATCCAGATTTGGAAGTTCTCATACTCACTGAGGCAAAGCTCTGCCATCCATTCCCAAGGGATGACTTGTCAGTGTAGGTTAATGTTTTCAGTCTTCTATTTCTAGAAAGGTGAATTCTTGAACCCAACTCTAAACAATTGAAGTGATCACTCCCAGGGGAAAAAAGCCTATTGATCTAGACTTTTATTTTACTTAAACAAAACAGGTTTTTATCAAAATCTATTGCACATGAAAGCCAGTGTTTTAAAATTCATGTGGAAATCAACTGGCTTCGGTATGAGTATGAAGATTAATAATCCTTATTTCCCAGAAAGAGGCTGTAGTTTTAGGTTCTTGAACAGGATGATTCCTATGGCTTTAAGGCTTGTCAAGAAAGTAAAACTATTGGTTATTGAGGGGATTAATGAAACGCTACATTGTTAAATTAATTGCAGAACTACTAGTGATTATGACAAAGGCCAGGAATTCACTATATATAACCAAGCACTGATTAAAAGGGGTGGGGAAAAAAGTGGTCTCTGGTGGCTTTAGTTTTTTGCTGCAGAATTGAATTTGCAGGCCTTCAAAAAGAAATAAATCCAGAATTCATGGTGTTGGTAGCATCACTAAAAGCATTGCTGTACCATTTAAATAGCAATGACACAGTTGTAGCAGGAGTGGTATTTTTCAAATTTTTTCACGACAAGTGTTTTCATAATTGTTGCATGTCTTTATATTCAGAGGGCTGTAAATAAATGCTTCGTTGTGGCT
This sequence comes from Aramus guarauna, assembly GCA_013400195.1. NCBI lineage: Eukaryota > Metazoa > Chordata > Aves > Gruiformes > Aramidae > Aramus > Aramus guarauna. Next base: position 1,264,097 of record VXBL01004000.1, on the reverse strand, counting down.
TTAATTAAAAATTAAATTTCTATTATTAAATTATGCACTGCCCTGTGTGTGTGCATTTATATATTTAATGTGGTTATATGTATTTCATATCACATTTTGAAGTTTTTTCCCCTATGTCTCATGAAACCTGTTGTTCCCTGATCCTTGGCCACTTTACTTGGGGAAGTGAATAAATGGGTGACCAGCTTATATTTATAGATACAGCATGTATGTGCTATGTACAGGGACCTAGCTAAGACCTCTTAAGTCCTCAGCTGCACAAAAACATTGGTGAAATGACAGTGTAAGTATAGAAGCGTACTGTGCTTTGCTCTATTATTCTGCAGGCATTTCTGGGAGATCGATAGGGAAGTCTTTTTCCATCAGCTGGATTCTTTGTTGATATTAGGACTCAGTATACTTCTCCCTTCTCAGTGTAATAGTGTTTCAGTGTTATGCAAAGTCCAGCCTTGCTCTAACGTAATGGCAGATGGTATAAAAAGACACAGTTGATTCCTTGGATCTATTTAACCTTGATAAAATCTTTAAGTCTTTTGATTAGGTAGTACCAGACTGTTTTCCATATTTTTGTGGATTATTTAATTGCATTTAATTTCTAGAAATCAGAGTATTGAACAGATACCTTTATATACATATAAACACACACACACAGAGGGGGCTGTTTGATATCTTGGGTTTCAATTGATTGGTTTTGAGCAAAACTACTTCCTTTGTATTGAGCAAAAAAACTTCCTTAAACAAGTCACAATATATTAAAAGATCAATATCATGTTGAGCAATGATGTATGCTTTCCTATTTCAATATTCTTATGTTCCTGGATCAGACCTTTTAGGAAAGGGCTGGGTTTGTGCTAAAGAAAATAAATTGATTTACACTATGGAACAAATGCCATCTGACAGCATATCAAGTTGTGAAATGGAGCAGAAGCAAATATGTACAATGAAGAATGACTTTGTTTTCAGAGAAGGAAGTTGCAATGACTGCAAGCTGTGCCAAAACAAACATCCCCAGTCACTAATAGTAACCTGACAAGAAGTCATGCAACTGTGTGTTGCAAAACTGAAAACTCAAGCTCAGGAAATCTTATTTAGCATGGTAAATAAATGACTATTTCTGTTCTTATTACCATTATCTTCTTGACTACCTTGAGAAATAGTGCAAGTCCAGAGGAGGGCTATGAACCTGATCAGAGGGCTAGAGCACCTCTCCTGTGAAGACAGGCTGAGAGAGTTGAGCTTCTTCAGACTGGAGAAGAGAAGGCTCCGGGGAGACCTTGTAGCAGCCTTCCAGTACCTGAAGGGGCCTACAAGAAAGCTGGAGAGGGACTGTTTATGATGGCATGGAGTGACAGGACAAGGGGGAATGGCCTTAAGATGAAGGAGGGGACATTTAAATTAGGTATTAGGAAGAAATTCTTCCCTGTGAGGGTGGTGAGGCACTGGCACAGGTTGCCCAGAGAGGTTGTGGATGTTCCATCCCTGGAAGTGGACTGGGATGGGCTGGGTGGGGCTTTGAGCAACCTGGTCTAGTGGAGGGTGTCCCTGCCTATGGCAGGATGGGTAGAACTAGATGATCTTTGAGGTCTCTTCCAACCCAAACCATTCTATGATCTCTTGCTACCTGTGAGGAAGCTCTTTTGAGGGCATTACTTTAGATGCAAGTATAACACTGTAATCTGGGGGAATATGCTAGTATATGATCAGGATAATTGTAGTTTTATTTGCTTTTCAGTTTGTTAGTTCAATAGTTTTATTACTCCTTGGCTGGCTAGTTATTTTGTGTTATTGGAAGGGATTTATATGAGTCATTATATTAGCAGGATTGAACATCTTATTCAGATATTGCTGAAAGGTAACAGGGAATTATTTAATGTTTTACAGTAACTTATTAATTTTTTGTACCTTTGTTTATATTCCACATCCTATGGTAACTTTCAGTCTGTTCTGGAAGAATACACATACAGTAGTTGCAGTGATTCCTGTCCCAAGGATACAATGAGAGCTATTGTCTCCTCTTACAGACCTGTTAGTTTCCCAGAGGACTGTGTCTCATCAGATGCAAATACTTACAATAATCCTGTGCTCCTGATTCCCTGGTCTTCTTATTGCAACTCCCTAATAAATGGGTTTTGTACTGCCTAAAATGTAGCTCATCTGAATAAATATACATTACAGTGGATCAACTCTGTTAAACACAGTCACTACAATTTTTTTCTCCTGATAGAAAATATCTTTAATCTGTAGAATTGCTTCTAGTTAGCTGTGATTTCATTTTCTCTTTAAAGCAAAAGCAGTTTTTTTCCAAGGTTTTGTAATTGCATTTCTTTAATGATCAGTAGTTGACTAACAGTGAATTGTGTTTAAGTCTGGGATTTTTCAATGCCTGCACATATTTTACTATTATATCACACTTAAACTGTACATCATAGCTAGAGACATCTGGTACCTAACTCCAACTTGCAGAATAAATTCTTTTGACAAGTTGGTAACAAGCCTCTTGGGTCGGAACTGGGTTCTCATGCAGTTAGCATAAGGCACAGTTAATATAAATACTGTGGCCTCCTACTAGCAATGATAATGCTGGTTTTATTAAACCACTAGTTAGAAAAAATTAAAAAGATTGTGCTTATGTTCAGGTTCAAAACAAGCTAAAAATGAAAATCTGCGTTGTGTGCTTCTAATGTTAGGGATGCAACAGTCTCCAGCAGAATGAAATGTTGATGTTTTAAAGGTAAAGCCTCAGAGCAGTATCATGGCAAAAAGGGATAGTCTCAGCCTTTAATGTGAAAACAGATGATGAGTGCAAGAGCCTGTAGAGGTAATTTTATTTCTCTAGATGACACTAGTTAGGCTCTTAATAGAGCAATATGTCTAGTTCTGGGGTGCTTGAGGAAACGTACAGAAAAAATGGAGCAGTCTAGAAAAGCACCCTCTGGAATGATTTTCTAGCTAGCTAGAGTGCCTTAGGTGAGACTTACCTTTTGGATACAATCTATCTTTTCTTTTTTTCAGCAGCAGAGTAAGAGGTAGGAAAAATACCATGTAAGTCTGTTAAAAAGAAAATGGCACAGTTGTCGATACTTGAAGTAAAACAAAAAGCCATGCAAGGCTTCTATGTATTTGTTTTCAATAATAGTAATGGTGATTAACAATTGGAACAATTCCCTAAAGGAACTGCTATCTTCTCTTTTGGTTAAAATTTAAACTACTCATCTCTGATGGATTACTTTCCTTTAGGAACAAGTTGTTAAGTTGAATACAAGTAAGCAAATTAAATACAGAGGTTTTTTTATATACAGTAGGTTAGACAATCACATGCAGTAATTGCTTTTTGACCAGTATTGTTAAATTAAAATGTAATTACTTAACATGGTGGGTGTAAATTGTTAAAGGAGATATGTTTAACGAGTAAAATATTCTGAAAAAGTTTTCAAAGGCTCCAAATACTGTATTTCTGACAGAGGGACGTTAACCAAAAGAAGTTAAACATCTAACCAAATAAAGAAATGAGAGAAACACTTCACAAAATCTATCTGAAATATCACGAAGATATTACTAGACAATGTAAGTTGTGACCTATTGTGGCCTTAAGACTGTTGAGATAAACTGAAAAGCTGTATCCATTGGTAAAACCAGAGGTAAGGTAGATAGTAATTGCAGATAATGGGCTGAAACCAAAATAAAACAGAGTCTGGATTTTGAATAAAATGTTTAAAACCCATGGAGAAAAGCAGTAATTGAAACAAAACCCATTTCCAACTTACACATTTGAATAGTGGAATAAAATTATGCTAATCTAACATATCTGCCTTATTGTGCTTTTCTGTTCATTATGCTGCATGCATAAGTATGAGATGGTTATTATCCCTTTGATAATAGTCCTTACTTATCTGCTTCAAATTGGTATGCTCTTTCTGAGCACTGCAAATGCTGTCTTTTGAAGGATCTTGTTTACCAAATGAGCTTTCTCTGCTTGTTATATTGTATTTTAATTTAGTTTTGTTTACATCATGTAAAATGTATTGCAAATGATATTTACTAAATTGTATTATAGGTTATTTGATGCCTACACATTACTGGGTACCTCCCACATCATCTCTGGAGGATTCCATATCCAGTTCTGCAGCATAATTCTTAGGAATAGAAGTCGGTCATGACTGGTATCCTATCTCTAGTCTGTAAGCAATACTGAGCACTTCAAAGAAAGATTCAGGCTGTCCTCACAGCACACCTACTTATGATCCTGGGAGGCATTTCTTTGGGAATTGTAGTTGGTGATTGTTTCATGTAAGTGGCCTTGGTGCTTTTGTGATTTATGCATTACTTATCACTGTGTCTAGTGTTAATTTTTTGTGGTAAGTTGTTTTTTTCTTGCTAAATATTACTATTTTAGAGTATTGCCTGAGTACATTTTCCTAGCATACATTAAATATTGCTCACACAGTGACAAAGACTTTATATTTGCAGTGAGGTCCAGAAGTATCCCCATGTATTTACTGTGATGTGTTTTATGCCCTGAATTTCAAAATCAGCTCATCAATCTAATGCTGAGCTCTTGTTAAGTTTGGCCTTAAAGAGCTATTATGATCATGTCTCAGTGTAACCCAGATCTAAAAATAAGACGTGCAATACTGTAAACATTAAATGATTATCCTATCATTTCTTTCCCTCTTGTGCTTAGCTTCTATATATTTCAGTACCTTCTGGAATACTTTCTTTCTGGCACAGTTTCATTATGATGGCTAGAGAAAAGGCTTTCTTTGTCTCCATGTTAAGTTAGCCCTAAGACATTTGATCAGAGTCCTCACTTGGGAGACAATTTGAGCAACCTTGGGCAAAAAGTAGATAGGCACTTTGGTCTCCATTAACAAAGTTTACTGCAAAAACTGGAGAATTGCACAAAAAGTGTTTTGTTGGGGTTTTTTTCACTTTTTAAAGAAAGCTGTATTTGTCTGATCCTGTAGGTGTGCTTTAGTAACACTTTGAATAGTAGTAGTATGTGAATGTCTATCAGCTTTAGGCATAAGCTGGGCACTGAAATGCTGAATGAAACTTGCCAGAGTTTCTGAATTTCTCTGTGCATTTACAAAATTAAATTTTCAGGCCTGGAGACATATTAAAAATTTAAAAACTTTAAAAATTCAGTATGTACGTATTCTAGGTACCACTAGGGTAGACAGTAGTTTTCTGGGGACAAGGTGGCAGAGGTTCACTTTATCTATTTTTAAGGTGTGCCTAGAAGTTTATCTTAATCACCAAAGAGTGTTTTTTGAGTGGGTTCTTATGTGAATCAGTGGAACATAAGAGATTGAATTCGATACATAATATATTAGGATATTCTGGTAGTTATTAAGGAAAATTATCCTGTACATTTCCTCAGTGCATTCTCCCTTTTATGTATTTCATTATAGTGAACTGGAGTTGCAGACAAACCCTAGAAAGTCTGGCATGGCCCAGGCCTCAATACTTTGGAGCTTTTATTGTACATGGTTGTAAAACAGGGCATTGCAAGCACCTGTTAAGCAAGGATTCAGAGGAACAAGACTGCTGATGAGGCTTAGGTGACAGCCAAATCAGTTGTCAGTGATACTGAAGACAGAGGATATCCTATGAAGCTGGTTCTCATTGCAGCCTATGTGTGAATTGTAGGTTTCTGATAAGTAGCGAGTGCTCAGCTAAAAGCATAATGTCTCAGAACGTAAGGGGGAACAGATCTTTGGATTCCTGACTAAGCTTTCTGCCAAAATTTAGCTATGTGAAGTAGTCCTTGGGTTTTGTTGCTCACTTTTAGATTTAGGACATATAAAATCTTCCTAAAATTACTTTAGGATATTCAAGGATCCACTTTTTGGGTCTCATCTGAAGTACTTTGCTAAAACACAACCATAATGATTTTCAGAGGCAGTAATGCTTTATCACAGATGCTGTGTGACCCTTTTTATTCTTTAAACATCCAAACAAATTCTACCCTGAACATGTAGCTGGAAATCTGGCAATGATTCTTGGAGCTATAGTTTATTAAACGAATTCTACAGCTGTGAAGTTTTAGCAATTTTTATTTTGGAACTATATCAAAAGCTTTGCATTGTGTAAATGTGCATAAAAGACTTGTTTAAATTTAATCAGTGATGCATAACCCAGATTTAATCATGGCTGGCTTTCTGCAGTGCCCAAATCCCTTTCTCAGTGGGGGATGAGTGTTGAATCAAATACCATTCAGAGACTTTATTCTGCAAACTAGAGAATAATCTCAGAATGGTGTGAGAATCTTCTCATTTAATTTGATGAGAGCTCTGCAACCATGAAGCCAATTGACAGTGTTGAGCTGGTATACTGAAAAACAGTAGATCTAGATTTCTTCAGAGTTGTGTTTGGTTTTAGAAGAGCATGACCTTCATGTTCACCTGTAGTATAACTTTCTACCAGTTACACCTTTTAAGATCTATCAGTGCATTATGGTACGTGCACAGCCACCAACTTTTTCTAAGACCTTCTCTTAGCATTTTACTAATTTTATTTACTTTGTTACACTTCAGATGTATTTGATGAAAAACAGCTTAAAAATTTGAAGTGTTTTGTTGGAAAAATTGTTGAATTGGAAGAAAGTGATCAGAATGCGCTCATCAAAAAAATAACTAATTTCCAGACAAATACTCTCTCAGACTTATGTTGGATGTGATTTTTTTTTTTTTTTAAGGCATAGTGCACAGGTTTTCCAAACCCATTTTGAAGTAATTCAACTTTGACATGTAAATAACTGAGAAAGATGGTCTTAAAATAAGGTAAATTGAAATAATCCATCTGTACTTAGCAGCCTTATTTGTAGGATCAGTTACTGTAAATGATTTGCTTTAGAACAAGACATAAAAATATTACAGTGCATATTGTAATATTGTAGTCTTTGGGTCAGCTTGTAATGGCAGAAATGATCCTTTCAAGACCCTTTCTGGTATGTTCAGAAGAAAATCAAGAGTCTCATGTTCTTTTATGGTACTTTACAAGAAGTCAGACGTGTTTTTGCAGATTAGAGGTTTTGACTTGACAATAGGAACAATTAATGTCATCCACATATTTAGGCCACCTGTGAAAATCAAGTGTTTGGAATTGGAACATCATGCCATGAATATAGAATAGCATGAGTGTTTTCAAGCATAAAACAGACGTATTTACTAATTTGCTAGGATACATCGACTGAAGCATTTAATGACTTCCTAGTTTGAGCAACAGAAGTGGAATAGAAAATGCAAAAATTAAAGGTATGTTTTATAATAGATGGAAATCTTGAAAATGAATCTGATCTGTCCTCCAAAGTTTTTTGCCTGAAGATGTGTATTTTTCAAAATGTTCTTGTGCATATAAAAGTAGCCTGTATGATATATTCAGACAGTTATTAATTCTCTGTCTTGGAAGAGCATTAAGAGCAAATAAAATTTGTCTTTAAAATTCTTCTATGCTCTTCTAGTGGCAAATAGGTTTCTTGATTCCTTGGTAATAAAGGAAATAAAATACTAGAAGTAATATCTCAAACTTTCTGGTGGCATAATTCTTGAGCTTATTTTAGGTATCTTTTCATCAAATTTTGATTCAAAAATTAATCTATCTTCTTTCCTCAGATTAAAGATAGCTTTCTATTGAGTTACATTTAGTTCCATTTGTTAGGAAAATTCATTACCATGATTCATAAGTAAGCATTTTTACTTTCTCTCACTAGTTCTGAGCTCAATCTGATATTAACATGGTACCAGCATCTGTATTCACTAATGAATGCTTAACACTAAACTAGAAAAAGGAAATATAAATATAACAAATACTAAATATTTCATACTTAACAAATACTGATTTCTATCACAGATCCATTTAACAGGTAATCTCCGATCTCTAATTATCAGCTCCCAGAATGGCTTTGTATCATTGATCATAACCCTTTGGACCTAGTGACTCAACCAATTTTCCACCCACTTCTGTATCTCACAAGTATATATATACATCTCTGGCTTGGCTACAAGGATACTATAGGATACTGTGCTGAAAGCTTTTCAAAGTTAAACTACATCTGGTGCTCTCTTCCTCTCCACCGGGCCGGTCATCTCACCAAAGAAGGCGGTTAGGTTTGTTGTGTATGCTTTGCCCTTGGTTAAGTCATGCTGGTTGTATCCAGCTGTGATTTTATCATATGCCTGAAAGTGATTTCCTCCTAGACTTGCTCCATAACCCTCCAGGAAGTGAGGTTAGGGTGACTCAGCCTGTAAATGCCTTTTGGCCATGAGTGTGGTGATTGGTTTTTTCCAGTCATCAGGAGCTTCCTGTTTGGCGTGACCTCTTAAGGCTGATATCGAGTGAACTCACAATGCTGGGTTTTATTTATCTTTTTGTGTGTGTGTGTGTTTATTTTTTCATGTCCCACTAACAGGCAGAATAAGATTCAAAAGAATGCAGAAAGGAGACTGGTTTTGCTTGATCAGACAAAACGTATCATCAATAGTGCACTATAGTGAATATGGCAGAGAGCTTCAACAACGATTTTCTAGTTCACTGACTATTGCTTTCAAGAAATGCAGCATAAGTATGGTATTAAATTAGAAGACCACTTTTAATTTTAAATTTAAGCTCAAAAAAAAAAAAGTGCATTAATAAATATAAATGAACTCTTTAAAAAGCCTCCGTTCTTCCCTATGTTCTCTCAATAACCTTTTTTTTTCTAAAAAACACTATCAGGTGCAGTAATCTAGATAGAAAAATACATGACACTTATCCTCCCCTATTGTCTGCAGAATAGATGCAGAGATCAGAGGAAATAAATACTTAAATTATGAACACATTTTAACTTGATTGCATCCTCATCTTTGTTCCTCTTTTTTCTCACAGAATGAGTGAAAGTACATTTTAACTTGGTAAACCTGAGCTTAAATAGGAGGAGTGGTGGTTTGCTTTACCTTCTGTTGATATATTTAATGAATATCTACTCTATGTCAGAAATATATATATAAACAAAAAATTCTGTTACTAGAGTTGGTTACATACATATTTATTTTTGTTAAAATTATCTGGACAGGCTGATAGCAAGTGCATTTCTGTTTTATTACTGCTTAAAAGTTTCAGTTGGTATGTGTAGGATGTATGTATTAGGTTAAAGTTTTATCATGCTTTAAGTACACTACCTGTGACTTTGTTTTGATTAGTTCATTTAGGACCTAAGCAGAAGTGCATGGAGACGTTTGTAAACTCTCCATTGCTTCCAGTGGCTTTTAAATCCGAGTAAATATCTCATTGTTTGCTCTAACCAAGAATTTCATGGAAATACTAAACATTCTAAACTGTAAAGAATTATTTTTTAGTATATTGACACTAACATCTCTTAGCTTGGACCCAAAGAATACTAAATGAACAAACTAAAGGAAATTTAATTATGTGTTAAAAATCTTAATAGTATTATTTTTAATTCAATTTAATTCCAAGTCAGGAAAGAAGCTGAAGGAGCCATAGCTGAATGTTGTTTGGGTGGGTGAAGAAAGAGAATTTGCTTTTAGTCCTTTCCAATTTTAGTTTTCAGTCTTTTTAATGTGCTAAATCTTGCTGGTTAGCAAACGTACCAGCCAAGCGTAGTAGTTTCCATCACTATTTATAGATTTGGTTTCTCAACGGTAGGATCCAGCAAGTCTCATCCCTGTGTGTATCCATTAGATCTGCACTAGTGTTTGATAAATAATTACAGCGTGTGAAGAGGTAGATAGGTGGTTTAATCATCTATGAATCATAAACCTGAACATATGCTCCAAGCTCTTTCCTTTTTCTCCCAGTGTTTTCCCCTGGATTATGGTTACTTAGAGCAAACATATTGATATAAATCAGAAACATCCTGTTTCCTACAACCTATTAATTAGAAATGCTGTATGCGTAGACCTGCTATTCTGACAGGAAGGTGTGTTAGCACTTCGTTCACTAAATATGCCAGTCTCCCAGCCTGAACTATTCTAGCTGCTAATGTGTGCCTAATCAGTAAGGAATTAATTCAAACTCAATTTATATAAATTGGAAAGATTTTTCTGTTGTCTACAAACTTAGATACTAGGGCATACTTCTCAGTGGATGCAAAAGGTGTAGTTCCTGTATGGCATTTCCAGTGTTCCAGGGACTGTTGCAACTGGAGTCTAATAAATTATTCTGACTGAAATATTTGTGGGATAGTCTTGTGGTACTGTCGCTTTAGTTTGAAGTGTAGAACTATATAAACCTAACCTTCTGATTAACTGTTGAAATTAGTTAGAAACCACAAAGACATTCCTTATTACTTTTTTAATAAATAAACCAGAAAATAATAAATCTATCAGCACTTAAGCAGTTAACTGTGTTAATAACCAGACAGATTAGATTTATGAGTTAATACTGCATTGAGAAAGGGGATAATATCTGCCTTGCCACGTGATTGTTTCAAGCTGTCTGCAGCCTTAGGCAGACATCCTATACATGCCACATTTAAAAGGTTAGCTCTGTATCTGGAATAATGTTTAGAGCCTTAGGCTCAAATTTGACTATGTTTTGCTTGATATCTACTATTGCAAGGACATAAAGCAACTATAAACCTGTCTAACCGACCTGTTAATCTCAGTTTATAGCTGTTCTGCAGGTCTAGAAGGATGTGAAGTAGTGGGAGTAAGGGAAAAAATCTGGCCCTCAGTTTTATTTGTAAAAGGAAGCTTGGATTTTTGAAGTTATGTAGAAATTTAAAAATAATCTGCAATTACGTGAGAATTTATATACTTGCATAGTAAAATTAGAGAAGACCCTGCTTGCGTTTTCCTTTGAAAATATTCAGCAGGTGCACAATCCATTCTCCTTTTATACACAGATGCACAGATCTCTTTCTGTGTCATAAATGCTTGAAAACTGTAACCCATAGTGTAGGTCTTGTAATCTTTTCCAATTTAAATGATTGAATATCAATAACAAGGACAGATTGAGGAAAGGAACTCTGATGATTAAAAAAAGTATGTATTAGCATGACTAAAATATTTGGTTCATTTTTCAAAAACAAATTTTCGTTGGGGAGGAAGTGTCTATACTGACTTAAAAGCATATTCCAGTGAGGTTTATTCTGAAAAATGGTAACATGACAATCTATTATAGTTATGTGCTAGGGTGATAAAGAGATTCTTTCTCTGAGTGAAGAATGCTGTTTTGGTTCATTATGATGGAATTTTTGATAGAATGCAGCTTCTGAAATCCCTCTAATTAAATCTATTTTTAGCTCTTATTTTTCATATTGCTAAATAAGAAGAGATTCTAAAAGGGAATAATTTACTAAGTGGAATAAAAGCAAAGGGGAAAAAACAAGTCAGCACTGATGGTCGGTGTCTTATTCAGAATACTGTGTGAGGAATATAGTTTAATGTTCTGATGCTTTTTTGTGTCATGGATTTGGTGTTTCTTATTTCCAATAAAAATATCAGAAAACTTAATCATTAAACCATAACTTATTCTTGAGGGGTTCTAGGAGATTAGTTCTTCATTCTTGCAGGTATAATGGCAAAATAAATGTGACATCTTGAATTGGAAGTGAATGAGAATATTTTTGCAAGCAGTGTGTTTTGGTTTTAAGTGTGTGCAGTTCCCCACAACCAACCTTAAACTCTTTCAGCTATCAAAATACATTTTGATGATTGATGTATTGACCCATTGCTAGGTAATTCTATTTTTCCACCTGAACATTAAGACTCATTAATCACTCATGGTCACTGAAGTCAATAGGACTGTAAGTCAGAATTTTGAAAGAGATCGTATGGAATTATGTATTCTAACAAAACTAGGCTTGGAGAACTCTTGGGGAGGCCTTGCTATTACTTGAAAAATTCTAGGGTGAACGTGGCATCTGACTTGTCTAATTCTGACTAGGTTCTCTCTACAGCCAATTGAAATGGCTATGTTCCATCCCATGTATCTTGAACGCCTATTTTATCCTAGACTTGTATTAAATTAATTCTATGTTTCAGGAATAATTGCTGCACGCATACTAATAATTTAAGGTCTTTCAAAGGCACACAGCTTGTATTCAAGATACTGTATTTTTAATGCAAGTATATGCATAGCTGAAGAATTTCTGGTTGTGGATTCTTTATATAACAGCAGTAAAACTATGTATGAGATATAGATACTGCTTATAAGACAGGTTGTATTTCTGCCATTAATGATATAGACTATTTCAAAATGCTTATCTAACTTTATTGCAATTCTTCTTATCCTCAAGAGCAGTTAAAATCTTATCTAGAACTCATAAAAGTTATTAGAAGGAAAAAAACTACTCTCATTTTGTTTCTACTGCAAGGAAGAAATTATATTAACTAGAATCTGGTTTTGATAATCATCACTTGAAGAAGGAAAAATGCTGTAGCAGTGAGAGATCGGTTTGGCCTATTATCCATTTGAATAGATTCATTAAATCAAAGCAAGTATTAACTGGCAAGAATATTTCTCGATTGTTTAAGCTAATATCCATTGTTCACTGAGATGAAAACGTCCATTTGGGATGATGGATACTTTCACAAATACAATCAAATATAGGCAGAGCTTTTAAAATTTGTATTTCACCCTTTTTCTGGACAGGGGTGGTGGTGAATTACTTTACCCTGAGTGTATGGTACAGTACTTTGAGTTTCAATGTAGAGACTGCGGGAATATTATTCTTATGTTAACAGCATACAATGCAATTAATTATTTTTTTTATTGGAAATAATGTGAATGTAATAATCACTTCCAAGGGAATTTCACTGTCATTTGACATCAATTAACTTGACATAAAAATCATTTGTTACAATTCCCGTGTAAAGCAGAAATATTTATCTTAAGTGGCAAATTACGCTTAGCTCTTTTGATTTTTATGTTGATGTAATTTTATTCCACTGTAATTAATTTAACATTAATTAATGTCCAGATTAGCATTTCAGTGCTAGTACATTGACATGGGGAATTGCTAGGATTTTTCTTTTACACAATTTAGTTGGCACATGTAGTTGGGAGTTGGGGAGCACTCTTTTTCTCATGGAGAACTGATGGAACTGACTTTCTGTCATACTCTGTGTTCCTGACTAATTTAGTTGATGGGATTTTCCATGGCTGCATTGATATGTTTTAGAATAGGTGTGAAAGCATCCAATATTAGTCCAGCCTTATCACTGTAGGATCTGTATTCTCCAGAACTTCCGCGAGCAATGGGACTGGCTTCTCTGCTGTGTAGAGGTCTGTTGTCTTTGAATGAAACTGTGCAATCATTTGCCAATACCCTTCAAAGATGCAGTATTCACAGAAATACATAAGAGCAAGTACATAGCCAGTCATTCTATCTGAAAAGCAGCCATCTGATGACTTATATTATTGTAGACACTAGAAATTTTATAAAGAAATTATGTGTTCTATCAACCTTGAAAATTCTTTAACTGTTTCACTTCTGTTGTATTATGGACTATGATATGCAAAATGTATAGATAGCGTAGTCATAAATATGCATAAACTTAATTCAGGAAAATGCTATTGGAAGTATACCCTAGTTGTCCCTCTTCGAGCAGTGAAATTGCTATAAATGACTTCGCAAAAACAGACTGGAAATAGTCCTAATATGGTCACAACTGCACAAAAAGGTAATTCACATTTTCTTACAATATGCCAGGTCTATGCTTCTAAGAAATTATTTTCATTTTGTATTTTGTTTCATTATAATGCAAGTGCAGGCCACTGCAAAAGGAAGGACCTGGGATGTCCACCCAGGAGCTCTTGTGTTGGTACAGAAGGGATTTTATTTATTGCTAAAATAGTTTAAACTGAGTCTCCACATAGGCCCTTTGTTCTACAGCTGCTTGAACAAGCTGTGGTGCCCAATTATCTCTGTCCTGATTGTGAATCAACCCTTTGTCTTGACTGTGAATAGCCTGTGAATACGTTGCTGTTCTGGAGGCTGTGTTTGCTATTCCATGAATGTTTTATGCAGACAAGTTTTTTTGCCTCCAAATTGTTCACTGCTTGTCCAAGGCATGACTTAGGTTATAGATAAATTCCCCTGGAAATTTCTCAATGATTCAATGGATATGTATGAAGAAAGAGCAACATGCAAGCTCGCATGTTGCTTGTTCATCATACAGACCCTTGAGTAAGACTACTTCTAAAAGGCCCTAATTTATGAAATAAAAATTACTTTCTGTGCTTACATATGTGGCTCGCTGAAATAACATGAAGTCTGAGGCTAAATGATCAGAAAGAGGTGTGATGGGAAAGGGACTCATTTTCTGAAGGAGGAGGTATTACCCATTAGTTTCAAATGATCACTTTGGGAATATTTCTCATCTTTCATAAAATTTAGTCATAGGAGCATCCCTCTAATATGCATCAACAGGCTTCTATTATTCTTTCATTTTTTTATAGCCATTCAATTTGTAAGCCTTTCTTTCTGTCAGTAATGTTTCCTGGGTGTTCAGTTATTCAGCAGCTACTGAAGGGTAGTGCATCCTTCTGTTGTCATTAGAAGGATGCCTATCTGACTACCGTCCTGTGAAACACAACAACAAGTTGAAGACAATTACAGAGTTAATGGCAGCTGAAGCAGAGACAACACAGTTGTGCAGAATTCTTTTGTATCTCTACATAAACTATGACAGGGTTCGGTGGAGGTAGTTAACAGTAGTACAAATTGGTGGAAATGAAATGGGAGTCAGGCCCTATATGTCTGAGGAAGTAGAAAGAAAATTAGAATGTCCCAGCAAGGCAAATTACAGCAGTTTAGAGCAAATGATGTCTCTGGGCAAAAAGAATAATTTGACAAAGAACAGTGCAGAGTATGAGAGCATAAAAGACACAATCTTTGTGGAATAAAGATTAACCATTGAAAAATATTCAGAAGAGAAAGACCACGTGAGAGATGGTTGTCACTCATAGCTTGATTTAAACCCAGAAGTTAATAGTGTTACTTCAGTATGAAACTGGTTCTACTGAGTAGAAAATGTCACCATCTTAAAACATGTTCCACTAAAGCATGATTCCAGCACTTGACGCAAATGGGAAATTTACACTCATCTCTGAATAATGCATTTGTTTGTTTCTCAGTACTTTCTACATAATCAGAGCAATTTGAAAAAAAAAAAGTGTGGTTTTGTAGATTAATTTTAAATTTTTCATCCTTATTACTCCAGTGATGACAAATTTTGAAATGTACACAGAGACTCAGAATTTGCCTTGTAGCAAATTTTTTAAATTAGTTAAATTTTGGCTTTGTTTACATTAGTTAATTTCATTGCAGTATAAGTACCTTGAGGCAGTTATTGCTGAGACTACACATATCTCTGTTCTCTGTGATTCAAGGGTTTATTCTGATTACTTGATCCATGGTCACCATACAAATATATGATTTGAAGATTACTGAAGGGTAAAAGGTATTAGGTGCACAGTGGATGACTTTGTGCTACTCAGCCATATGCTGGGGTGCTTTCAAAGAAAAGCTGCTGGTTTAGTTTCCTTCAAAAGAAATCTAGCTGCATCACTGAAAGTGCTGTAAAATCTAAACATGTGTTATGTGGAGACATTCAGGTGATCTTTATCTCCTATGCATAGGAGACATTCAGAACCACAGTACTTCTCCAATTCCAAGCACAAACTACATATTTATTCTTCATATGATGTTATGCTGTTAGACCAGCAGTCAGTTGTGCGTTAGGAGGCTCACCGGCAGTGGAACAAAGCCCCTAAAGGCTGACAGATAGGCCAAGTTGGTGACAAGCACCCTTGTGCTTTGCTCTAGTTACCAAGAGCTCACTTTTGTCTCAGCGGTGTTTAGTAGAGCTAGCTGTGCCCCAGCAGATACTACTGCTGGTAGCTTCCTTGATGGCTGAACTGCTGCATAGAAATAATTTCTTATGAAATCATAAGTACAATGGCAGAAGGAATCAAGCTCTTCAGAGCTATGCACATCCCATGAGTTTGTTCTACTGAGGTACAACTCATGCTGCTCAAAGAGTTAATAATTCATTGTTATCCTCAGTCCTCCTGTCAAGTACTGCACAAGCATTGGAGGAGACACTCCTCCCAGCCTGGAGGTTACAAAAGTGATTTGAATGAATTTTCCAAACCAACCAGCAGCAAAACCAAGAAATAAATTCAAGACTGTATAATTTCTGATCACTGCCTTAATAACTATTCTGTCCAGACTTTTCCTACAGTTCTATATTCAATCTAATTCAGTTATAAAGCTGATACATAAAGATTTTTTGACAACCAGATGTTTTGTCAGCCTCTGCAGCAGCAAAGCTATGGTATGCATCCTTGGGACTGTTCTGCCTTAAAAGTAGCATTGTGTCATGTGTTAATGATATCTTTTGCAGTTGCTAGACGTTTTGAGGATGAAGTAGCTTTGTCTTTGTTCAGTGTAATATACTGTATTAAGAAGTAAACAGCCCATGCAAGCTATCATTCCATGATAACTTGAAAGCTATGACCTGCAGCAAGATAAATTGTATACCTAACCAAATGCCAGACTTGCTAAATAGACCTTTATTTACCTTGAAATGGGATCCATTTGAAACACAGACTATTTCAGGTAACAGGCATTTAGCCTTCTGTATGCTTTGTTTTGATCTTTTTGTGTTGCACTTTCCTGTGAGAGATGAGACAGTGAAGCATAGCTTGTGTGATATTGCAAATAGAAAATATAGAAAACAGATTTTTTAAATAAAATTAATTTAGTAGAACACATTTGAATTACTCTGAAATAAGTAGGACAAGCCAGCAAATGCTAGGGAGTTCAACATGAAAATTTGATTCAGATCACATGGATAATTCATACTTCATATTCCTTCTGCTAGTTCAGGATAAAAGTCATGCTAAAATTCTAATCAGGACTACTATAAATTACCAAATTCTGTTTCCTCCTACTAGAAGTAGCTTTATGTTTCTCTGTACCTTATTTATCTGTATCTATCTTTCTAAAAGAATGTTTTCTAAACTGCTAAAAACTCCTCTGTGCTGCCCAACTGTTGTTTTGTTGTTCTGGTTTTTTTGTGTTTTTGTGTTTGGTTTTGTTTTTTTAAAAAAGACTCCTTTCACTGTTCTTACCCCTTAAAAATACCAGTTTAATAAATTATTTTCATCCAAGTCTTCTGTTCTTGTTAAGGTTTTCCCATCTTCCTTAGGGTTCTGTCCAAAGTGCTTTGAAGTCAATGGGAACTGCCCTGTTTTCTTCAGAGGTAATTTTTGGAAGAATCATTAGATTTCAGTACACTCCATAGAACTAGAAACTCGTGGTGTCTCGAGAAGTAGGTCTGGACTCTGCTGTAGAATACTTATTTGAATAAAGTGAATTTACTCTCTTCCAAGTTGTATAAATCACTTCATGTGAGCATTTTCCCTGTTCTTCACAAATGTGATTTCTTTTAAAAAGCAAAAAGCTTTGGCTTTTATACAGTGTTGTATATGCACATGTAGCACAAAAAGTGCCATATTGGTATGAGTTTGAATGACTAGTTAATTATCCTAAATAAGAGCCTGTAAAACTTTTGTTCTGCCCACTGCAACAGGATGTTCTGTGAGTGAAACATTTTGTAGCAAGCTGTTTCAGAAATATTTTAGACAGTTGTAAACTACTTTTACTGGTGTGATTTTTTTTTTTCATGTACCTTTAACATGTAGAGTTAGGCACTTTTCTTACCATCAGTTGAGTTGCACAGACCAGTGACACAGGAATAATTTCAGTTAAAAATGACCAGAAGAGAAATCTATGGTTCTCTGTATGTTAAAAAGAAACTCTGGCCATGTCCAGTAGCTCTAGCACATCTCAAAACAGAAGCATCTGTGGCATTGTCCATTCAGATGCTGCACAAATGGGTGTAGCAAGCAGTGCTCCCATTGCAACCCTGTCCAGGGCTGTGTAATCAAGCACACCACAAGTTCTGAGCAGGGTGTCTGCATGGGCTGTTATTGGTCTCTTCATTACTTGGTCAGTGGGGATCTCTATCTCCTATGTATTGGAAGTATAGAAGAAATTAATACAAAATGATGCTCCACTAAGATCTTTTAGAATGCTTCTCCAAAAAACATTCAGCAATGGTAACCTTCTCCCAGTGCTGAAAACTTTGATTTATAGCGGATGTATAATACAGATGTTATGCGTCTCCGCACCCCTTATTAGGTGTATGTCTATCTCCTGATGTAGTCTGAAATTGTCTAGCTGAAATGATTTATGTCCATATTCTAAGAATCTTACAGCAGCAAAATACTAATTCTTGTGTTGTTTGTTTGGATGCTGGTTTACAGCAATGTTTACATTTATTCAGATTTTCCTTTATACCTGAAACTGTATGAGAAAATTGCATTCTATTATTACTATTCAGTAAAGAAACTTACAAATTCTATATTTTAGAAATCAATTTTTCCTTATCTTTAAGCTAAAAAGACACCTTAATCAACTGTAGTATCTTCTGTGAAATATTTTGCACAATTATAGTCTCAGACAACCAAGCAATTTATTTCCCAGATGACATTATATCTGCAAATATCAGATCTCCTTCCTTGTAATTTCAACATTGTATATACTGTCCTAGTTGCCCACTAGTATGTTGAGTTGAATACAGTTTCTGCTCTTCAAATACCTTCAGTCTTGGAAATAAAATTCATTGTGTAGCTTTACATTGTGTAATCACGTATAATGACTTCAAAAAAGAAAAAAATTTAAAAAATCTAGCGCAATGGATTTTTTCCCTATTCTCTAAGCAAGAAAAAGTTAAGTCAAACTCATCCTAACTTTAGAATCAACCCAGAAAACATACAACACATTCAGTAAAAAGGAGACTTATCTATAAAAACACCTGGAAAATGAAAATTTGGCTTATTAAGTATTGTCATTTCCCTAGCAACATTTTTTCAGTGTTGCTTTTTGAGTAAATTCCTATTGTGCAGCATGATTTATAAAATATTCATTATCTTCCTTTTCACAGTTCTTTAAAGTTTGTTCTATAGCTGTGCACTATTAACCTAACTCCTCTTTTTTTTTTTTTTATTCCTTTCAATTATGCTTTATGCTGTAGAAGAAATAATTTTTTAGGCTTGCAGGTAAATTTTTTTAATAGACAATATGGGATTTCTGTTAGTGCTTATAAAATAGTTTTATAGCCTATACAGTGTTCAGGTTAGTTTAGCTTTTTCAGCAACTCCATTTAAAAAAAAAAAAAAAAAAATTCTTGTAATTTTACTTAATAAATATATCCTTCTACCTTATTTAATAGAGAGGTCTGTGGAAAATATCATTCATGTTC
This sequence comes from Aramus guarauna, assembly GCA_013400195.1. Taxonomy (NCBI): domain Eukaryota; kingdom Metazoa; phylum Chordata; class Aves; order Gruiformes; family Aramidae; genus Aramus; species Aramus guarauna. The sequence goes on along the minus strand of VXBL01004000.1, from coordinate 1,244,817 downwards.
AAGGATTTCCATAGAAAGTTTATTTTGCTGGGATCTGTTTTATCAATCTGTAGAGTTGAGTTTGCAGTCACAACCTATAACGTACAAAGCTCTAAAGATAAAACATTTCTTTGAACAACACTTGGCAGTAAAAGATCAGAGTTTGTGTTAGCTGCATGTAGGTGTCCAGAGTATTGTGCATCGATGGCTCAGTCTCCAAAGCACCATCTATCTCCTATACTTGAAATATTATATATTGATTATGGGATTAAGTTAAAGCCAATTTATATTTCATTCTCTGAGATAAGAAGGGAGTGGCAATTTTCTCTGAGGAAGTCAATCCCTGTCAAGGTTACACAGAAAGACTTAAGCCAAAGAAGAGCTGAGGCTTTATGGAGAAGACCTGCCTCTGCAGACAGTTGATTCCATACTATTACACGCAGGAGAACTGTATGCTAGAGTGAAATTGTTGAAACAAAATGCAACATAGTTTATGTCCTTGTGGGCTACCTGGATTATCTACTTATTAGAACCTGTTTCTCAAATGCACATTCAAATTCAGTGAAACTTCAGGTACTACCTAATCTTACAGTATACCTGAAAAATAGCATAGTATGTTTTATGGTATACTGTACATCAGGTTTATTTAATGCTATAATCAAGCCACCAACAAGCTCATCTAAAAAAAAAAAAAAAAGTGTAGTTGAGGAAACAGAACCAGAACTCAAAAAGACCAAGTATGTATTCTTGGCTTGGCTTGACCAGTTAGAAAATATTCCTCTCTGTTGGCTTCTGCTTTAGTAAACTCACTTGAAGAAAACTCTCACTGCTGTGTGATACAAATACTGGTTTTGATGATGATGATTATGTGGTCAATTATCTGTCAGTTTTAGTAGTCACTACTGCTACCTTGATGGCTGTTTATTCCTCCATTAGTCTGTTCAGGCTGACCATCTTTGAAATATCATTTTAATTTTTTATTTGAATATGTCATGTATTTCCAACTTCATTTACAGAGATCCATCAAAGTGACATGGCATTGAAGGAGGTATTGCTATAAATTTAGGGGTGTCTCTTTAAAACTGTTTACTGTCAAAAAGCTATCACTGTCAGTAACGTGATGGGTTCTTGCATACTAAAAGCAAGTCCTTTAAATATTATTCATATTGTTCAATAGTTTTTTGAGAAAAGAAATACTGTAAAAGTTTTGCTATAAGCATTAAGGAAAAACAAACAAACAAACAAAAAACAAACAAACAAACAACAAACAAAAAAAACCCACAACGTTAAATTTCTGATTCTGCTAATCCACTTAAAACTTGGTGAATGAAAACTCTCACCTTGGCCCTATCTTTGTGTCTTTGTCCCTGACCCAAATAGACTGGCCTTTCGAAGAAGGTATCAGTGATCATCGTATTGCACAAAATATTACAGAAAAAAACCAAAACAGCAGCGTTTCCAAGGCTAAATGTAAAAGGCTATATGATACTTTATTCCATGCTTAGTAGTCATCCAGGTAGCTTTTCACTTAAGTCATTGATTTAGAGTTTTGCTATGTATTGTCTGGTGTACGTTGTCATACTAAGGATAATAAAGAAGTGAAGTGAGTTTGATTATTATTTCCCATAAACATCCTGGGAACAGATTCTGATATCAGTTCTCTCAATATGTAAGTCATTAAATAAAGGGTTGAAAAATTATCTCTGCTAGTGCAGAATTTGATGCTTAGTTCTGCTCCCATTCCTTTTTGGGAAACTATGTTCTTCAGGTTGAAATGGATTGGTCTTAAAATAGTATTAAATTTCATGGGTAAAACTCTACTGTGTTTCACTGTTAAAATGTGATTTTTATAGTGAGACTAGCTTCTCTTTAGATTTCATCGTGAAATGTTTTGCCATTCAGTGGGTATACTTTATCACCCTCTTGTAGTTTAAGCCAGAAGCGGAGTTTAAAGCCTATTTTCTCATGTACCACCCACTGGGAAGCCCATTGAACAGCATGAGAATATGGTTCTGGTTTTAGGCATTTTTTCCTGTTATTTACGAGTTGGGCCTCTAGTGGACTCTGGAATATTTTCCATTGTTTGAACACGCAGCTTTTCTCAGTAAAGCCTTTTTAAAATTCTCAGGCTTGCCAACATGTGCATCTGAAGTATTATATGCCTTTATGGAGGCACATCAAAATGAATATGGATGATTTCAAACTACAGTGTGCATTTGCACTAGGAGCCATATTTTCTCCAGATATATTTTCTAATAATCCAATAACTTTATGGACAGTACAATGTCTATAAGCATTGACAAAGTCAAGCACCAACTCTTTAGAGCTAGAAAGCTGGCAACGAAGTTTTATCTAGAGTGTTCATTTTATATAACTGCCTACTGTCATTTCAGTGGCAAACTGACACTGGATAACACTGTTTCTGCACTGCAGTTTCTTCCCTTCCCAGCTGTATACAGAGTTTTACTGCTTTCCAATCAGTTTTGATAATAGTGTCAGTGGTTTGGTTTGGTTTTTTTGTTGTTGGTTTTTTTTAAAAAAGTATTTTCTCATATATCTTTCCTTTTTGCGCAGACAAGGAGCTGTTTAGAGCTAGCTGTTCAGCTAGGAGAAAAACTCTATTTCAAGTATTTGCCTTAGTGAAACTGTTCTGATGTAATGCTGCTAAAGGATGGGCTCTACCTCTCTGTGTGGTTTGGCTAATGTGAAATTTCAGGATGGGGAACAGTCAAAAGATGTCACTGCAATCTGCAATTGGTGTTAGACATGTAAGGTGTAAGAACTTCTTGAGTTGTCATCTGATCAAGGATCACCTTCTTCCTCCATTTATTCAGAGTTTAGCACCATACATCCCCATTTTTGTCCTAGGTGCTATGAAAATATAACTTGATCTTAGTAGCAAACATGTCATGAAGTGCCGTTTGCAAACTAGTTTGGAGGAAGATTACAGCTAATTACAGGTATAAGTCTTTATTTAGAGTCTCTATTCTTTTTTAGGCTGTTATATAGACAAGTAAATTGCACTGAGATTCACCAAATCTGGGCATTGAATTCATGCTGGCAACTCTGAAAATCACTTAAATTTAAATGCCTGTAATCACAGACACTTTTGAATGACAATGTATTTTCTTTCTTCCTGAGTAATTTTCAATAATATCTAAATTCAAAATATCATTACGTTATCTAATCCTTCTATTGCTTGATTATTCTATCTGCTTTATTATAATTGGGCAAGCATAATCATAACTAAGCATAATTCCTCACTGGGGAAGTAGGTAATAAAACCAAGATTGGTCACAAAGCTGATCAGCCAAAGAGGAATACCGCCAGAGCAGCAAATCTGGGGCTTAGCATTTCAGAGTTCATTCTGGTTCTCATCGGTCCATGCAGGATTGAATGACAGGTGGTGGTACCTATGGTTTGAAATTAGAACTTTCTGTGATTCTTGTTCCCTGGAAGTCTGCATTTGTGTTACTTTGCTTATCATTTTTCCAAAATATGGATAATATTTTTGGGGAAAACATGAAATACATACTATGTTCTTAGTTGTTCTAGCTTTCTGTGGCACTTTATAACAATATGAAATGGATTTATATTTCACCTTGAATTTATACCTACTTGGAATCTCATATTCAGAAATAAGCCAGTTTTCCAAATTAAGGCTGAAAAAAACAATTCCTCTCAAATAGATATATTGCACTGTCTTATGGTTTGTGGCATAGCAGTTTTTTGCCAACTACAGAATGAACTGGTTGTGTTTGGATTTCACTGTGAAGTGAGGATGCTTGGTTTCTAGAAACTGTTCATTACTTTCTTTTGAAACAGGTTCTTGATTGCTGACACTTTCTCCCATGAAAGTTAAGACAATTCCCTTCCTAAGTGGAAGCATTCCTCTCCCTTCATGCTTACTGGCATCGATCTACTACTTACGGCAAATGAACAGTCACTTTCACTTGACTCGGGCAGTTTGGAAAAATTATCTCATCTCTGTTTTTAAAACTGTAGGGTTTGGGTTTTTTTTGCCCCCCAGTTAAGTAGTATACTGAACTTCACTGTCTTCTGTGGGCTAGCCAACTATTTTAGTTGGTTTGTATTATAACTGAAGATTTACCATTTATATATGAACAGTGATCTGTTGGGTCTCTAGGTATTTAAGAGCTGTGGGGACCAAATGAGTGATTCCTAAGAAACATCTGCAGTATATATGTGGAGCAATCCTGTATCACATACACAGGAAATAGAAATTTAATGTATAAATTATATCGTTTAATGCATCCTGCATCGGGCACTTTGCTATGAATAAACTGCCAGTGAAGGCTTGTTTGCATACTGAGGGCCTACCAGTTTCTGGCAGTATTAATCTGCATTTCCTATTGAAATTCCTAATAGGTTTGGATGTATGGTGCTGCTTACAGAAGAGGAATTGGAAGCAATTCCTCTTTACTTATATTCTTTCTACATCAATTGACCTGTATCATATTTGCATGTAAGAATTTACAAAAAAATAGTTTGAGGTACTAGTTCTGAATTGGAATGGTTTAAAATTAGAAAAATGAGTGATTCTATCTTCAGGCAGGGTATATTACACACTCCAAATGTTATGTAGACGATAAAGCTTGGCGAATACATGATCTCCACAAGAAAAATGTATGGTAGTTTGGTAAATAACATCTGTGGAAAACACTAAGTGACCAATGTCCATATATATTTACTGTGCTATAGTATTGCCAGTCTCAAACATTTCAAATATATTGTTTCTCAACATCAAACATAATGTTTTTTAAAAGGAAAATAGTATTTCTTTTTTTTTTTTTCTGCTGCTAACCCATATATAACGTATTGCACAAGGGACATATTCCTTTTAATGAAAGGGAGACATTAGAAGCCGCATCTAAAAGTATCAAATCAAACTTCAGATATCACCAGAATGGCATTAAAATTGCAAAACATAACAACCCTGACCTAACTGTTAAGTAAGATTCTCATGTATTATGTTTGGAAAATTATGGGTATAATGATGAAATTACAGCATAACTGATTATTGTTTCTGATTTTCCTGAAGGAACTGATACATTCAGAGTTTAATTTTTTTCCTTGCGATTATAAAATGCCCAAGAGTATTTTAAATTTAGGATCTCTAAAATTAGAATTCTAAACAGAACAGGTAAATCGAATATTGCAGGACGGAGTTATGGTTTGACACTTCATGGAGATTTTCCACATACTTTAACAGAATAATTTAATCAGAGAATAATTAAGGTTGGAAGGTCTCTATGGCACTCATCTGGTCCAATTTCAGAACTGGATCATGTTAGCGGGGCTCTGCTTATCTGTGTTCTGAATATCTCCAAGGTTAGTGACTCCACATGTCTCTAGACAAATATTCATGGAAATAGAGTAGGACCAATGTGAGCATGACTACCTAGTTTTGTGTAGAAATGCCCAGCCTACCTGATCCTACGAGGTGCTGGCAAAATGTTGTTGGAGAAAGCGTGACGTATAACACCTTATGGGTCTGAGAGGACTGTGTTGAACCAGATCAGGTGTGGATATTTGATTCCCACCACTTCATACTGGGATGGCTGTGTTAGATGTGTACCAAGATAACTCCATAGTCTTAGACTGAAGAGTCACTAGTAACTGTTGTTTTTCACAGCTGGTATTTGCTTTACCGAGAATCTAAATCTGTGCCAGCAAGGTTGTCTGATAATGGTACAGCCTGGGTGTGGGAATGTGGTACTTAAACCATTCAAGAGTCATACAGTCTCAGCTGTCTTGCAGTCAAAACAACTGCTTCTGAGGAAGGATTAGTTTTTAATTTATAGGGTGCTGTTTGAGATCATGAGCTTCAGTGTAGTGTGGAGTTATCGCTGATGGTTATAACAGAAAGTTTTTGCTATTGTTTATATAGGTGGTTATCACCCAAATTACTATCTCCATTTTCAAAAGTGTGAAATTAGTTATCTAGACTACAAGAACAGATTTTTGGCTGTATAATATTTAAATTGAGAAGCTTATGCCTGTTTATGTAAGTGTTTAAATTAAAGGTCTCTGCTTTAAATGGAAAGAAAACAAAAATATATAGTATTTTGTTTCGACCTCATTAAAATCAATCAAAATTTTCTATGAATTTACTTCTAGGTGGTTGGGTTTTTTCCAAGAATTTTTATCTGTAATACTGGAGTAAAACACAATCCCGAGGCATAAAATCCAGTTTCTAGACTTTTACCTTTGGGGTAAAGGAAAGTTAAAAATCAAAGCCAAGGATAAGCAAAGGTAGGACTTTGTTGGTATTAAAAAAGGAGACATTTACTGAGAAATAAGGACCATAATCATCAAAAGGCAAGTTCTTTCCAACTCTGGTGAGCTTTACAGCCAGCCTTCTTTTCGATATAGCATGCATGTTATGTGTAGACAAGGATTTCAGGAATACACTTGGAATAAAATTCTAAGCCACCTTTCTCCAAAAAGCATTAAGCTCAAGGTATTAAGAAGAAAATATGTTTTTAAAAAGGAAAAACCCATTGCAGGCAGGATATATCTCAAAGGAAATTAGGTCCATTATGACCTGGAAAAGGATTAACAATTATTTGTATATCTGAAACATTTGTAATGTTGTTAGTAGAAATGATTTTGTAGAAAGAAAACTCTTTTGAAATATGAATATGAGAAAAGACAAAATTAAAATGCAGTTCAGGTATATTTTTTGGTTTTGCACCTGTCATTTTTTGAGCCACCCTGAAGCAATATATATATGTAGGGTAAAATAGTTCATGAGAGAATGTTTGTGAATTTTAATGACAGCTTCAGGGTTTTCATGACCTATCAGCTCTGGAAATAACACTAGTGGTTTGTAAAAATTTTCAGTAAAAATCCTATGACAATAATAATGGTGAGCTATCTGTAGAAAGAGACAATTGATTAAAGACATATGAAATGTTAAGCACTGACCTTGGTAAAAGTAATGCACTTGGCCTCAGATCAAGAGATTTGCAGTGATTCAAAGCAATAACTGTTGGACAAATATACTGTATTTTACAGCTGTAATTTGAAAACAGCATGTGGCAGATTGGCATAAATTATGCCAAAGTGTATTTTTATTGCATAACTCATTACTCTTTCCAGTGGGAGCCAGGAACATAACCTGCGTAGGTACTACTGAAAATACAAGTAGTTTCCTATCAATTTTCTTAGGTACTTAAATAGCTTTGAAACTCTAACCCATTAGATGCTATTGTCTTGTGACCAGGAAAAAGCTATTTGCTTTTGGAGGGTGAGTGCATACATGTATGTTAATGACAAAAATGAATGAGAAGGTTGGAGATTCTCTTAGGTGATAATAATTGCCTCCTAGAAAAGCTCATGGCAGGCTTTTGGGTGATTTCTGAGTTGTGTGGGATTTTTCTGGTTGCTGGTGTTACAGGCTTTTTTGGATTTTGGGGGTTTTGTTTGTTTGTGGGTTGGTGGTGGGGGTTTTTTGGGTTTTTTTTTGTTTGGTTTTGGTTTTGTTTTTGTTTTTCCCTTCTAAGGGAACCAACAGAACAGAGCTGTCCATCTTGAAAGAAAAGATTTGATGTGGCCGGTGATGATTTTCATGTATTTATTGTTAGGAAAGCTCTTGTCTTCAGAGAAATAACTGATGCCAAGAGTATTTTGAAGTCAGTCCTAGATTGCTACTGGCCTTGGGTAAAAGTGTGAAATGGATGACCCTGCACTTCTGGATCAATGGCAAGATGTCACATGACTACCATGCAATGATGCTGGCTCTTTAACGTCCTCATCCATATTCTTTTCTGCAGAAGAATTCTCTCGATCAGCTTTTGTATTGGGCCTTATAAATCCTTCAGAGCTGTCCTTAGTTTGTGTGACTTGAAAATTAACCAGCACAATGAAAGAAGAATTTGGCTCTGAAGCAAATAAAGTTGGTCTTGAATTGAGCTGAAGTCAGACATTTTCTTTGCCAGTCACTGAAGTTCTTTAGTAGACTAAAAAATGGTCTTGTAGGCAAATATATAACCTTTCTTAGTAATCAAAGGTGTGAAAAAGGACTTTGCTAATCAAGAGATGTAACAAATAACTTCATAATATACTGTGCACTGCTGTCAACAAGCAGCTGCAGCTCATCTGCAGCATGTTGTCAAACAACATCCATTCAATTACTGTAGATAGATTTATCGTGAATATGTAAAATATTCAACAAAATATTGTTCTCTCAGATGAATGAACAGACTTTAGTTGTCTGTCAGTAGAAAGGACTGATCAGAGGTACTTTGCTTATGGAATGTTATCTATTAATTTCTTTTTTTATTAATAATAGAGTGTCTTTGCAAACAAATTACAACCCTGATTTTATGACAGCAGTTGCTTTTAGAAATGTAAATTAATGTTTCCAAAAAAGAGGACTTAATATGGCACTCTTAAAAGGATTGATGTAGAGTAGAAATCCATCTATGTGTATTTCTCTCTAGAATGAGTGGTTTAATTCACACATTCAGGAAAATGTGGGAAGTTAATGGCACAATTTAGAACTGAACCTAGATTTGGGCCATTTATTTAGTATTATTTAGTGACCCATTGTTTTCTCCAGTAGGTGACTAAGTCTGAATCTGTTCTATTCTACATTCCAAGCTTTCAACACTTAATCTGTATCATTAACCTATTAGCTTTTTGAAGCTTGTTTGCACGTTGATCCTGAATTTGGGGATAGAAAAGGTTTGATCATTCACAGATAGTCAGTCTTGTACCCTTTTACCGGTAGTATTCTTCAACATGTTTTAATGAATGGAGTCTTTGAGCATTAGTTGATCAGTGCAATCTTACAGGTGTTTGCATACAATTTGCAAACCTGAGGAAAGGAACAGAAGACAGAGGCTGTAGTTATATGGAATTTAAAAAAAAAAAAAAAAGAAAAAAAGCAGCTGCCTCTTGGAAGGTGATTAAGGTTATGCTCCAGGCAGCATTTTCTTGTTAAATTCACTCTTTTGACACATTATAAAATGCAGTGAATGCAACAGAGAATTGGAGAATGTAAATAAATCTGAAGTTCAAGATCAAGTTTCTTGTAGCCTTAGAAGTACTGATTTGTGTACATAATACAAATTTTAAAACATAAATATGGAATTTGATATTCCAGTACTGTTGGCTTAAATAGGAACAATAAAATCACAGACTAATGCAATTGAATTATTGTTAACCAAACAAAGCAATTTGGGTTGTTTACATCCAAATTCCTGTAATTCTATCTTGTGCTTGAAGTTCATAAATGTTTAGAATCTGCCTCAGACAGAAATAAATGCATATGAACTCTTTTGTATTCCTAAAAAGTGAAATTAATAAGAATTTGTTGTCAAATGCTGGCGAAAGCAGTGAAGTTAGCCAGTTTATGTAGTTGCATTTTGCTGGTTGATCTTCGTCCTTAGAGGTATCTCCTGTCGCACAATAGTAGCTCTTCTTTCTGAAGCTCTAATAGCAATAGATTACTTAGTGATGGAAATAGGTTATTTATCAACAGATTGGTTAATGTTGGAAAACCTGTGGTAACTGTATTAATCAGAGAAGACATGGATGCCAGAGAATAATATTAGTTATCTCATACATCCTGAATGAAGGAGTAATCTTAGGGCAAGGCTAAAAGATAACATTCTGGAGGTCATTTAATAACAGAGTTTGGGGAGGTATGTGTTAGTTGTACCAATGTCACTCAACACACCAGTACAGAACAATGCAGATTTTCATGCTTTCCTCTTTGTCATGTTTTGTCTGTGTTCTTTAGTTATTTGCCTTTCTTCAAATATACTGAAAATGTCCTTTCCAGTACTTGGTGTGTTTTCTCAAAAAAATTATGTCACTACGTTCCTTCAAAGATTCCTTTTTTCCAGTTCACATTTTGCTGTCTAGAATTCAGTGAAATATTCTGAGCTGTTAAGACTTAGCCTTCTGATTTTTCTTTCTATTATCATTCATCTTTACAAGGCAGAGAGCTCTTACTGCTGTGGCCTTAAGCTAAGTCTAATGCAGATACTGCATGTGAAAATCTGTTGTAAATAAGAACCTAAAGGAATAAACTGGGAAGCTATTGAGCCCTTAATTTTGAGATGCCATGTAGTATATGTATTGTTTCCTACCACAGGTTAACAAAAGAGTTTTATGATGCCTGAGACTTGAGGAATGTTTACTTATTTTAGTTCTTCCACCCTTGGGGCTTCTCATTCTTAGTAGCTTCTCAGCACAGCATCAGCTGAATTCTGGACAAAACTGAAGTGCAGTTTGTGTGGGTTTAAGCATTCTTAATGGTAAAGTTCTGTGAGCCTCGTTGTTCTCTTCAGATGCAGCAAAATCAATTAAGTATCATCATGTACAATTCACTGAAGTGGACTGCTTTGATATACTCCACAAAATATATTTTCTCGGTCTCATTTTTGTGAAAGGCCTGTCTAGCTCTAGGCATTTTTCATATCTTTTCAATAGAATTGCATTCATCAATGATGCAAGATCAAGTAATCAATGTACCAGTGTGCAGCTGGGCTAAATATTGTAAATTATCCATTAAGTTGTACCAATATCCATTTTAACAAGGAGAAAAACACATCTTTGAACAACAATTAATTTTGTCTTTTAGCCAGTTTATAACTTTGCATCTTTGGTGAAAAATCAGGCCATAATAAAAGCTTGAAAAGCCTTTATTCCCAACTTTCAGTAGAGGAAAGGTAATATTCTTCTCAATCTACTTTAATTTGTTGGCTAATATCCAACAGTGGAAATGGTTTGAACATTTTATTACTGATCTCTTGGTTTGGAAAATCTGTACCTGCCCTTTAATGGTTTTATAGTGTGACACAAATCTATAGAATTACTTTTATATTAATACATTAAGTATGGATGGATCTGATCCTGTATATTCCATTGAGCTGGGGTGAGTGAGAGCTCAGGACATGTGCAACTTCCACTGAAAACAGAGACTTTACTGGAAGTTTAGTACAAATTTTTAGGCTTAGTGTACTTTTAAATACAGCTATCCTGACATTCGCATTTCTGGGAGGTTAGCTATTCCTAAAGTGACTTATTTATTGGTAAAAAAAGATTATAAAAAGATCTCTGCTTTCTAAGTGATGAACTAAGCTAACCCATCTCTGAGAAATGCAGCATAAGGATTTTATATAGCTGTGTCTGGTATTGCAAGAATTAGGAGATCACAAACTCAGCAACTTAACAAGCTTATAATAAATTTCTTAAGTAGAAAACAAAACTTCACGCTAACTATAAGAACAAATAATATCCAAAGAATTATCATAGAGAGCATGGACAATGCAGGACAAGCTGCTAACCAAAACTGGTCTCAAACTCTTTGAGTCCTTTGCAAGTTGTTTAAATATCTTTGGTGGTGGTGGTGGTTTTGTTTGTGGTACAGATATGGAAGATTTTGAACTAAAAATTAAGATTAAATATTAAAATGCTTCTTTGTGCCATTGGGGGGTTTTTCCTAGAAAATGAAAAATTTAGCAAATACATTTCAACAAAATATTTTAACTCATTTTAGTGTGTTATTTAATCTAAGGTAATACGCTTGATTCCCATACGCTTTTTCTTTCTACTTTTCATATGGACATTGCAGTCTTTTTCACATAATTCTAAACAAAATGGACTGTTACTTTCATGAAATTACTTTAATGAAAACCACAGAATTACCAGAAAAAAACCTCCACAGTTTATTTTATTAATGTCCTATTTAAATTTTTTGAGGCAGAACTTAACATGTAACTAAACTCAGTAAATATGTACTTATTTTTTTTAGATACTGCTGACAAGAGTATCCATCTGTAATATTTTTTCTTCCTGCTGCCTGCCAAAGGCATAGCCAAATAAAAGAACTAATTCCTTCTATGAAAAAAAGAATACTATAAGAGTGTATTTAACTTAGTAATTTCTTTAATTTGTTAATTAAAAGAGTAACCTCTATCTGTTCATTAAATTTGCTTTATATAGTCATCCTATTTCAGATTCAAGGTAGGTGTCTTAGCCCATTTCTTATTTTTTATGTATCTTTAACAACTGCACAAAATTTTGTCACTAATTTTTAAGGCTGCTTTTTTTTGCCATGGAACTGAATAGCATGACATTTCTCTGAAATACTCAATGCCGTTAACTCATTAGGCTTTTATTCAGGGAAATGTATTTGGTACCACTAGTCTGAAAGGAGAATGGCATACAGAATGCATGAATCTGTAGAGACAAGAGGAGAGAAAGACGGACATTTTTTCTGTTTTCCTATAAGCATACTTTCTCATACAACCAAGAACTAGTAAAATGAATGAAAGGAAGCATTTTGTGAAGATGAAAACAAAGGTAGTAAAGTCTTTTAAGTAGGTTCCAAGAAAAATGGAAAACTAACACTGGGGGGAAAGTGGAAGTAATAAGAGCAGGGATTGCTTTAAAGGAGGCGTGGCTGGGAGATTCAAGCAGAAGAGAAAACCTCTATGTAGAACACAAACAATTTCAAGAAAGAGAGATTAAATTCTGGGGCTCAATTTTCTGAAGTATTGGCTAAAACAAAAAAATATATTTTTAGTAATATTAATATATAGAATTGTGTCTGGAAAATACATATTTTAATACTCTGTAAAAATACTAATGGTTATATTCTGTTAGGTATCCCAAGATTTTCAGGTGCCCTCGAGCAGTTTCAGGAAGCAGAATAAATATAAAGTATTTATTGTTTCAAAGTCAGCAACTGGCCCCTATTAAATTGTATATACATCATCAAAAATATCCCAGCTCCTTTAGGGTGTTGAAATCTCATCAGAGATGCATATCCACCTCTCTTCATGAGGTTTCAAGTCTTCCCTCAAAGAAAAGTCAACTACCTTGATCACCTGTGTAGAAAAAGTTGTAGAAACTGTTCGTGTAGACTTGCCAGAAGAACTTCTCTTTCCTGAGTAGCTTCTGATCCATGTAAAGCTTTCCCCCACCTCCACCCCAGGTTTTTTTACTGTGGTTTTTTTTTGGTTTTTTTTTTTTAGGGAAACCTACCCATCTGATAGGGGTGATTGAAGGGCATGAGATTTGGCTAACTGAGCAAGTGAAAGCCTTCTGCAAATGAATTGACAGGGTTTTAAAAGCCGAGTGACATAGCAATACTGAATAGAGTGCTTTTAGCATTAAATAAAACATGGAAATTATGTATATTCTAAGACCTCAACATTTTCTACAGTAACAATATATATATCTTGAAGATCAGCAAGTATGTGAAAAGAAATGCCAAAATAATATTTGCCATTCCATTGATGCCAGTAGGCATCAACAGTATAAGATACTGTGAACAGACCTGAAGAAAACAAATGGAATTTATTTAAAGTTTCTAAGTATCAGTGACTGAAATATGTTTCACTTTCATTGCTTTCTAAAGAGGAAGAAGATAAAAATTCACACAGGTTTGGTGCAGAAAAATAGTATGTATATCATTTACAAGACAAAATGACATAAATAGTTCTGCAAAATCCAAGATCATCAGGCAGCACCTCAGGCCAGATTCTCAAATGAATGAAAACAAGTGACTGCAGGGGGAAAAAAAGTCACATCAGTAAATTCAGTTCAGTATAACTCAGCCAGATTCAAACGCACTGTTACAGCATATTTCAGGTCATAAGGTGGATATATGGTAGAAATAACAAAGGAAAACTGGTTTAATTTTTTTCTTTTTTGTTTCCCTCACCTCCCTCATCTAATTTTTCAAGTTACTGCGAAGATCAACAGACAGGTTTTTGAATAGATGACTAGTCGCTAGTGGATGTCCAAAATGTAGTACAGTCAGAAAGTAATGGCCTTCCTGAATAGAGGATTCTTTCCCTGTTTAGTTTTCTCTGGTTGACAGACTGGTGTGTCGCATAGTCCCCATCGTCTCTGATAGCTGCCCTTGCAAGCTGGCTTGCAGCTTGCACCTTCTTCCTCCACTGATGCACCTGGGCCTGGTTCTGCAGTGGAGTTGCACCATGCAGCTTTTGAAATAACATGACTCTTCACAGGGCTCCTTGATACCTGTGAGGATTGTTGCCTTTTTTCCTTTCCAGCTTTTTTTTTTTTTTTTTTCTGAAAACTGCTATGCCATCAGTGTTTCCTGGTCTTTTGTAAAATTTGTATCAACCTCCTGCCTCCATCTCTGTGTGGCTGGAGGATTAATTAACGCTCATTGTTTGTGTACGGTGGCGCTGCCTCTGCCAGCCCAACACTGACCTCTAGTGAGTAAAGTCTTGCGTTGCAAGTTCAACATGAATCTCAAGACCCTTGGGAGATCAGAGGTTGGCAGGAGGAAAAAAAAGAAAAGTTGCTAACATCGTACCAAGCACCTAATTCTGCCATCAGACTCTTAGAAACCTTTGCATTTCAATGTATAGGCTGTTCAGCTTAAATTGATCAAATGTGTATTGTTTAGCTTCTGTTGTTGTTGTTGCCTTGAACTGTTTCTCTATTTGCTGTTACCCACTCAACAAGTGTAATAGCACAACACGTTTATTTTGTTAATTAGCATCTTTTCTGTGAGCCTCTTAGTGCGTTAGTATACTTGCACTGCCTGTCTTTTAACTTATGTGGACAGCAGGAGACTGAAGCAGTGTTTAAGGCGCTTGTTCAGGGTCACATTACAGTCAAGATTGCTCAGTTCTCACTCCTCTCCTTGAAGATAAGCTATGCTTGTTCCTTTCTGAAAACACAGGGATATTTGGCTAATTGAAATTATAATGCAGACTTCTGTCCAAGGGGATATGTTCAGAGATCTTGAAATAAATTTCACATAAACTTATGAATATTAATAGTAATCTTAAGTAATAGATTTTAATTAACATTGAATATTAAGCCTAAAATTAATTTTGCTTGTTGAGAGGTTTTATTCAAACTAAAAATGTATCCATTAAGGCCCAAAACTTACATTAACTTAAAAGCAATACTGTGCAGCCATTTGTAATAACGCTACATTGCATTTTCACCAAGTGACCCAGTAAATACCTACATATTAGAATTGCAGCACTTTGTTTTAATCTATGTGGTGAAGTATGAAGAAATTCATGTAGGTAAACAGAGTGCACAGATATATTTCCTTCATCAGATGCATGTCTCATTGTAAGGTCTCTTTTCTGAATTTCTAAATAGTCTTAGACCATGCAGCAAGAAGCACAAAACACAGAGATGCCCACTATGCATCAGAAATTGTTTATTAATTTTTCTATCAAAGAAAAAAACCATGAGAACTTATCAACAACCATTCCGAGAAGGCTTTTTTGTAAATGGTTTCCATTACTGTAATGGAAAAAGATTTTTGCAGGCTAAAATAGTTTCCTTCTGATTATTGGAAAATATATTTTGATTTCTAAACTTTATTTAGAAAGTCCTTTGCATATATAATGCTTTATGTTGTCTTTGCTATGGCTTTGGATGTATATTTTCCTGATCTGTGTAAAATGGATAAAAGCTGAGATGACAGCAAATACTTCCATTAAATGAATTTATTTTTCCTCTTAGAATGTGAATGCCAGCTGGTCACTGTATTTCTAAACAGACTGTTTAAGTCAGCAGAAAAAGATGACAAACTGTCCTAGAGCTGACGGTAGCAAAACAAAAATGAAATACTTGTCCTGTTCTGACTAATGCTGTATTCAGAACAGAACATTACTACTGATCTGTTTAAATCACATCAGTGGCCTGCTCTGATCACCTCAGTCTCTGTAAATAACATATGTCCATAACATTAATTGAAATTTGAAGTCATCATCTGAAGGAGCAAATACCT
This sequence comes from Aramus guarauna, assembly GCA_013400195.1. Taxonomy (NCBI): domain Eukaryota; kingdom Metazoa; phylum Chordata; class Aves; order Gruiformes; family Aramidae; genus Aramus; species Aramus guarauna. Next base: position 1,229,063 of record VXBL01004000.1, on the reverse strand, counting down.
TCAGTCCCTACATCGAGTTTAACCTCTATCCATATTCAAGATTTAGTCTGGATTCACCTGACCTACAGTCATTTTTCATTAATGCCTTCCCTGTCAAATCATAGATATGTACTGGTTACAAATTGGAATGGGGAAAGATGTCTTCAAGGAAGATGATGGCTGTAGACTTTTTTTTTTTTTTAAGCTTCTAAGACAACTAATTCAGTCTCCAATGTACTTTCTGTCTGGTCTTAGCTAACTGCTGAGGAAGAGAACCCTTAGCAATGAACTCCATGAGCCATTCTAGCTCCTGTGTTAATCAGCATTTGTATCTCTGTGTGCTCTCCAAGCAGCTGGACACTATATAAGCCTATTCAGAAAGAGCATAATGAAATGTAGCTTAGTGGGCAAAGGCTTAAGGTACTACATATTCAAGACTCACAAGGCCTTTAGGTCTTCCACTGAAATATGCTTCACTTACAAACTCTTTAGATGTCAGATGAGTTGAAACTTTTTGAAATTGCAATCAAGAGAGTGTTTCAGTGGCAGGCATTGAGGCATGATTTCTTTCAGCATTATATAATCCCTTATGAATCTTTTTGTGATTTCAGGGTGAGAGAATGACAAGAATTTAAGCATATCATAGACTATGAGATGCTCCATGCATGGCACTTTTTCTGATTGAGTTTTCAGGCATGTCATTTCCTCACCATTATCCTGAGCATAGGGTGTGTCACAAGGGACTATGGATTGCAACAGACAGCATGGGCATATATGCCCTTCAGAAGTCAGCATTCCAGTAACTTTATTCTGTTTTGTATATAGCTTTTAAGTACCCACACCTGTTTTCAAATGTAACAAAGGCATTTAGGCACATTGGCAGTCAACAGAATTTTGGTTAAGCAGCCATGCAATTTTTAAAGTGGACCTAATCTTTTAATTTACTGAGACACTTGGTAATGTTACTTGTTAAGCCACCTTCTAGATGCTATTTTGAAAATAGCTTGCCTTGGTATCTCTAAGCTGTCTTGTATTTTGTGTATTTGTGTCATTTGAACTTTCTAATAACATACTAGTGATTTTTTTTTTTTTTAATATTTCAGGTATATGATAGGGTCAATTTAAGTTAAAATGTAAATATTGTAGGTCAAGTCCTTAGCTGTCTAATTGGCGTACCTCCATGAGAACCAGTGGCATTTTGCCAGCTTACACTGCGGGGAGGATATCTGGGCAAGGTTAGTGAACTGATCTTCTTGATTGCCCCTTAATCCTCTTATCTTTCCATTTACAAATTTTATTTGCTAAAGATATTTATATTGTACATGCTTATATAATAGCATTTCTCAAAACCCCCACTATAAATAGTCTAGCTACTTCTGTCATCTTTGTTTCCAGCATAAACCCTAATTCAGTCTCTGAAAATCTGCCTTTGAGAAACACTAGTTCATGGAAGCACATAAATACAAATCTGGGCAAGTCCTTTTATTTTGTACTACTCACCAGGCAATAAGGTAACAGAAGAAAGCCTGTGGTCACCTAGTTGGAAAAAAAATTTCTTTCGAATAATACCACAGGTGTAATAATATACTGTGATTGCATTGTAAAAATTATTTCAAAAAATGCTGGTTTATTTAAGGCTCATTTTGGTAGGAAAATCAATCACTTTGATCACACTTTTACTAAATATACATGGAAAGTATGCAAAGTTTATCATGAGTCTTTACTTTCTAGACAATTACAGGTTTACAGTTTTGTCTGTGTACAAAGGTAATGTGAGTACTGGTGATCTTAACCTACGAGGCTCCTGCTCTTANGCAAGCAGTGAAAGAAAGGGAAGAAAATGAGTAACAAATTTGACATTTTGATTTTGGTTTTTAATAGACTATTTTCAGGAAAGCTAAAATAATGATGATTGAACAGCAGCATTATATACAGTTTAAATCCTCCTAAAGATGAAGGTCAACATGGGATTCTTAGACAAAAAAAGATTAAATATTCTGAACGTAAAATGCAGTTGATAATGAAATCTACAAATGGAAACCTTTTCTATGTTGTATAATGCTAACACATGACATTTTGCTGTCCATATAACCTTTAGCTTTTCTGTCAATATTATTGTGCTGCTCTGACTTCAGAAAAGGCACTAAACACCGTCAGAATGAAAGGCATGTTTTCATATTAAACCAATTATTATCCCCTATTGATGTAGGAATATAATAGGCTTTTAATGTATTGAATCAAACACTATCTGCTTCAATAACTCTGTTGCTAAAACTATGATGTATAATTTATTAAGAATGGAAGAAAATTAGATGTGAGGAATGTAAGCTAAGCACTACAACAAACATTTGTTGCAAAGAGGCACAGATATTCAGCAAATTATGACTGAAGCGTTCAAGTATTAGCATCAACCTAAGGTTTGATGTTTATTTTATTTTTAAGATGAAAGCAAGCTGAACTTTTAGATTTATAAAAAATAATTGGTCAAACAGCAGCAGCAGAAACTGCATGCTAGTTATTGCAGGAGTATTTTTTAAGAGATATTCTATTCAATAGTCTCATAGGACTGTCCCACTTGAAAAAGAACTTGTGATATAATTTCCAAATACAAGGCATGATCTCTGACCATGAACAAAATCTTTTCAAGATTCAATCTTTCTGTCTTTTAGCTTTCCTTTTTCTATCTTTATCCTTGCTGACTGTTTATGCTTGCAACTGTGTATTGTGCAGCTTGTCTGATCTGTTTTAAAAGTTTTATTGAAAATGTGATTAACAGCAAGACCAAAATTGTTTCTTGCAATTGTAGATGCCTTTTAAGAAATCTTGCTGCTGTGTTTCTGACATGTCAGTCAAACTCTGCAAGTGTAGTAATACAAGATATTATTTAAGGGATTGATTGCAATGATTAGAGGAGTCAGAAGTTTTAATAGCCATATACTTGTACAGAGCAAACTTCAACTTTGTTGTAAAACTAACATCGTGGCATCTTGTGTTCATTAAGCTATCATGACGTAACAGAATTATTCTTGAAAATAAAGGTCCAGACTCTGCAATGACATGAATCCTATGTGTTACAGAGAAGCATGAGCCATTTCTGCCTCTTGTTTTCAGCCCGATTTAACAAAAGAGGAGTAAGGCATTACACTTAATAAATACACATTTTATACTGTTTTTCAGTATTGAAGAAAATACTTAACAAATGATCAAGCAGATTTTAGAGTAATGTGCCAAAAGAAAAGATAAATTCACAACAGAAGGCCCTCTCTTGCTGGGTGCTCTGATATCACTGAGAATCATGTAAAAAAGCAGTGGAAGGAAGTCGCTTCAAGGGTTTCTACTAACTTTCAATTAGGAATTCAGGATAAAGCTACAGTAACCGTTAACTTCACCTCATATTCCTGCTGTTTATTTGAACAGAACAGATAGCAAACAGTGTATAAAGATGTGAGAATAAGTCCTGGTTTTGTCATCTAAGCTGCGTGGATACAAGAATCTGCCGGGGCAGATCATCTTGCAAAATGAACCTATATAATACAATGTCTGAGGATATATCTGCACTGTAATGTACCGGAGAAAAAACTGAGCTAGTATTAAATGAATTTCTAACGAGAAACAGTCTAGCTGTGGCAGGATGGTAATTTATCCTCATACAGAGCTGGGTTATTACAAATAGGTTTCTACTACCAAACCCAAGTGTTGATTATCTGTGCTGTGCAGATGGGCAGGAGACCTCAGTGCTACACCTGAGCTTGAGTCAGGACCGCAGTGGTAGAACATCTTGTTCTGCCACCTGCTTCTGGGCAACCTTAAAGTCCAGGTTTTCTGAGGCAGAGCTTTAGATTTATCTAAAACTTACTGTACTTGGTGACTAAAGTAAACATCTTGCTGAAAGCTTAGTCCCTCCTGAGTTTGTTTTAGCTAGGTTTGAAAAGTATCATTGTTTTGATTCAGCTATTTATGAAATTGATGCAACTAGCTATCTTGTGAAGCAGTTTGGAAGATTAGTAAAGTACTTATGAGAGTTCTTCAGTGCTCATTAAGTCCCAATTATTCACCCTTGTCATTAACAACCTCTTTGTAGAAACTGACCTTCCCTGCTTCTGAGACTTGGTTCCGAGAGTATCTGATCCGACTAGCCGTGACTGTAATTCATGTACCAATTCAAATGTGTGAAATTCATTTTCAAACTAAACTGGCAGCTGGGGTTCAAATCTGCAAAAACAGATGCTGCAAAGGCAAAAAGGTAAAAGCAATTTTCTAGGATCTAGCCACTAGATTGGCTAAAAAATGCTTATTATCAATGAGTTGATTTCAGAAAGTCTATTCTTTCTACTTTATAATGAGAGCTGTTTGGGGAATTTTAGTACAATCAAGCATGTTGGAATTGACAAGAATGCTGAATATACTTCAGACTGGAATGATAATAAAACAGACCTTCTATAGAAAATTAAAAATATTAAATGGGAGCATTTCAGAAGATGGACAAGTAATGCTTTCATAAACCTGTTAGTTACAATGAAAATAGAATCTAAACCTGTGTAACAGATTGGTCTTACTAATTTATTTTACTGTTTCCAGAAGGAACATCTTTTTTAAATCAGGTAAGAGCATTTGCATTAAATTTCATTTTTGCAAGTTACTGTGATAGCATCTGCAATGACACAGTTAATGCTGGCCTTTTAACCTCACAGTAGTCATGAAATGTACTTGTCTTACCTGTGCACGTACTCTCTTCAGTGCAATAGACAGACCTGGTTCTTAACCTGGACAAATACTGTTGCTTCTACTCTGCAAAGATAGCTTCATTATGAATAATCTGCAATAGCCAATTCAGTTTTATCTCTATGAACAATTTTTATAATTGCCCTTGATTAATTTATGTACATCCTGATAAAATGTTCTGCTAATCCCTGTAATAAGCCTTTAAAAACTCTGAACATCCTCTTTTTGTAAAAGAATACTGCCTAGCTCCTTCCTTCTTCCAGTTGACTACTTCAGCTCTGGAACGTGCCCTCTAGAAATTATAGTGCCCTAAATATTCCCCTTACTTGATAAAACACTAAAATATGAAATGTTAGAAAATGCAGACTGAAATAGCATGCTCTTCAGAGGAGGAAGGATTTACAGCTTCCTTAAGAAGAGGCAGACAGCATAGCTTATAGCATCACAAAGTCCAAGGATTCACAGTAAAACCCTTCCTAAACATGAATAGAGGAGATTCATATTCAGATGATTAAATGATTAGAGATGAGGAAAGTGTTCCATAGGAAGGGGATTTAAAAGATTGAAAGTGCTTACTTTGAAGAAAGAATGCAGAAGATAAAAAAAAAAAAAGTTATACTGTATAGAAGGTAATTACTTTTGTTATGTATCGATGATCTGTAGTTCCAGAACAGAAGAAGGATTTAATGAACTTTAGAAAGGGACATGTTTGAAATGATAAATGTAAATACTTGTTCTTTTTTTTTTTTTTTTAAAAAGGTCTAAGAATAGTCAATTTTAGGTTTGTCATACACTTACTGAGTCCTACACATAAGTTGATGTTAAAAGGCCTGCACGACTGAACTGTCATTCACAAATTATTCCATTTTTTGGGTTTGTGTTGGTTTTTTTGTTTTTTTTTTTTCTAATCTGGGATATTCACCCTTAGATCTAAAGACAAAGTCAGCCATTTGCTGGCACACTTTTTTCCACTGAAGTGTTACCACTGGAAGCAAAGTCACAGCATGTTGTTTTGTTCTGGAAAAATAATTGTTGTGTTCCAAAGATATCCCTGTGGCATCCCTGCCAAGAAATGATTTCTCTGTGAGTATGCAGCTTGATTGGTTAGCACATAAAAGGAAAGATGCAAAGGACATATCACAGCCCCTTTTCATCTTAAAATTTTCATTTGTTCATGTCCTTATGATCTGGGCAGCCTGACTGGTTTTTGTCTGTTTTTTTGCTATTTTCTGTGCACCTCAGACCCAAGCACATGCACAACAAATCCCTGCAGATGCTTAATGAAAGGTCAACTGAAGGTAGCAGAGTGGGCTTTAACTGCACGATATATGAATTTTTGGGGATAGCACCTGAGGGGCAAAGACATATCTGTAGCACAGTCAAATTAGAACCATATCAGTCACGAAAAAAAAAAAAGCAAAGAAACTATTTTCATCTGACAACTATTGCTATGGTAAACTTGAGCTTTAAATTATTTGTTGTTTCAGTTACAGCGCTGTTAAAACCAACCAACCAATCAAAACCCAAAAAACATCCACAGGTAGAACATTATAATAAAAACATGCATTTTTCCCCACTCTTAAGATGCTTTTATTTTTTATAAGACTAATAAAGTATTCACCTTTAAGCTCAGACTGATCATAGAAAATATCATGCCTATTCACAAGTTGAAGGAAGATAAAATTAAAATAATTCTCTAATCTTAACTATAGTGATTGCTGTTGCTCTATAGTTAAATGCAGACCTTTCTCAGAATCTGGTTTACAAAAGAAGGCATATTAGTAAGAACTTAAATGACTCAGGCTTTAAAGTAAGTGGATGTATTCAAATGAGAGATGAAATTTAATTAAAGCTGATGTTATTACTAGCTGTTATAATTCCATTTGTTAGCAGGAAAACATTAAGGAACTATATATAGCCAGATTGAACAAATGTTTTATATAATTACTCTACATGCATAGTTAGAGGGTATAGTCAGAATCAGACATTGGAGTGTTGTATTCTATTGCTGGGGACAAGCGAAGCAAGACAAGATAGCCCTCTTCTGCTTCAGAAGCAAAACTTAGGTATCATCATGAGCTGTCTGATACTGCAGGTATTCAGAATACAACTGAGGAGGAGCACTTGGTAACATGTGCTGCCCTCACCAGCGCTTATGAGCGAATAACTACAGCTTCCGTAACGTGTTCATTTTCCCTTGTGGGCAAATTTCTGCTTGATAAATGATTTTTTTTTCCTCTGACATTAGTAAAGTAGCATTTAAAAAGAAAAAAAGTTAGACTTGAAATATCTCTGTTTTGAAGCGTCATGGCCCTCATTTAAAGGTTAGGACATAAAAGGGGAGTTGTTTTGTGCCATGGATCTTTGAAGAAAAAAAAAAATGGTGTCCCCAACTCAATTTCTGTCTTTTTGACAGGACCACACAAGAGCTTAGGCTTGTACCCGAATGCATTCCTGCCCCTAAAGTAGGAGCATGAGGGACCAAACTAGTGATTGGTCTTTCAGTCAATGTGCATGGTGGGGATGTTCAATCACTGCTGCCCACTATTGATTGCACTTTCATTACCACGTCTGTCTTTCAAAAATACTAATTTTGGTGCACATGCACTTGTTTTATTTTTTTTAATCAATTTACATGAAAATAAGTTTTGAAATACAGCATGCTTCCAAGACTAACAGGTTAGAGACATCCCATTGAAACAAATATAAAAAAAATTATTTATTTTTCTTTTAGACGTTTAAATGCCAGGCTTCATAGCTTGCTAGAGAAACTGTTTAGGCTCTCAAATCCTTGCTGCAGTGCTGTTTTTTAATCAGGTAATCAGATGAGCTTCAAGGCTACATGAACTGAAAACACTATCAAGTGCTTAAAAATGAATATTATTTGTGAAATCAATTGTGTTGCAATAACTGTTACAGGTCTCATTTGAATATCTTTGAAGCTGATAGGATTTACATATAAATCTATATTCTCACAGTAATGTGGGAACTGATTTTTAGAACTCAAAACATAGTTCAATGAATTTTTATTGCACAGTATCTTCTGGATGTTGGGGCTGCTATGAAAAATTTGGATCTAAATTTGGATCCATGAATATATCAAATTAAGCAAATACAATAAAACTCTCGATATACTGGTGTTCCAGATTTGGTACAGTTTTTATATTTGAGGATGCAAGTTTTTTTGCATTCTTTCACAAGGTGTTTTTTTGTTTTGAGTGTCTTAGTCGTTAACCCATCAGAGGAGTCAAATATTTCATTCTCAATATATGATTCTTCAAATATCTACCTTATCCCCTAAGTTTTTGCCCCAGAACTTAGCAGTCATGTCACCAAATGTTCTAGCTCTGAGCAAAAGGGAGCTATTACATTTGAAAGGTAATCTTGTCTATACAATCCAGTTAATCCCCACCATAGAGCTAGAGGCACTCCCGGGCCTGTAATTACCTCAGGGGTGTGAAACAGTTCCTAACACCAATATAAAAATGTTCTAATCTTCTAAGTAATAGTTCCAAACACTATAATTTAGTATTGCAAATGGTCTTATCGTAGGACATTACTTTCTCCCAGAGGTCATTGGACATGATGGTACTAACAGCGTGGGAGCACCAGCTAGGGCAGCATTCCTCCAAGCACAGCTGCACCGGTCTCATCAGCAGAATTGCTCCATTTCTCTTTGTCCAAGTGGTGCAGGTGACTTTCTTATGGAGCTGTATATCTCTCTGCAAATAAACCCTTTTTGTGTAGAGTCTGCAGCACCCAAAAGACAATATCTCTTTTCTGCTCAATATGACTCCTTAATAAGTATTTGTTAATACTGCATAAAGTCGTATTTTCTGCAAATGCCATTTTTAACATACTCTGTTATGAGTCACTTTGCCCAGTATTTTAGATCTTGACTGTAGCTTTCTATTTATAGGTGAATTCCCTGAAGGCATTAACTGTTTCTAAAGACCTTTTTCACTTTAACACCATTCATACATTTTACAGAAATACTTTTTTTTTTGTATTTCTGTTTGAAGAGTTACATGCTAAAATATAGAACAACCAAGAATATTAAAAAGCATTCATTCTGATGAATGCTTCTTTAAACTGAAAAACAAGATGATACAAGATTTTTATATTCTCTGCTTTCTGTTTTCTAGTCATGTTCTTTTAGATGCAAATTTAAAAAAACTCCAAGGGCTTCTCAGCAGATAGCCCTCTACCTGTTTTTCTGCCATTATTAACTCTTGCATGCTAGCAGCTCTTGCTGGAGAAGTTACCATTAGCATTCACTGTCATCATTAGGAGATAACTTTAAACTGATGGGAATATTTATCTCACTGTGTGCTAACATTCTCACCTGAACTATAAATCATCCTGACTCATGCTTTGTCACCCTCTGAAGCCTGACCCTTATTTTATTAATCCACAGGAGAAAATATATTAGAGAGGAGTAGATAAAAAGAGTAATAAATTGCCTGAATAGCCTTTAATAGACGTAGCTGTCTTTGGAGAGCAGGGTAAATTTGAACAGTAAAAAAATCAGAGAAGTTCTGTATATAGAAGCTAAGGAAATCATTCTTTGAAATTATAATGCATGGTACCATAAATTATATTCCTTCTTTACATAATTATGTAGATATAATGCAGGTTGTCCCCACCCAGTAATCGATCTGCTCATATTCCCAAATATACAAATTGTTCTTCTGCTGTTAGTTGTTCTATTGCAAGTAGGAAGACAGATTTACATTCTTCCCCTGACTCTCTGCTCCTGCTTTAAAATACTATCCCTCATAAGTATTATACTGTTTGTCACATGCACAAAAAAGCAAAAACCTAGGAAAGCCTACTGGTAGAAAACTCTGATCTCGGAGAGTTAAGGAGAATAGTTCTATTAAAAAAGACATAAGGAAGATTGTTACATTTTTTTTTTTTAAGACGCCTGTCCGGACATACATCCTTAATTCCTAAAACACAAAGGAAGCTCTGTGAAACTGCTGGGTAGCTGTAGTTAAAAGTCCAAGAAAAATGCCGAAGGCCCCTGGACTAACAACAGAGAATACACCTACACACAAACCATCCTTTGGCTTCCTATATTCACTGTTGTTCTATGGAAACAAAATGGACATTGAAGTGCAGGGTATTTAGGTTTTGTCTTCCTAATGCCCAGAGTATCCTCCTATGAAATTCCTTCTAAAACCAACTGTACAGCAACCTTTAGGTAGAAAACAGACATTTGTTTCAGTCTATGCATGTCTCTGACCAAAAAAACTCAATCTGTTATAAATATATGTACAAGAAAATGTGAAACGTTATTAGCTCCAGAATTGTAAAAGTTGCTGGAATAATAATAATAAAAAAAAAATCCCTAAAAAATATTTTTTCAGGATTGTTCTTGTAAGCGATATTGTGCCAGGTTGTGAAGAAGAAAACCTTTCTGAATTGAGACTATTCTGACTAGATGTGCATACACACAATTTTAAGTGTACAGCCTTAAGGAACTCGCTGTAAATGACTACAGCTACTAAGGCTCACTGTTGTCCAGCAGACATGAGGTCAGCATGTGTGTCACTTAGGTCATTGACTAGGGAATGAAAGAGGTGTGAATTGGTAAATGTGCCTGCTGATAGACAGGAGAAATGGGAGTGTGAGTGCATGCTGGAGATCTAAATTTGCTCCTTTCAATTAAGTTAGTTGGTTCCTTTCAATTGAGTTAGAGATACATACAATCTGTTAGAACATCTCTGGTGAGAGTATAATATCATAAAGTGCAGTAATTTAATCATTTGTGGTCACCTGAACATACCTAAGTTTATCCCTCAGGCAACTCCATTGACTTCCCTGGAACTACTCCAGAGAGGAATTAAGCCCTGTGCTCAGAGAAATAATAAATGCCTTATATGTAGGTTTGCTCAAACTGTGGTGATATCAGAGCATCTTTAACGTTGACAAAGTCAGAATTTTCCTTCAAGTTAAATTGACAGCTGTTTACGTATCTGGCTTTTGTTTAGGTGTTGGACCAGAATAGTGCTGTCAACTCTAGGCTTTGTTGTTAGTGTCCAGTACCATGGTCTTTTCTGCCCACAGCTGATAGTGGGGAACCTGCTGCTTTCAGTGCTTAAATAGTCCTGTCTGATACTGGTTTCTGGAAAAGCTGTGACTGTGTGAGCTCCTGCCCCTACACAGAGAGGGAATCGACACTCTGTTGCAGGTTTTTGCTGCATCTCCTCCTTTTCCTATGAAGAATAGATGCACCTGCAGTGCCTGGAGAAGAGTGGCTCTCACCTCTTCACTTATTCATGTTCAGCCTCCTATCTGTGAGTCTTGCCCAGCAGTCATCTCTGTGAGGGATTTTGAATCATGGAGACTTTCGTAGAAAGGATATCCCTGTTATTTTTCACGTAGATGGAGAAAACTTGTACGTTAAGGTACTATGTATATGCATATATATGATTATAATTCTTGCCTGGAATCTCAAAATATGGTGTAATTACAACAGAACAGATGAACACATGGAAGGATCATAGCAACTTATTTGCCGGAAGTTGTGTAATGAAGCAGTTGCAGAGCTATGAAGCTACATTGGACTGCTGATGTTTCTTGTTTACAGCCACAATAATCCTCTTGTGGCTCTAAAACCTGCTGCATACCTAAATGAAGATTCCCAGTGATGTTGTACCATTGACCTTAAGTCTCACACATGATCACTGTCACTTTCTGAAGTGCTTAACAGTCAAATTGGGCTTACTCATATAAATGCTTCATTTCCCACGTTTCATTTCCATATTCTTGTTCTTTAATAATTTCTCAGGGTTTTAAAAGCAATTTTTATCATAGAAAAGAAGAATTCTGCATTATTTTAAAGAGACAAATTGTCTTTCAAAATAAATAGTTACTTATTAGGACTTCCTGTAGTCAATAAGGTATTGAATTTAAAATTAATTAAAGTACTTATTAAGTTTGCAGAGCTGTAGAAAACCATGCAAAAACAAAAATAAAAATCCAACAGGGAGAACAGGGGAGGAGGGCATTGGTTTTGGTACTTTTTCATCTTTTAATTTTGAGTCACGCTGTCTTTATTTACAGTTCTCACTGGTTTGATCTCTTGACATTTCTCTGACCAGTGCTGATTTCAGAGGGGCAGAATTGGAATATGTAGTCTTGAAGTTCATATATTGCAAGAGTACAAATAGTTGAAAAAGTAGCTTCAGAAAATGCATGTTTTTTCAGCTGTAGACAAGATTTCTTATGTTGGTTTTGTGTTTAACTGCATTTGATTGATGTTTTCATGATGGATTAAAAACAATAATTTATAATAATTATTGTTGTCTTCTGATACAGATTTTTCTTTTGCCTGCAAATCATTTCTATAGATGAGGCAAGTTTTGAAAAAAAAAGTGAGAGATTGCCTAAAGTTGTATGCTATCAAATTTAGAAAAGAGACTGCTGGAGGAATGGAGCAATGCTGGGTAGGAAGTTGCAATGGCAAGAGCAGCAGCGCAGTAGGTTATACATTTGTTAGCAGCGTTATGGAGGTGGGAGACCATCAGAGGAAGCTACAAAGTGGTATACTTGAAAGTAAGCACATCTACTCTGAGGCTTTTCAAGCAGGTTTCTAAATAGCTTTTATTAACCCTAAATCTCTTAAAAGATTATGATATAAATTTCTCTTTTGTAGTACAGGCATTCTAGCCTGTCCCATCATGTGTTGACTGAGATAAGCAATAGTACCTTCAGACTTCTGAAATGCTACCAAATTAATAATAAACATATTGCTGAATAATAATAATATTAATTTTATTGCAGGTAATACGCAACAAGGGTGAGCATCTTAAGGTATAGCTACACCACCGAAACCTATACAACTCTAATCATATAGCTGAGATTTTAATAAAAAAGAGTAAAACTGGCACAAAGTGCCCTGAGAGTAGAAAAGTGAGTTGAACTATTAAACTGGCTCTTTCAGCCACCTGTGTAAAATAATCGGGGCAGATATGCCAGCAGCCAATGCAGTGTTTCCAGGGGACAGCTTTTGGAATCTGCTCCATTTCATCTAATTTAACAGATGAAACTTTTGATGTGAAAATAGTGGGAAAGTTTACATTCTTCCAAAGGAATAAAATTTTATTTTGGGAAATATGGTATAAATACATGATAATTTGAATTCAGTTTAGTGCCCAGCGCTCTGGTTGGTGGAGTGAAATGTTGAACTGCAGCTAAACAATTCCTATCCTAACAAACAATTCTGTTAAGAAGTGGCTCTTTCAAATGGACTTTATAGGTAATGGTACTAGCTGAAACAATAACATCACTGCTTAGGAAGGTGTTAATGACCTTTACAAAAATTCAGCAAATAACCTCTGATAGAATGGACTGTGTAAATGCAATTTTTATTCAACTTATTACAAATAATTCATAGAATCAAACAACAGTTACAGTCTCTTTCTGATTCCAAGATGAAGTCAGATAGCAGTATACCAACATTATGAATACTGACTGTTTAGGATTAAACATAAGATCGGGTTTTGAAAAACAAAGTCAATGTACAGCATGCCTATCAATGCTACTAGCAGTGCAATAGTCCTGTTTCTTTCTCTTGGATTTCTATTAACTTAAATGGGAAACTTGTAGTTCGCACAGCAGGAAAGCCAGATTGTACTATAAATGAGACTACATTTTTCTAGGAAGCCGACTGTAATAAACAGTCAGGCAAAGTTCCCATGGCACACTGAGGAAAACGGAATCTGTGATTGTGCAACTTGCTCAGTTCAGAATTTGGTTCTGTTATGTTCAACTAAGCTCCATTGCTGTGGGAAGTATGTATGTTTGGGAATTAATAAGGGCAATTCCAATTCTTGGTTACGGTGTGGCAGGAATGATTCTATCACTGAGTTTTGAAAGGCAAGGTGCAAACAGATGCTTATGCAGTTGCAACCTGCTAAGTGTGTGTTAAAGACCTACTCTGTATTCATGAAAACACTGAGTTAAGCAGAGCAAAAGTAAGTACTGCTGTATATATTGAGATCAACTTCCCAAACTGATTCTGCTAAGAGATGAAGGAAGAGAGCAGTTCATCCCTGTTGAAGGTGAAAAATGGAGAAGTTAAATGTACTTATTGTGCCTAAAAAAGAATGTTTGGCTTGTTCCTGAAAGGGAACCAAGCATAAGCATACCGCAGATCTGAACATGAAGATATAATAAATAAGGCAAAGAGATCAGTAAATCCACAGATTAATAATACAATAAGGGCCATTGCAGTCTATCTGGACAATTACTTACTTGCACGATGGAGTCTAGAACTTCTGTACACTTATAAACAGCAATATAGCTACAAGGAACTGATGTGCAGCCTTCTGTTGTATTAGGTATCAAAGCTACTGTAAAAGCTACTTGATAAAATAGAATCAAGCTGATTCCTAGTCCTGTATTGCAGGGAGTTGCCCATGCAATAGATGAGTAGATGTGAGGCAAAGTAGAACTGGATTGATATACTTGTGCTATGTGGATCCTCAAGATAAATGTCTCAGTAGAAGGGAGCATAAATGGATACCGAACCTCAGGCAGTTACACAGCATTTCCCAAAGAGATCCCTCCAAACAAGCCAATAGTATGGGCTCTGACAGGGACAGCAATTAAAAAAAACCATAACCCAGCAGTTGTAAAGTGATAAAGCAACACTATTACTCTGCACAGTTCACTACTCTTGTCTTCTCTACAAGTTTTGCTCTTAGAATTTTGCTGTTTTCTTTATAACACACCAGGCACAGTACTAAATGGTGGAATTTTTATTTGGTATGTCGATAAACAGCAACGTGTTCAGCATCTCCTTTCAGGAGTGCTGAGCAAGTATTTAGTTCTGGTTCATTTGGCTGTTCTAGTCACTGGTGGACTGAATGCAGAATCTTTGCACTTTTTTCTTTCCAGTTCTTGAATGAGCTGGTCTGAAACATCAGTCCACCAAATACTTCACAATAGGAGGAAAATAAATCTTTACAAGCATGTAAGTGTGGCAGCTTCCTAGACACTGGTTTCTCACTGATCCTATTGCTGCGACTTCTGAGAAGCTGCATATTCCTTAATGACATTCCTAAATAATGAAAAATACTTGATATTTGCTTTTTGGTATCCACACAATGAGCAAACAGCAAAAGCTTCACAAAAAGGGCACAAAACAAAAGCAAGCTTACAGGAAGACTGGAGAAAGATAAGTTTCAAATCTTTGATTTATTCCATACAAGCCTTATTGTTCCTTTGAAATATCATCTGATCATTTATCACAGAATATTTTTATTTAAAAAATCAACCTGTTTAAAACATTTCCTATTATCTATCTTCTAATTCATGTAGGTCTTGAAGCCTAATAGTACTGTTACAATTGGAAAAGTTAATTTCCTCCCAAATACTTTTTAGATTACTTAAATGAAGTTCAGTGGGTATTAGCCATGTGAATAATTACAGTAAGATCTTACAGGGATTGCAACTGCAACATAAAGTAAACCATCTATTGGCTAGTTCTCCACTGTAAGGTGGTTAGGGCTGATCTGGTTGAGCTCTATGTAGTTAAACTGCTTTAATTATCAAGCTATAGGAAATTCTCTGGATTGTGAAAGATGGTTTTTCTAAGGCAAAGCCAAGATTGACTTTGAATTATAGTGGTTAGATTACTTCCCTGAGCTACAGGAAACTCTATTTCCCCCCTTGTGCCAATGCATATTTATACAAAGTGGAACAGAATCAACAGGAGTAGATTTAATACTTTCTGTTATGGGATATGCTTGTGTGTGGTTTAAGACAAGTAGATTCCTATAACATCCAAAGGGAGAAGATTAAATGTACAGGGCTCCAGAGGATCTAAGCTTTGGCTCACATACCAAGTTGCAAGCATATCTATCTCTTTGTGAATCTAAAATTAATGATTTAGAAATTGATGTCTCAAGTTTCTAGCTGGAGAACTTAGAAGCCCAAATCCCACTTGCCTGAAAAGGAAATTAGGATCTGAGGAGATGAAGTTTCTTGAAAACAATCCTTACATGTGTAAGTTAGAATCATAGAATGGTTTGGTTTGGAAAGTACCTCAAAAATCATCTAGTTCCAACCCCCCTGCCATGGGCAGGGACACCCTCCACTAGACCAGGCTGCCCAAAGCCCCATCCAACCTGGTCTTGAACACTTCCAGGGATGGAACCTCCACAACCTCTCTGGGCAACCTCTTCCAGTGCCTCACCACTCTAACAGTGAAGAATTTCTTTCTAACATCTAATCTAAATCTCCCCACCTTCAGTTTAAACCCATTACCCCTTGTCCTGTCACTACAGTCCTTGATAAACAGTTGCTTTCCATCTATCCTGTAGGCCCCCTTCAGGTACTGGAAGGCTGCAATTAGATCTCCCCGGACTCTCCTCCAGGCTGAACAATCCCAACTCTCTCAGCCTGTCCTTATAGGAGAGGTGCTCCAGCCCTCTGATCAACTTTGCGGGCCTCCTCTGGACTCTTTCCAACAGCTCCATGTCTTTCTTGTAGTGAGGTCCCCAGAGCTGGATGCAGTACTCCAGGTGGGCGTCTCACAAGAGCAGAGTAGAGGGACAGAATCACCTCCCTTGACCTGCTGCTCACACTTCTTTTGATACAGCCCAGGACATGGTTGGCTTTCTGGGCTGCAAGCGCACACTGTCGGGTCATGTTGAGCCTTTCATCCACCAATACCCCCAAGTCCTTTTCCTCGGGGCTGCTTTCGATCCATTCCCCACCCAGCAAGTTACCTTATATTTGCATAGTACTCTACCTGCATGATAATCTTCCGTGAAGTAAATTTGTTGTCTAGGCATGAGACTAGAAAAGGGATGCAAAGATGGTGACTTAGAAGCCTTGATAACTGACAGTATTTAAAGATTTTTTTTAAAACTAAATTGTATATGTCCTGAACTTAAATTTCTTTAAAATTTATTCAGAAATACAAATCACTGCTGGAGGACATTGAATCTCTTTTATCACTACTGACTCCCATAAAACATATAATAAATTGTGAGTGCCTAGGTATTTATTTAGAATAATTGTTGATGTCATGCTGAGAAAGGCTATAAGAATGAAATAGAGTGTAGACACATATACCTAGCAGTTCAACAAGCAATTCTATTTGCTCTAAAGGCGGATAAAAAATAAAATGTTGTGACTTCTTATGAAGCTTTACCACCACTTCAAGTGAAGGACATACACTTACTCAGCAGTTCAGGAATTCATCCTCAAAGTAGGAGATGGGTAATCAAAGTTCAGTAGGCACTCCCTATGATAAAGGAAAAGGTTAAAAAGTTATTCTCAGTGGCATTTAAGACTGCTGTTTATACCTTGTCTTTCCCTTTCAAAGCTCAGCAGCTTTGCAGCATCTGGAGTGGTGGCAATATAGACTACCCTACTATCAAATAAATAAATAAAATCATAAGGGAATTTTTCACCACATATGGTTTGCCAGAGGAAATTGTCTCAGTCAATGGCCCACAGTTTATTTCAGAAGAATTTGACATGTTGTTAGGTCTAAATGCAGTGAAGTATGACGAAGTTGCTTCATTTCATGAAGCACCAAATGGAGCAGTGGAACATTTTTTTTCAAACCATTAACCAGACAATCTCACTCACAATACATTTGCAGAAAACTGGAGTCTGTTTGGTTTTTTGTTGGGGTTTTTTTGGTACAAAAAAATCCTCTGTATGCCACAATAAAGGAAACAGTAGTTTTTAGATAGACTGAGAAGTCCTAAGGCTTGTGCTTTGTGCTGTTGCCTTATGGCAATGCTGGTGGCCTATTACAAGCAGTGGTAACACTCTATTTACTGAGTTACCAGGCTTTGTAGGGTCAGAAGCTTTTATGGCTGGAGTCACAAAATACTGGCCACCTTGTCAAGGACAAAATTCTCACTTGCATGGAGGAGAAGAGGTGGTTTTCTTTCCTTTGTCCACTTATGCAGGTTAGAAAATGCTCAAGAATTTGTAATTCTGAGTAAAGCAAAGAGGAAGCTGAGCTAAGAGCAACAAGTATAATGAGCTACGTGTCAGACAAGTCATTTCTTACAAGGCTCTGAAGAGTTTGTTTTTTGCTTTTTCATTCTGACCTGGGAAAGTGCATGGCATTGCTGTTAAAAGCTATCACAAAGACTGAAATGAATGAGGAATAACGATTATTCTTTCATATTGAGAACAATAGAGTTTTGGTGTCCTATAGGGATGAATTGCTCAACTGACAATCAAAGTATCAATACTTGACTTATTTCTCTACCGCTGATTTATTATGTGGCTATTTGTATTAGCCATACAATGAATATTTGGATCTTTTCTCTTGTTCTTGGTATTATCTAATTAGACTGAATGGCAGCAAGGATTGATTCTTACTGTGTGTCCATATGGTGCACAATACCATGGCATCACAAAGAGCCCCTGATAATACAGTAAATAACAAGATAAAGATTAATGCTCTAAGCTGTCCAAACATGCGTGCAAGGTGTGAGGAAATTTTAATCAACCTACTTAGGGCTTTTTAAATTGTAAGTTTGCTGGGGAAAAAAATCTTTGGTGAGTCTAGTAGAGCTGAGAAATTAGTTAGATTTCTAAAAATAAGAAAGTAGGCCTCACAGCGTGAACTATAATCAATGGCTAATAAATCTTCCAGAGCTACAATTTAAAATGTGAACTTTTGTTTTATTTTCAGGCCTTTGATGCTTTTTAAATCTCATTCTTTTGTTGTTTTTTTGAGGTTTTACTTTACTTGTGATTGGCTTTTTCCTTGCATTTTGGAATAGCTTTTGACTTTCATAATTCAGCAGTGAAAGAAAAGTCTTTTGATCAGTTTTAGAATATTGCAGGTGGGAGATTCTCATCTGGTCTAGTATGTCATAACTACATTGAAGTGAACATATCTGAGTTAATTGATACTGAGACCTCCCCCCTGTGTTTCAAAGGTAACATTTTCCTGTGTATGCAGGGGTAGATTTGTTGAGGGGAGTGTTTCATAGAGGCCAGCCCCTTGTCCCTTTCTCTCAGGTGTGGCACATCTGTTCCCCATCACACAATATCGCTGCACAATCCCCTTTCTCCTCTGCCTTCATACCTCTCATTCTCATTGTGGCTGCATCTGTCTGATATATTGACAGCACTGAAAAGCTTAGGATATTATTAATAGCTTTTTGCCAAATGATGGTTTTGAAAATCACCTCAGTGTATCTGTATTCTGACTACAGACAAGTCAGTCAAAGAACAGTTTCTGTGTTCTTTGGGGAGAACTATCACTGTCAAGTTCAGTGCTGGTGGTAAGGTCACCAAGGATATGGTCTTAAATGACAGTGTCATGAACCTGCCAACTGATTCTTGCCAGCTTGCTGGGGTCCTGACCAAACCCTTCAGCATGATGGACAGGACAAGTACGGATGAAGCCTTTGCCCTATTGCAGCTGGAGAATGGCTGATGATGAATAGAAACAGCTCCCAATACAATGTATTACATTACATTTTATAAGCACAGCTGAGCTATCTCCAACTTACTTGAGGGCCTGAATAGCTTTCCTTTAAATAGATGTTCTTAACAGACATTCATCCTGATGAATGTATATTTTTTGCCCACAGGCTCCTGTTCACCAAATATGGAGATTCTGTATTTGCTTTGATGCTGTTTGCTTTGCTCCGTCATTTGTTTTTGGTTGTTTGGTAATTTTTAATACGTTACCTCATTATTTGTGGCGACTTTGGCTTTTGTGCATTTAGTTCTATTGGATTGTCTGTTTTCATGGTACACAATTTTAACATGTATTCCTCTCTATATTTTGCATATAGAAAAAAATCCAATTTACAGAGGCCATTTCAGGTTACATTTACTCAGGCCAAACAGTTCTAAATTTGAATCACAAAATTTCAAAAAATATCTTATTCTCCATTGTTGAAGTAATTCAAGTAAATAAACTCAGAAGAATAGAGCCCTGCTGCAGGATAACATTTAAGAATTTGTAAAGAAACAGTCATAATTTTATACTATATCTTGACCTCCATTTAACTGAAGGAATTCATTGGGGAAAACTATGCACAGTCACACTCAGGAGATTTATTATAGAGAACCTGATTTAATACAATGCTGAGACTAAAGCTACCCTCTCTCTTAAACTGGACATGTAATTTTTGTTAATTTTAGGATTGTGTGCGCATGAACTGAGGATGCCTGTATCCCTAAGTGCTTAATTGCTGTATTCAAAATCATTCTTCTCCTTACAAAGGATTTAATATTAGGATTGTTCGGAATTATATATGGCTTGACTTTAGCAAATAAACCTGGATATTACTTGGCCATTATTTAGAAAAGGAAAGTTACAAGAAGTGGTTGAATAAATGACTGGCTGTGACTATATATGTATATATTTATATATCCCTTTTTGCTTCCTTCCTTGCCATATTCTCTAAACTTACACTAAACAGTGTATGCTGTGGAAGAATCAGTTTATCCCTGTCTTTTCTGTTTTTTTTAGGAATTAGAATTTTAATGATTTCTTATTATCCTCCAATACTGAAAAGTCAAAAGATAATTCAAATCAGGAAGGACATCTCTTGTCCAAGCCCTTGCTCAAAGCAGGGTCAGCTATGGGCTCAGACTTGGTTTCCTGGGGCTTTATCTGAAAAAGCTTCCGAGGATGGAGACTGCAATGGGATACGCAGAAATGTCCAGATGACAGTAATTTCAGTATGATAAATATATGCTCTGACTGCTACAGACTCCCCAGATTAACTGCACCTTTGGAGTCCCACCCTGAAAGGTTCTTACCTGCTCTGAGGGTGGTCTGTTTGAAAGTGGTTAGAGTTTACATCAGTCAGTATCTCCTAGGTGCTACAGGTTATCTGAGCAGTGTGAAATACTGGCTACTTAGCTGGATCCTCTCAGCTAATGGTCAAGGATGTGGTTGTACTGAAATGGGAGGAATTAGACTTCTTTGTTCCCTTTAAAGATCAGGTCAATTAGCATGTGGTTAGGCTTTTAAGTCAAGAAGTGCATGCAATTGAGCAAAGCGCCAAGTGATTGAATTGATTGAGTTTGGCACTTAAACTGCCAGGAGGAAGTGATGACTTTCTTATGTGCCTGATGAGGGCATATTATACTTGACAAGCAAATGTCAGTACTATTATAACTACCAAAACAATCCTTACACAGAAGATGTTTATAAAATATATTTACATTAATGCTAATAACAGTAAAAATGAGGATAGTGATGAATACAAGCTCCATCTGTAACTGTAAAACAGTAGCTATATAGATTGGCACTAGTTCAGCGATCTTCAGAAATTTTAGTCCTTTCATTAAGGATGCCAGAAGCAGCCTCAGTAGAAATATTTACATTTTAATTTCAGAGCAAGATAGCCTCACATTGAAGATGCTTTTGTTCCCACTGAAGTGTGAGGAGCAGCAAGAAGTTATTTAAACTTGCTCATTTCTAGAAATGAAATACCTGATTATATTTGAGATATTTTAAGCTCTTATTAGGCAAGTTCCAAAGCTAAACATTTCAGTACTGGGTTCTACAAATCTTAGTCTGTGTATCTTCATCCTCTTACTGCTTAACTTGATAGAGATTTGGATCAAACATTTGTCTCACAGTAATTAAGTTGATGACTGTTTGTTTTATAGGAAACTAGCAACACCCTAGTATAGCATCCAGAAAGAAAGTTTGTTAGAAATAATAAGAAATAAAAATGCCTACTATGTGCTACATTGGAAAGATACAGAGCAGTGGTGTAACATTCTGACTGCGTTACGAATAGCAGACATTGCAGTGTGTTATTAGACTATGGCTTTTTCATAAGGTGAGGTTTTGCTCTTACATTTTTGTAAAGGAAGCTGCAGTCCACTTGAAAGTAAGTAAAATCATGAAATATGTTTTCTACGAGGGAAAGAAAGCAGGAATGTAATCACTAGTACCTGAAACAAATATACTCTGTGTTTCTCAGCAGATGTGTTACTGAATAGAATAGGCAGACATTAGCATTTTTAATGTCCTCTAACAGCATATGACAAATGTGTCATGAATAATTAGATATTACTAACTACTGAACAGTGCTTAATTCACTTACCTGCCGGTACATTTGCCCTTTCTATCTGACAGCTCAAGTTGAGTAAATGCTATCTCTGGCTCTGAACCACCAGCTGCATAGGGCAGAAAGGTCAGTCTTTCACTTCACAGAGTGAAAGCTCTTTACACTGAATAGTAATGTGGCTCCTGAGTCTCTGCGATTTGAACAAAACTGCCTGGGTGGTAGTGGTATGAACTGGGACTGGGCTTTGCCCTCTGATTAGATGTTGTGTTGGCCTCGTGGTTTTATTGCAGGTGAGGTAGAATTAACTTCAATGAACTAAGAAAAGAATTTCTCAAGATAAAGGTAGATATATAGATACTCAATATAAAGATATATATATATTTATAACTATATGTCAAGAAACTTCTTACATATTAAACAATGCAACGGCCAGGTCCTCAGCTAATGAAAACTCCCTTTCATTGAAGTACAAAATCTCTGCTATTTTCTGCTACCTGTAGACTGAGTTGACTGCATTGTTTGGAAGAGTGTACTGAACTTCAAATCTTTAGATATACTAAAGCCTAAAAACTCCTTTAAAAATATTGATGGGACTATACTGGATGTGTGTGTGTTTTAAAAGATTTTGGTGCATTTGTTTTAAATCTGTAAGGTCAGACTTACAATATTGCTCTGGCTTAGAATATTCTTCGCACATATCTCTAAGGCTACACTAGCCAATAAAATCAAATTTACAGCTGGAATAGAATTGATTACCTTAGCATCCTTTGCCAACATTGTCAACAATTTACATTTTAGGCAGAATATAAGGTCACATTAAGGACCGAGACCCTGCTCCAAATGCCATTGAAATCAATGGAAACTTTCACACTGACTGCAGAATACTTAAAGGTCAGGCTCTAAAGTCCAAATTCTCATGCTGGAAAGCTGCCCAATGCTCAGCATTGGGCACTGAACAAATAGGCATGGAAAGAAACTCACATCCTGTAAGGCTTAGAAAGAGGCAGCATTTTACTGCAAACAGTGGAAAAAGGGCAGAGAAAGTTTTTTATTAAAAAAAAAAAAATAACGCCATTTTAAAAAACAGCACCTAGTTATTACAGGGATATTTGGATTCACTATGCCTAAGACAAAAATCAATTAACATAACGATTATTTCCCTTATTTTTCATAAAATAGCGTAGTTTGTTTTTCTTTTAACAAAAACTTTTAAGCATACAAGAAAATAAATATATTTGAGTGTATTTGAAAAAACTACATAGACACATTACAAAAATGAGCAAACAGTGGTTGGATAAGAAAAGGAACAATTAAATTTTTTCAATAATCCAGTGTGTTTGCTGTGATTAAAGGGAAAACTGGAAAAAAGAAACATTTTAGGGGAGGGGGGGGGAAAGAGAGAGAGTATAAATTATTTAGACTGTGGAAAGTGTAAAGGTGTAGCTCAAACTATGCTGAATTCCATGAATGAAAATGGAGGCTGCTAAGTAGAAGAAAAAGTAAAAGAGAAAGTGAGATGGCAGGGTCTTCACATGAAGATCATGGTAGAGGTTTTGTGATGTCTTGTCGCATCTTCCACGTCTGTGAGAAAGCAATTCATAGTCCGTCCTAAAGTTAAGCCTAATTTAAAGCACAGGAAAGTCAATGCAGTTTTAGAAAGGTAATTTTTCTTTTATGAAGCTGTCTGTTAAACTTTGACTTTCTCAGCATATACTATCTAGTCTCTCATTGCTTCTTAGCAAAAATGCTTTGTGTATATGCTTGAAAGATGCATTTTGACAATAAGATGGGATGGGAGAATTTTTTGCATCTAAACTGAGGAAACAAGAATTAAAGAAACATTGAAATGTGCTTCTGTGCTGTGTGTTCCGCTGTTGAGATGCGGTGCAGATGTTTCTCTTCAGGGGAACAGGTACATAATGCAGTAAGCGTAAGGAGAAAACAGTGGCTTTGCTGAAATAAGGTGCTGTTTTGTCATGGGAAGAGGTGACTAGGAGGGAGGAATGAGCAATTATTCATTCACACCAAGAGAAATATCAACCAAACAAGTAAGAAGATTGCTCACTTTCTGATTGATGTGGATGCACTTAACACACATATAGAAATATATTTGTGTTATACAGCACACCTCAGATTGTGCTGGTCTCGATCCATAAAAGAGAAATCCTGAGTTTTCCTTCCCATCCATTTGGTGATTGACTGTCTCAGTAGTATTTAAAAAATTGGAAAAAAATGCTTCCTTTTTTTTTTTTTTTTTTTTTTTATTTTCTTAGGTCCATGGGAGTCATGTACCCACAGGATTATGTAGTACATATATATTTGTTTTCTTTGATCTTCAGTGAGAAATGGGGAGATGCTGTATTATATTACAAGTGCATGAAGTTGAGAGGCCAACTGTAAAAACTGTCTTATCTTTTTATAGCAAAAATAATTACAAAACTTTTATCATTGACAGTATCTCATAGGGTACATTAATTCATAAGATGGTCTTAAAATTGGCTATTGTGAGTTATGCATATGATGACATATTGATGATAAAGCAAATTACCCATTCCAGTAATTGTAAAATGCATGCTGTGACTAAGCATAGTTAAAAAGGAGCAGACAGAGTTTCTTTCAGCATCACTGACATGCCTATTGGATTGGTAAACTCTTCAAGACTGCAATTATGTCTACTCTGTTGGTTCAGACCTGTGCTTTTCATAAATGATGAAAAATTATATTTTTACAGTTAAAGAATTCATTATTTTATTTCTGTGAATATTCACAGGACTGATCCAAAATGCGGTTGCTCAGTATTTTCATTGTCATAATTATCTGGAACATAACTTTTAACATAATTTTTAACCACACTTGCTTCTTAAAACAAACAAACAAACAAAAAAAATCTGAAGTCCATCCACTGACCATTGGGTAGTTTTTGTGCATTCACTACTGCTGGATATAGCACCAGACTGGCTAATGTGTGGGTGATCATTTCCTCTAGATGCTTCCTAATGGCACTGTGTCTACAGGCTATTAGTAGAAGTGGTTCAGCTGAAGCTTAAGATCTATTGCCTGTGCTACTTACAGAACTTATAACTGGAAAGATCTCTTATTTCTTTCCAAACAGTAGCTGCTCTTTACTACTCAGGTATATGTCTGCAAGTCACCTCGCTGTGTTTGTTTTCGTATCCCTGATGATTTTGTAGGATTTCATTATGATTAGAATTTCCAGAATCTTCTCTATCTCCTGCAAGGAGGTAACAAATTTAATATTTTCTCTTCACTATGTAACGGTAGTCTTCCTTTTTTGGTTGTGTGAAATGATGAAAGGGCTTTCAGACAGTCTGTGTATTCAGTCTCATAAACTATTTAAATGTATTTGTGTTATTTTACCAGGCAAATACTGGGTTCTTACCATATTTATCATAATATTTTTTAAAAATTTCTGATGCATATTGTAGTATCATTAAAACTTTTCAGCAGCGTTGAAGGAACTCATGCCTGTAGCTAAATGGAAAAGTAATATGGTCTTTTTTTTGCATTCACAATAAATTTTCTATATTGTTCACTCCAAGGCTCTTAGTATTGAGTGAAATGCACTCCTTAATCAGACATGAGACTTCATTGTAATTGTAAATCTGCAGTCAAAAAAAGGCGTAAAAGTACTTGCAATATAACTGTAATATGTTCCAAGTTGAACAGTTATAGCTCAATGTTTAGATTAATATGGCGTAGAGAGACTTGACCCATATCTGCAGTGCACAGAACCTCAAACTTGGCATTTGGAACGGCAATATTACTGTGGATTGGTCTTGCAAGTTTTGACGCTAACCATTTCCTTTGCTCATGTATACATTACATGCTATGCACTTAGACAGTCATACACATGAATTTAAATAAGATGGCTATCTCTTAAATGTGTTGGATAAAAATATATATTTTAGGTCTCCAAAATTAATGTTGCTAAGAATTGAGAACTTTGGCTAGTCAAGTGACCAAATCACTTAAGTTTCTCATCACGGGGAAACAATCTCTTCTGTGAAATGGTCAGTGGAAACTTGAGGAGTGTGTTTGGAGTTTGGGTGAGATGAGTTTTGAGGAAAGATATCTGGCTGATAGTTAAGAAAATGTGTTGTCTTCTGTGTTTGAGTACTGCACAAGGTGGTTTCTTAGCACTCTGGCACTGCTGCATGTACAGAATATATATTTTTTTAAAATGAGATAAAGTTTTATTAGTAACTGTTGCATTGTGTTAGTAGGAATGTTAAAGTTACCACTACCTTGTTGTCTGAGGGCTACCTACACCAAACCACTCTCAGAGCCTGGGAACTGCAGTTGAAGGCAGGCTTCAGAACAGACAATTTTCTAATTCATATTTTCCTGTAGGCATTCACAGGTGCACTTTGACATAAATTCAGATCATGAAATTTCTCATCACATTATTTGCTCCAGTTCTCCTTTGGCTGCATTTTATTCAGCATAGTTGTTAACCTGTGTGCAAAAAAGGAGTGTGCTGTATTTGCAAAGTGGCAACAAGAAAGAGTGATAGCATTGCTCATCTAATCCACTTTTCACACATGAAAAACACATGGTGTCATGATGAAGACTGGGCCTGGATGAAGCAATGAGGTTTCATTAGCAATTAGATTTCTATGCCATGTTAAAATGTTAGTAGTAAATAGCTTAAAATCGCAGACACCTCAGTGTTCACCACATGCATGTTCCTCATCTGTTTCCATTTATTATAAGGAACATGGAAGTTATGACTAGACAGGTATTTAGGTGTAATTGGTAACTACATACAGTTTTACCAATGCCTTAGATAGAAGCATGCATTACTTATAGGTATGTAAAGTAAGAAAATAAGCCTTGAGCCCAGTACTAAAACTCTGTGGCTTTACCTGCCGTTGTCTCCACAGCTACCCAAACTGACTATCAACAACATTAGTGTTCTCCATATGTATTTATTTTGAGGAAAGACAAAATTCACAAGAACAGTTCTGTTTTGTGTTCTTCATCCATCTCAGATTTTATTTTTAAAGCAAACAGCCTCCAATTGAATAGGATGACCAGTACCCTTGAGAAAAAAAGGAAAGAAAGGGAACAGGAAAATACAAGGAAATGGAAATCGCCAATGATGGGGGAAGTACTTGGTGAGAGCTAGGGAAAAATAAAAAGAAAATGAGAAGAAATAATTCCTCAAATCTTGGCTCAGTGATGCTTTCTGGATCAAAGGATGTTACAGAAATACATCTGTGATTAAAAAGACTCTACTAAAATAAGTATTTGGGGGCACAGTTGGTGCTGCTGAACATTGCTGACTAAATCTTTTCTCTCAAGAATGAGAACAGTAGGCACTGATGGTTTCCAAGAACTTGAAAAATAACCTTTTGTTTAATTAAATGGAGAAAGCTTCTCAGTGAAGCTTTCTTATTTGATCTGAGTTTTTCTGTGGAAGAACTGACTATTCAAATCACTGTCATTCATAATTATGAATGGTGATGATCTATACAGTCTTCAGCTCACTGTGGTCAGATAATCACAGAAGGATGCAAGTTTGAAAACTCTGGAGGTTTCTATTTCTATTTTTTGTGGTTTATAGTTTTTCTTAATTCTTATTTTGTGAATATATTTCAAATTTCCACATGATGACAGAAAGGTCATGTAACTATAATGATAGCTTATAATAGCAATATAGTTTAAAAATGCTTTATAGAGGAACTCTAAGTGATGCCACATGGTCTAACATCATTGAAATTGTCTCTATTTCTTGTAAAGCAATTCTACCATGCTTTTACAGACACACCTGCAGAAGTTAATGATGCATTCATGAGATTGCACTACACTGCTGTAGATTTCTGTCATGAATGCAGCAGAGAGTGAACCAACCCTGAGTAATAGGGGGGCATATTTGCTGACAATCTTGAGTGCTCCCAATGAAATACTGATCTGCCGCTTACTGACCTGTTTCCTACACCCTCTCTTATCTGTAGCCCTTTAGCATTTACTGTGGGTTACTGTGAGAGTTTAGTTTACATTAGTTTTCTAACAAATGTAGTGGTCAAGCTCTAGCTTCATACTCTTGTATCCCATTATTTCCCTTTTTACTCTTTAAAAGATCAATGGCACCATTTATACTATTCATACTTCTGTACTCTGCTTGTTCTGTAATTCCTGTATTTACAATAATCTAACAAAAAAATTCATTGCACAAGCACAAAAGTCCCTCTGTCAAATATTATGTGACTTATATTGATTTATGCTAGCTGAAGTTTTCGACTAATATTTTAAATGTACAAAATACGTGTACCAAGATAATGGAGGAGATTGTAGCTGGTGTATATATAGCACAGTGAATATCGCTCAAAGAAATTTCTAAATCTCTCTTGCTGAGGACCAACAACAGTGAAAACCAAAAGGCCTTAAATTCAGAAAGCGCTAATCTCTCACTGATCTCGAGGCACAGTGGGATACACACTTTCATCGAGTGTTCTGAATACTGGTAAAATAGTTGGGGAAAAGGAAAGCTTTCTTATTTTACAACAAGCCACACAGCAAATGCTGCCCTAAAACCTGAGTGAGAGGCAAAGAATAGTCTGTGGAGTAAAAATAAATGCTCATTTTGTAGAAATACCTTTGCTCCATAGAATCCCCAATGATATGTGCTATCTCTGCAGATCTACAGCCAGTATGGATGTACATGCCCTACAAGATCTCCAGCACAAGGGTAGTGTGGCTGCCAAAGACTGAACCCAAACTAAAATCAGTCACTTGAGTAGCAACATAATTAAGTTGATATGAAGCACTTAACAGAGGAAGTCCAGACCCTATGTATGCAGTAATAACAGTCCAGTTCCGCCACTTAGGAGCTCTAATTTCACGTTGTTGTTATGCTTTCAGTCTATTACTCTTACAGGGCAAATTGATGCAGTTTACAATCCACATATAAACACATGTAAAGAATAGAAGACTTCTAAGCACATTAGATAGAACTAGATTTAAAAAAAAAAATAAAATTTGGCTGTATTAGATGTATTTCAATATGTATGTGCTGTTTTTATCCCATAGCACATTGTGATATATGTTATTTCATGCAAACATGAAAATGGACTGTGCATGCATTGTAGCATTAAGCTCTGAGGAATTATCTGTAGGTTTGACAGCTTTTCAAAACTTAAGACAGTATAATTCAAATTTTAATTGGTTTGCAATGAAGTAGTTGTTTTGAAATCTTCTTCCTTCTTAATAAATCTGTAGCACAGCTCTCAGGCTTAAGGAAAAGTACTTCGTGGCCTTTTCCTTATCCCCAGAATCTTCATGCATAGATGTACATCTGCGTCAATTGTCTCATCTCCAAACTAATTACCTCATTTACATATTTCATGCTTTCTGCTTAGAATGCTCCATGGGACAGCCAAGATTTAAATCGTGTGCTGTGCTGTCAGACACAATCAGTTAGTGGGGGGATGCATTTTTATTTTATTAAATATTATTATGAATTGCATGGTACATTTAGTATCAACAGAATAACATATTATGTAGTCCTTCATGTAAAATATTATGTTAAAGAATTGTTTCAAAATGAAACTCTCAGAACTTAAAAAAAAAAAAAAGCGCTAAAATTCAGCGCTAAAATTATGCAATCTTCCCTGGTCACCTCTTCCACCCTTCAGTATTACTCCCCCTGCATTTTGAGAGTCTTGAGTTAATGAACCCTGTTTTTTTCCTATTTCATTTAAGGTAATAGAAAGACTCTCACTCTCATACCAGTTACTTTTTGCAGATGTCATGCCATAGAACTAAAAATTGCTCACAATAGAATGGCACATAGCTGATAAAATAGTGGCCTTGTGGACAAGTGAAAAATACAGCAAATTCTCATAGCTGTCAGTCACACCTAATTTAAAGATATAACTCTGGTTGCTTTCATATTCTGATGCTTAAGAAGACAGTATAGTGGAAGATTGCATCAATATATAAATTTCAGTGGGAATTTGGGACTCTTGATACGGCCTAAATGCCTAGTACAAGTCTTCCCTTAAAAAATAATGACCACCTGAGGTTTCCAGGTAAGCGAGCACATTGCTGTTGTGTCCCCCTAAGATTAGGTGTCTTAATACCTTGAGTGGAGGTAGGCAGCTTTCTGTCGAAGGTTCCTTCAGGAAATCATGTACTTCTAACTGTACTGCAAGGTAGAAACCTTGGTAGTCTTCTCAGTGCAGGCTGTGCGGCTGTTACACATTCTGCTTTACAGGCTTCTGTTGAGTGAGTTACTTTACATGCCGTGTGCAGAAAAGCCATGGTTCACTGACTAATGTCTGCTAGCCCACTTCCTTGTGTAGCAAGACTAATTTGCTATAGGATGAACCAAATAATCACCCTTGACAGGCAGGATGTGTCCCCTTTTGGTGGCTGAAACAAATAGTTATCCCAGTTAGTAGTGACCTTTCAGTTCTACTGAAAGGCAGCTTAGTATAGTTCCTTCTTTTGAGGATAGATATTGCTACTCTTCCTCTTCTCAGTACTGCTAAAGAATAGCAGGAGATGGTAGGTGATTCTTTGTGGTCCTTTTCTCCCCTGAACTGTACTGTCAGTCATTTTATGTTTGATCTTTCTTTATACTTTACCACTGATCCATAAAAAGTAGTTTGACAATAAGTGGACGGAGAAATTTTGGAAGACCACCTGACTACAGATATCATGCAAGGATTGTTGTCCTTAAAAAGCAAACCCCATCTAAGCAGCTTCTAATACGGAAATCTTCTCAGATTCACATAAGAGGCTGAGATCTATATGTATAGCTATGAAATCTATATGCAGTCTCTGAAGCCACTGCATAGAAGAGGCCAACTATTATAATGCCTATTTGTCTGCAGCTCTGGAAAAAGCTCAAAACAACATCAGTCTGTCCAAGTAACAGAGGTAATGAAAAAACCCCCCAAAAAAGCCCACCCCAAAACAACCAAACACTCTCCAACCTCCAAAGAAAAACATAAAAACATTTGCAACGTGTAGCTCATCAAAACTTTGAGAATTATTTTCCTTCACTCTTATCAGCACTGTGTAATGCTTTATACTGCCTGTGATAACAAAGCAAGCACTCAACTACTCTTTAGTGCACTCTTAGATTCAAGGTGTGTGGAATTTAAGTATTTCATAGTGCTCATTTGTGGTACCTTCACATAGATCAGCTTTTTCACATTTAAAAAAAAAAAAAAGTTGAAACATAATCACTAAATATTTTACAGCCATAGAATTAGAATCAACAAGTTAGTAAAATCACAAAATTATGTTTAATAGCTCAGCTATTGAAATCAGTATGTTCATTCCCTTCCACATAAGAAGAGCTTATACTATGCTTATCCTAAACCAACTGAGACTATAAATACAGTAAACACAAAATCAGCTAATTATAATCTAGGGTGTATTTTCTTTTAACACATATAGGGCCTTAATAGCTACAATAAGCCTTACTTGTGATATTCACTCTATTTCAGTAATTCTACCCAGCAGCCTTGTTTTCTCTATCTACATTTTAACCTCACAGTTGCCTTACTCAGGCTTCTTATGTGCTCAGTAATTTCTGTCAAGAAAGAAACAGGAGTTGCCAGGACCTAATGGCTTTAACTTTAAATGTCCTGTTTAATTATAGTTTCCTAGACATTTACACTGTTCCATATGTGTTTTTGGCAGCTCTAAGAAAAAGGAATAAATCTAGTAATAGCACTGAAAGGGTATCTATTTCTAGACTGAATTTTGTGGATGCCAGTATTTGAACCTGTGAAAGGCTCTCTCTGTCCTGGTAAATTCCCATCTCTATATTTTAGTTGTTACTTTTCAGTTATAAAAATAATTCTGCTTTTCATGGAGCATTTTACCCTTAAGGGATTATGTGCCTAATAGACATGGGATTTTAAACATTATTATGTTCAAATCTTAAATGCAAATATTAATATTTTTTAAATTATCTGATGTTTCTTTGTATACTTTCTTGAAACATGCTAGGTTTCCCTCTGTAGTCTTCAGCGTACTGGAAATTATATTCCTGAAATCGAAGGCTTCTAAACAGCAAAGTAATACCCTTTCTTCTTTTTTCTTCAATCAGGGGGTCAACTCCCCAGATCCTTAATCACGTCATGGATTATATTCAGGTACAGTTTCCACTTAAATGAGTGGAAACTAAGTCTAGATAAGGATGTTAAAATTTGGCCTGGTACTATTTGCCCCTCTCCTGAAGGAAGCAAACAGTAAATCCATGTTGTTTCTGAAAAAGTAAAATCAAAATTACTTACCACTGGTTTAGCTCTATCTTCTAAGAAGTAAATAGTAAATCTTCTATTGATTTTAATGGGAATAATTAGGTCAGTTCTGAAATTCGGAGAATGCAGAGTAACTAGCCTATGTAATGCACTTTAGTATCTTCCAAAATGAGCACAAAATGCCTTGTGAAGTCTTGCAAGTGCAATGATTCCTGAGGCTGGATCTGGCTACCTCTTGTTAAAGTTCAGTAATCCACAAGTTTGTAATTGGTACAAACTTGGAGTTCCCTGAAGTGAATATAGAGAACATGGGTTTAGATTAGGTCCTGAGCTGCTATGCTCTAATAGTTTGGAAGCAAAGAATAATCATTCCTCTTTTAAAAGTGTGTATTCTTATCATTCTGAGCAATTGAGTAAAATTACATTGCTTGTAAGAAGAGCTTTCTAAAATAGATGCCGGGATACCATAGTAATAATGAGCTTAGTAAAAATGCTTAGACTGAACATGATCTCACAAAAGCAAAATGTGCTATAAGACTAATTTATAAAACTGCCTCATTAACTGAAATTATTTGTAGCTTGCCAAATATTAAGTTGCTCAGTTCTTTGCAATTGAATATCAGAGAAATTAACTTAGTCTGTTGTGGTAATGAGTTTAGTAGACTGCATGTTTTGCGTATTTTCTCCAAATTAAAATTAAGTAACTACGTGGCTTAGTCTTTTGACAAATTTTGCTTTTTTTGAATATCTACAAAAATTGAAAAGTTAAACTTCTCTCTTATTTGTGTTACACTTAAAATTAATTTAAAGCTTAAGTGAGCTAAAACCAGAAGTCATCAAAAATTAATTTTGTAGCATGGTGTGTATTGTCATGTTCATTCTGAAAATGAAATGACTCTGCCTGATAATGGCTGTCTGCTATTTGCTCAGAGTTTAAATTGCATTTACTCTATTTTTCCAGTCTTAAATTAATACACACATTTATTTTGTACCCGGTATATAGAACTTTTATAATAGAAAGAAAACTCAGTTTTATAACTATCCTACAAGACAATCTTCAGTAAATTTCATTATAACTCTAGAAGAAATGACAGCTAGTCATGGGCCTGGGCGCAGTAAGGATTTACCTGTGTAGTGTGTAGGTGACTTTGAGAAAGCACTTTAGATTCTAATACTCACTAATGTCCTAACTTGCTATTAATTCATAAATATACCTTTGCCAATGATATCTATTTCTCAAATATGCATAAAATATTGCTTCTAGGCATGTGTATGATCAACTTCACTTCTCTATGATGCCTGAGAAAACTGTGTTTGTGAGATCTGTACCGTTTTAAGATGTCCCTAGGGTTTCTGTAGTGAGTTTGCCTGCCTTATTTTGTCTGCTGCAGAGCTAAAGTATGGCAAAGAAATTTCAGACATCTGCCGTAAAAAAGCACATCACAGTATCTGGATTAAGGAGCTTCATGTAGCACATAAAGTTGTACTGAGGTATAGCATCTTTTAAATAAAAGTAATCTGAAAGTAGAAGGATAGGGATTGAGGAATTTGATTTTTTTTTTTTCCTAGTGTAAGATGTCACTGCCTTACAATAGGTACTGTGTTATCAGTAACATAGTCCCTTACTACTGATAGTTTTTGTTAACATTAGTAAGAATAATAATATTATCAGATATAATGTTTATTATTACATGATTTATTATGTAAATGGGGCTTTAGTTATAAAATCTAATCTTGTTTAAACACAACTATATCTAGACTACCATCGACACCACTAGACAGAAAGAAAAAAATCCACCCTACCTCTAAATAAATAATTCATGTGAAAGAAGAAAAGACAAAAAGGTAATTGAAATTGATGTTTAGTTGTCTGAGCGATGAAGTGGAACAAGTTCCTCTTCAGTCCTATCAGTGAGAGGAACCGCAGGCTTTGCGGTTAACCAACCGTCCTGCATACACACTAGGTGCTCTTAGCTCCTTCACAGAGTCTCTAAGGGTATAACAGGTATCATCCAGAACGCTGCTCTGTCCCTAATTGCATCACGGGTGACATTTGTGGTCTGGGAGCTTTGAAAAAAGCCTCTATTTTATATCTCTATAAGTTTACACTGGGAAGATCAACAGTACTGTTTTTGCAACAGTCGGTGCAAATCTTTTCTTTAGTGTTGAGCACTGTGGTATAGGGTTCCGTTTTGGAGAATTTTTTAATAGTGGTTGATGTTCTACCCAATAGATACAATTGGCTTGCTCACTTGATTACAGCTTCATTGAGTTGTATGCAAAGTTGTTAGGCTTTGTAAGCATTTGATAAAGGCTATAGCCCCATATTTTGTAGCAATATTTTTCTAATTGTAGTCTTGCCTAAGTGAGTGTGAAAAATGTAAATATCTGTGATTCTTTCTGCAAGTAAATAAAACATGCGTAAATAATAACTATGAGTAATAGAGGTGATAATTTAACTTTCTTTAATACTCTACAGTGCACATGCAAAAATATTTTTGTTCCAGGGTACAACTACTTAGTCAAATTATGGGACTTTTCTGCATTGTAAGATAAAATTGAGAGTTCTGTAGTGCTTATTTCCAAGTGGTGAGTGCAAAAGCCTCTTGTGAGAGACAGCGAGAATGGGGAGACAAGGGTGAGGGGCAGGAGTTTGGTGTCCTCAGACAATATTAAAAAAGCAAATAAGAAAGCTTTGATAAAATAAAAACTTTCACTGCTGCTTTGAGACTGTTTTGAAAAACTTTGCTGTCAGCTCAATGGAATTCAAATAATGTGGAAGTAAAATTTTTTGGAGTTTAATATTTCATGTGGAGTTTCCTCTGTACTTCCTTGTGAAATACAGACTAGAGAATAATAGAATAGTGGAAAATGTACATCTAGATTTGCAGTCTTCAAAGAAAAATACTTCAACAACTATCAAAATCAGTTTAGATCAGATGAAAACTTGTGTATGCATAAGTAAATAGCATTACTGAACTTCAGATTGGTGGCTTTTTTTTTTTCTGTAGCTCTACTGTTCCCTTCTGTATATACGGTTAAACATATAATCAATTATATTTTTGCCAAGTGAATGTGTGTTTTACATTCATTCTTCCAGGCAGTTTAGACAACAGCTAACGTTTCTTGTTCACCTCCTTGCAGGAAAAATGGGCTAAATTGCTAATCTAAAAATGGTAGGCACCATGTTGGAATGAAATAAGATCCTTAAAGAGATATTTAATGAACTAGCAAGATTAGGCAGTAACAACAGTTTTTGTAACAGTGGTGCTTTCCTGGGGTTGTAGTACATGTTTAGGTCACTGAGTGAAGACAATAGTG
The DNA here is from genome assembly GCA_013400195.1 of Aramus guarauna. Lineage (NCBI taxonomy): Eukaryota > Metazoa > Chordata > Aves > Gruiformes > Aramidae > Aramus > Aramus guarauna. The sequence goes on along the minus strand of VXBL01004000.1, from coordinate 1,193,758 downwards.
TGTTATTGCACACTGCTGTTATCACGTACTCATGGTAGCTCAGCTCATTCCGCCTCTGAATGACTTGTGCCTGCAGGAGCCTGCGACTTTCCAGTTCAGTAGGGAACTCTTTGCAACAAAAATAAAGGACTGAAATTTTGGTGTGAAAAACATTAGACAAACGAAAGCAAAGGATTGCAGGTCCAGCCCAGCGCAAGCTTGGCAGCCCAGTTACTTACAGGCTGAAATAAATAGCTGAACGCTGCCCTGCCCTCTCCCCTGGCATCTGGGGCTGGAGTTCCCAACACCCAGGTAAGGCTTGCAGTACAGAAGTTGAAAGCTAGTTCCACTAACTCTTGCTTATTGTCTCTATTTACCAGTGAAGACTGCTGCCAGGAGCAGTTCATGATTCTTCAACCATACTGCAAAAAGTATTGCATTTTTCAGGAGTTGTCCATGAAGTTCCTCTACTGATCGTTTATCGATTATACTACCTGTTTTCTATACCAGATTCAACAGGGGAAAAATGCCTTTTATAAGGAAATGCTGCTATTCTGAATTGTGCAAGCTGTCAGACTCTGCTAGCTATCTCTAATTATCACAGTCCCACAGAGAACACATGGCATCTGTGATGCAGCAGTAGAAATTGGGAGATAAGATGATGATGTGCACTTGATTCGATAGACTAGCCTGTATAGAGTTTCTAAAAGAAGGGTCAAGCAGCTGTTTCTTTAGAGATTGGCATATTATATCAAGTGCTGTAGCAATAACCTTTACATTTTTATCCTTCACTTCTCATAGTACTGCTTACAGAAAATTCCAGAAAAAGAAAGTTCAACTGTTTCTCACTGACTATACATTTATTGTAAATCTTTATTGCACAGTGAGATTTTGTAATAATAATTATTCAACATGAGATTTTTTTCCTCATCTGTTTCAGCTTTCTGCATTAGACTAAACTGTGATATTACATGTCACAAGTGACTGAATTCACTGACAATTTACCTCTGAAATCAGGATAATGGGAGTTACAAATTGCCTGAACAATGACATTATTAAAGGGAGGAACAAAGTATTTTATAGCGCCATTTGTTTGAGATGAAAATTCTGGAACAGAAAGCGTTATACTGTAAGTTAAAAAACTATTATCAGGGGAGGAACTGATACTAAATGAAGTAATTTGGTTTGCATTTTTTTTCTGTGGAGAAAATAATCTGAAACGTATGGTTTGAAGACAGCTATTAAGCAATTTCACTTACATTACAGAATGTCCCATTTTCAACTCAGAACCACCCAAATGCAAAAGTAAGTAACTTCAAATTTAATATAATAGAAAATAGTGATTAAAGGAAGGTAATATGTGCTAATGTATGGTCACTAACATTTATGGAAATTGAAGTAGATGGCTTCAGATTAGACAAGAGTTTTATTTCATAAAATGTTTTTTACGCCTCTTTTTACTGTGACAATTCAATGGATGTTTCAGAGTTCTGCAGTCTGTCTGAAGGGAGAAATGCACAGGTGAAACTACAGTTTTAAGTTTCACTTGAATGATAATCAGGTTTGACAGTGTTGTTCTGTTATCAAACAGTGTACAAGGAAGCTTAAAAAAACCTCTGAAGTTGCTGACTACTGATGACCCTCATTTCTGAGTTCCCATGTTAAATTCTCTTTAAAAAACAAAACATACAAAACAAAAGAATCCCAAAGAATAACAGTATTTCAAATACTTTAAAATTCTTCAGGAAACCTTTTCAATTTAAAGTATACCTCTAAATGCCATAAAGATAGATGGACCATACTAATATATTCCTTACTTGCTAATATATTCTGTCATAGTATATTGACCTACTGCTGTCTCAGGTCAGGCTTCCGTTGGGGATTTTAATAATCTTTATTGGTGAGAGTGTTTGTAATCCCATGAGGCTAGTTTTGAGGTCAGCATTTATAACAAAAGACTGCTGAAGGAGTAAAAATAATCATTTTTTCATCAAACCAACACTCTAGTGAGTATGAATAAATAGTGGCTGAACATTGTTCTACAGCTCAAGGGGAAAATAGGTGAGTGAAAGAATCTGAGAGTTCTAAACTGTAGACTATGCAATTTACTACTTCATCTGCCTTTCAAATCTAGATGGAAAGGAGACTAGATGATAACCGGGAATAGTTCTTCCCAGCCATCTTGGGACTTCCTGCCAATGCTGCAAAGCCATTAAAATAAAACTGTGTGTAATGGGTTTAATCCATTCTGTATGGAACTTCACTTTAAACAGATTCTCCTCTTCAAAATATTTAAATAATATTCAGGGTGTTAATCCAGGTCCCTGATAGGGAAGAACCTTTTCTTTTCAATGTAAATAGTCTTCCTATCAGTGTTAGAGAAAACTACATGTTTCACTACTTATTAAAATGTATTGCATCTCTAGTTACTTTCTCAGGATTATACATTATCTGATAATTAAAAAAAAAAAAGTTGATGGCATCCTTTCCCCCCTCCCCTGTGTGAGATTCAATGTCAAATGTCCCAAATGCTGCTGATGATGAAGAAAACAGCAGAAAGATGATAATGAATTGTAGGTCTGGAATATCAAATGAGACCGAAGGAACAAAAAATCATAGTTATCAGCAATTGGAGATGAACTACAAAAGAGTAAACTACAAAAAAAATTTAAATATTTACATTTGCTAGTGGAAACAATTCATGTTCCAGGCTTACTGGTGTGGAATCAATTTATTTAAAATAGTTTTACAATTAAAGGTTAGATTTGAAGCAGAACTATAGACTGAAGTAGTTAAGAACTTGCACATCTGGATCTCAAACATGACTCCAGATGGTTGGGATATGAGTATGGTTTATCTAATGTGTATATATGGAAAAAGAGTCTGTTTTAATGAATTGTCAAAGGACACAGCATTGTCATTGGAAAAAAAAAAAAGAAATTAAGAACAGTGTTAAGAGAAACAAACATAGAAATAAAATAAAGATTAAACTTTCTCCTCAGTTGATTCACTATAGTTCTTATTGCCTTTTTCCCAGACAACATAAAATTTGCAAATAATCTTGCTTTGTGAAGTTACAGGCTTAAGTGAAATGTATCCAATATTGATGATAGAAGAGTAAAAAGTGAAGGACTTCTGGACCAGATCCCCAACCTGTAAAGATCTATGTCCTTAGGCTTGGTGAAGCTTCTTTACCACTGTTATGGCTGTTTCACCACCAGTTCCAATCTCTGCTCCTCAAAAGTAACAAACACGAACTACTGCAAGGCAGCCCTGCTTACTGTCAGGGCTGAAATGTACGGTTTGTTTCTGGAAGCACAGGCAAAGTAGAGAAGCAATTCCATTTTGCACTGCAGGTAGCTGGTTAGGAAGGGGAAGGGGATCTCACTCCTACAGTAAATGATTTCATGGCATAAAATATGTAAAAGTCTTAATCTCATCACTTCAGCATCCTATAAGCAAGACCTAAGCCTACCATGGCTTTTTTCATTGTTTTAAACCAATAACCAATCTTGAACTTGTTCTAGATGAGCTCCTGTGTTGTGACTAGCAATGAAACAAAGTGAACTCTGAATCTAAGGACACAGTATTTTCAGAACTGAAATCATTATAGTAATCTGATAAAATCTCTGTTTATCCATAAGAATTACTGGTGGAAGAAATGCTGGTGTTCAGTGATGGATTTAGTTTAACCTTAGTCTTTGTCTCTTCTGTAATTACAAGTACATTGCTTGGGCTAGAGACATTGAGGCTAATGACACAGTCAAAAGAATTCACTAATGTAAGTGTTTCTTGTTCATGCCATGATCTTTAAAAGGCAGAATTAGTATACTTTAGACAGGATATTTTTCCCCATTGGGAAATACTTACAGTTAGTCATAGGTAAGCAATTAAGGATTGCAGTAAAACACTGGAAAAAACATACTTGTCATACAAACACCACATATTTATCAACCTACTGCTAAATAGTTGCAAATAGTTCAATCAAGTTTTACTGAATGATATTTGATCACTGAGCTAAATTCAGTGAAATCAATGTGATGAAGTTTCTGCCTTTCAAGAAATAACAGTTCTGCATTGCTGAGGTTTTTTCAAAATTGTGCTCAGTTTTGGGAATGCTTCAGTTGGTGACAAATGTAATGACAATTTTGATTATATTCATTAATATAAATGCACAGTTACTGTACTCTTAAGCTAATGAAGGGCAGCATTAGAACTAAAGCAATAATTTCTATAGATTTAAAAGTACAAAATTACAACATATTGGTCGATAAAAATTCTGACAGCAGAAAATAAAGTGACAAACCCATATAAATCCAAGAAAATTTGAAGTTTACTGCAGTATCAAGTATCAGACTTTTTAAAACCAATTTTCAGTCTTTTTAATAATATTTATTTCTGGCATGGGAGCAGAAGTTGTAATGAACAACTGAAAGGTACTATCTGTCATCTGAGTAGGTTCTGGACCTGGAGGCTGGTCTGTTACTTGGAGAAAATAATGCACCTCCACGAGAGAGGACCAGAATTGGTTTAGAATCACCCATTTTACTCCCTCAATGGCAAACTGAGGTCTTCAAGTGGAAAAGCATGTGAGTGTTTCATAGCCCACATCTAACAAGTACCTCTACTACTGTTTTAATGATTCCAGTAAATGCTTGTGTATATGAATATGCATTGCGATTGTTTTTGTGATCATATCTAAGAGCAAAGGTGCATTATTCTCGAGATTGTCGTAAAGGTATTCAGCACTGTGGAACAGTGGGAATGGATTGAATTGCTTATATGTTAAACAAGAATTATAAGATACTTTAGACAAATGTGAATAATAAAATATGAAAAAGAACCATTGTCATTGGCATGAATGTATTCATTCATACATGCATGAATACATGAAAACTTAATTGTGAAGTCTACAAGTTATGATTCCTGTATCTTATTCCTTGCTTTGCTATCAAATTGATACATAGTGCCAATAGCTGTAGAGTCTAGTGCAGGAAAATGCCTAAAAGAGTTTCTACATTTAATTGCACACCAAAGCATAGTGCTGTGCTGAAGTGAAATCCAGAACGTCTTTTATGCCTGCTACACAGTTTTTTTCCTATGCATGTTTGGTAAGAAAGGTACCTTGAAAGCATATACTCTGAAATTCAGGAAAAAGTTGGGAGTTTTTCCTATCTAAAACTTATTCAACTTCCTTAAGAAAATGGATGTCTACTACTACTCAGCACCAAAGTCTATTTATAATGATAAACCTAGTAATTGCACAACATTAAAAATGATGAAGAAACTTTGAAATCTGGACAAAAATAATTTAAAACATTTGTCTAACAACTTCTCTTCCATCTAGTAACTTCCTCACTTAATCTGGGAGCCATATAGTATGGTATAGGCAAGAAGTACTTAAATAATCCAATATAGGAAAAGTTCCAATAGGCACATGGAAACTTCATGGAATTTCAATGCAACAGGCTAAAACCGTGTGATCATTCCTGCTTCCTGGCCTAGGGTCAGTGGTTTATCAAAACATTATAATGTGCTCGTAGGGGAGCCTCTGGCACTGCCCTTGGAACAGTTACCTGCTAAATGTCTGCTGGCCAGCAATGATTTATATGGCCCCCTGATTATCTGACAAAATAAGCGGTAATTTCCTGTCTGGGAGAAACATCTCTCTTCAAAAGTACACTACTCTTGGCTGTAGTAAGTAAATCAAACAAGAAAATGCTTCTCCACCTAAAAATACTTAAATAGAAAGGCAGAATTTGGAGGAGAGTCATCTGGTTCAGGCAAGACTCAAGTGAAAAAGAAAATGTAGTGAGCACATTCCTTGTGAAGATATTTCTGTCATCCAGCACGGGGAACAGATTGCTTTTTCAAGCTCAAACTCCTTTATCGGCTATTGGTAACTCAGGAATGGAAACAGCTGAAATATAATTCACCCTACAAATTAAATAATGATTCCTTTTCTTGTAGCTTAATGCTTTTGTGTACTGAGATTTCAACTTTGGTGCCCAGTGAATGAAAACTCTACGTGTATGAGTTATGTCCCTTTGTAAACAAGGTTTGTCAAGACAGCCTATCCAAGTAATAGACAATATACAGCACAGAACAGACTACTGGTTTTATTGTGTTTAGAGGTATACTTAGGTGCGCTATTCCATTCTGCTCACCACTGAGATCACCCCAGGTCTCCATAACACCTCCAAAATCTTCAGTTATATAAAATATTTCAGCCCTAAAAAATAACAATGCCTGTTTAAGGTAGAGGGGAGAGAAACTAAGCTTCCATTAATTTGTAGAGCCTCCACAAAGACAGTAAATTGCTTGGGCAAGAAATATAAGTAGTCAAATCATGCTACATAGAAAAGCAAACTGATTCTGAAGCTAAGCTTGTTTGATCTGGGAAAGGATCCCTTTAAATACAGACATAGTTATTGTGTGATCTTTATCGTACAAGCCAACTCCAGCCAGGTGGTGAGAGAATTTGATGTGCAGCCTTAGCAATTCTTATTCACTCGTTTAAAGCTTCTCATAGAAACACATAATTATATAGCTTAACTTTTCATGATTGCAAAGAAATGCTTGGTAATATAATCTTAGGCCTAAAGATAAATGAGAATGAAATCTTACCCATGCTATTTTAAAACTAATCTAATGGTAAAAATATTTGTGGTTTTGGAAAGCTTTGGGGAAGCTGACTTGTCACTTTTGACTGTCACATCTTTGAAACCTCTAGTTACACGCTTGTGACTTTCATTGCTGTAAATGTTCTGCGTGTCTCACCAATGTAACAATGAAACACTTATTTGCAGCTTAGTACAATATGTCTAATAACAGAAAAAAAACCCTCTTAATATATAGGCATTTATTCAAGAGTGTTTTACAAGAAACTAAGTTTTTCACTGAAGGATCTAGCTGTCTGGTCACTTATGCTTAAGCCTAATTGTTCTATTAACCAAGCAGCCAAGTATCTTAGAAATATCCTAATTGTAAAGTTGATGATGTTTCTTACTTGTAACCGTTTTCCTGTAAGCCATGTTTGTAATGGACTGTAAGCTTTGATTATCAAAATGAGCATGACTTAGACAATAAGGGTGACTTTCAAAATGAATTGTCTACATTATAAGACTATGTGGTACATGTAGGCCAACTTATTAAAAACTGGAAGAAAATATTCATCAATTTATCTGGGGAGGAATAAGTAACCCACTGTCCAGTTATTACACTGATATGGTAGTGTGACCCCAAGAGAATTATTGCCTGCCTTCATCTATTTTGACGAAGGAGATTATAAAGATAATTAAAAAAATTCCTAATGATAAATTCCAGCACAATTTTTATTGTGTTTGCATGACAAAGTGCCCCTAATGCCAATTTTTGTAATATAGAAAATCTGTCAGTAAGTGCAAAACATTAGCAGAAGTGACTGCAGACTGTTATAGGTAAACAAATTTCAAATTGCATTGTATTTGTAAGACAGATCATCGCAAAAGATCCCTGTGTGTATTTCTTTTTATACTTACATACCCATTCACTGAGAGTCAAAACAATATTGCAGTTTGTGTTGTATTTAGCAGTTGCAGCTTAGTTCTTGGATTGTATATTTTCCTTTCTTTCACCCCTTTTTAAAATGGATGACCTTAAATGATTTGATTAAAGAATACAAAGAACTTCACAAATTAAGCAAAACAAACAAGAAAACTTACTAAGACCAGATAATCAAAAAGCTATTTTGATGTGAAATAACAGCTACTTATTTGGATTGGTACTATATCAGCTGTCTTTAGGAGTGTACTTAGAGTTTTTTAGAAATTAAATTATTTAAAATTAGTAATGATATTTAGTTAACTGCATTGCAGGCATGAAAATGAGGCAGAACATTATTTCTCAAAACCCCCACATTTTTCAGCTATTCAGAGTCTTAACGCTCATATAATGTGCTAAACCCCTGTTCCCTTCATTTTATTATCTTGTAGAAACATTGAATTGGAACATCCAGTCATAATCATTTTTCATTCAAATTGATCACAGCTTTGAAATTTGTGCTATGAAAGTAATCACATCATAAGAAAGACAAAAAATTAGGTCATTTGAATAAAAGGAAAATTATCATACAACTAGAACATATTCATATCTCTTCTTCCATTTTGCCTTTCAGGCAAAGTTGCACGTATAGCATTTTTGTATTCGCTTGAATGTTTTAAGTTTTAATGAATTATGAATGATATTATAGCTGCTATTGCCTTACACAGCACTTTGAAAAATGTTTCTAATTACAGTGACCTGTGACCGTTCTCATTAGTTTGTCACTCTGAGTACTCTCTTGAAATTAGGAATGAGACAAGGTTCAGATAAATATTAGTAATTCATAATAGAAAGTATTTGTTGGCATAATAGCATAAAATAATCTTTTTAAGTGAATAATTTATTTCTGATAAAAGCACAGGAAGATAGCTTTTCTGAAAATCAAATTTCCAAAATTATGACATTGCAAAGCAGGGATCTAATAGTAGAAACGCCTAGGTCCAATCAGACTTTGCCTGTAGCAGCCCCTAGGAGGAGTGCATAGAAAAAGAGCGATGTCAAAAGAAACTACATCCCTCATTCTGTGTGATGCTTTCTCTTCAGAGCTGGCACGAAGGAGAGCTCCTCTGTACAGCCCCAGTAAAATCAAGGGTGAGATCCCAACAGCCTGGTCTCCAGTAAAATGAGATGACAAGATAAAGTCAAAGATAAAAGTACAAAGCAATTTATATCTATCAAGATATGGTAAGAAGAGTAGCTTTGCTCCCTGAGAGGTATCAAAACTTTCCTTTTTGCTAGCTGATCTTGTAACATAAAGAACAGATATAATTATGAGCCATTTTCTTGCACTGTCTCACTGTGGAGCATCCTAGGTTGTGCACACTATATTTCTACAAGCTTGAAAGCACATGCTGCTGATGCTCTGAAAAATAGGTGCTAACTTTTGACAGTCTCCCATCAAAACCTTTACGGTTTTTCTGCAGCAACAAGTTATGTTAAGGCTTTCAAACCTCATGTACACATACAATGTGAATACCTATATACTTCAAAAAAAATACCTATATACTTCAAAAAAAATAATAATTTAAAGGATATTTTTAAAGGAGTTTTAAAGAAAAACCCCCAAAATGCAAAAAATCCCCTGTAGTCCAAGCCCTCCCCTCAAATCCTCTACTGTAACCAGTTCTCTGTAAAGTGTAAAAGTGAGGGACAAATCTAGAAAATTTTTAAATTTGCAAAAATCTTTCTTTCAAAGATTTATCTGAGAATACATTTTAAGGGGAAAGATCCTCCACAGCAGAAGGAAGATTCATAATGAAGCTTTCCACTTATTTGTTCTTTCATCCATTGGTTACCTGTGATGAACGGATCCTTTTCAGCTCTTTCTTGTTAGTAAACCATCACTAGAAGCAGTGCCTCTATTTAGGAACACAAATGCTTACTCTGGGGACTTTTTAATATGTGTACAATGAACTGCTCTAATTTGCTAAGCTTTTTGGTTTAGGGTTGAGTTCAAACAAATTTTTATTTTTTTCCCAATGAATTAGAAAGGGAGTTTGAAGGCTAATCAGTAATATTTTTCTGCATTGTGATAAAACAGAGGCTTTGTACTTTTATTTCTGCTTAGTAAGGGCTCTTTAATATTATTGCACATTTTGAGCACAACATTTTATACTCAGTATTTGGAATTAATCCAGGGAGAAGAATAAGGACTGTCAGTGAAAACATGGCTTCTGAGGAAAGATTTAGAGAACTAGGCTTTGAGGAGGAGGAAAGCATGGTAACAGTCACTCATAACCTGGGAGTTTATTATAACATTATTTTTGACAACGTTGTTTATAACATGAGTTTATTGTACTTGCCTGAGAATGAACTTTTCAAGCAATGAAGAAAGCCACCAAGACCCAGCATATTTACAGCCCTTTTTTGAGACTTGAGAGATGCAAAGAGCAGTAGCACATGAAGTGTGAGTACCAACCTGGGGAATAAAACAGCCAAGCTGTTGTTACAAGGGATGAGAGCAGAGTGAAATGCCCAGGAGGTGAGAGGAGAGAGATGCACCCTTCCACATCCTTTGACTGGCTTGTATTGCCCGAAAGGCCCCCGCTGCCCACCTCCTTAGCAGTGCAGTGTCTCCTCCAGGGCCAGGCTGGGCAGGAATGACCTGCAGGCACGACGTTGCGTATTATTTCATTGCCTTTTCTTACCTAATGGTTCTATTGTTTTATTTTCTAGACTAGTTTAAAATGCTTTTAAACTAGTAGAAAGCCTTTCATTATCACCTTGCTCTGAATTGTAAGACAGTAAAAAGGGCTAATATGAACTCCATAGGACATTTATAGATCTCGTACTAAATTAACCATCTAAGCTATGTGGCACAGCATTAAAAAAACAGGGAACTAATAGTGTCTGTTTTGGAAACAAACCCAATCCAATTCCCTTTTTTATGTGTTAGTCCTAAGCAAATTTCATTTTCTCTATACAACTCACCTCTTTATTTAAAGAGTAATACTACTACTGTGGTAAGCTGCTTTGAGATCAAGCATGTAGCTGGTCAAAATTGCACACTATTCACTGCAGTCCATATCTTGACCAGGTAGAAGCTAGCATACCTTCGTTGAAGTCAGTGGATTTATATTCATGCATGCTACTTGAAGTTTCTGTCTATCAAAAATCTAAGGAAGCTGATAAGAGCTGATAAGTTCTGCATTCAGTCAATGTCAACATACTCAATTTCTGAAGTTTTAGATAATCAAAAGGATACGAACAAGGCATCTGTACAACTTCAGTAAGAGATCAAGTTACTAAATGGTAGAATAATATCAACACTTTATATTAATATTTTTTTTTTAAAAAAGCATCTATTTCTAGATTGAATTATCATTCACATTTCATTTTAAATATGCTTTTGTCCCTTTCTAAAAATGGGGGTTATGTTTCCCATTTTCCAGTCAGTGGGAACTTCACCAGACTGCCACAACTTCTCAAATATGATAGAGAGTGGCTTAGCAACTTCATCTACCAGTTTGAGAGCCCAGAGGTTTTTTTTCATTTTTCTTGTTTTATGTAGACTAACTTTTTGTCATTAAACAGGTTAATAAAATTTGGAAATGAGGAGGTATGAATTTGTCCTACTGATTGGTAGTATTTACTCAATAGATTAATAGGATGTTTATCTGTCTGGTTTCCATTTCAAATTCTTGCTATAAGAATATCTTATATCTACAGACCTTAGAAGGGCCTTGGGGTTATTACATTTTTCCAAAACAGAAGCCTAAGGGTAGTATTCCATCCATCAGTGCCGCCAAAATACAGAAATTAAAAGTCATCTTGCTTGTCTCCTGTGACAGCACCAGCTTAAGATAATAAGAATCAGACTGTAGAAATAAACCCTACTGTCATCGGTATTTGATTTTTTTTTTTTGTCACTCTATACTGTCCTGTTTCCCATATCAAAATACCAGGATTATTCAGTGTATACTCATTATGTGGAAAATGCATAATGCCATGTTGTCTTTGCATAATATACCTTTACTTCAAACTGCGTAAAAATTCTGCTACATTTTGGTATGGCAGCACGGTGCATCTGTTGCACAAAAGAGCCATAGGCTTCTGTCTGTTTGCTCCACACTGTCTACATAAATGGGGAAATCCTTGCAGTGTGGGAGAGGTCTCACCCTAAACAGATTTCCACTATAGATGTCATGTGCAACTTGGCTTGTTTGAGTTCAGCCGTCTAGAGAATAACATCCCTTTATTTTTTGATCTTCCACTTCAAGAAATGAAATGACAAAGAGATCAAATGCACACGATTCTTAGCTTCCTCAAGTTCCTTCTTGTTCTGAAAGTAAGAAAAAAGGCTTTTTGGGATTTGAGAGGAAGGAAATAGCTCTAATTTACTTAATCCCTCATGTATCTAAAGTGGCCAAGAGTAATTCACCTGAAAAAATCATGACTATTTGTGTTAGAAGATAAAACTACAAAGATATAAGGGGTATCTTGCTTAACTTCCTGCTGAGGTTAGCTTTTAGTCCACAACTTTGTGGTCAAAGATGAAAATAATAGTCTGTTCTGAAAAATGTTTTCCTTGTGCAGCAATGATGATTGGTTTGTACAGGTCCAACCAGGGGACAGGTTGGCATCTGTAACTCTGGGAACAGAAATCAGTTTTGCAGATTGTTCTCCAAATTAATAAATTATAGCCTTCCTTTTATTGTCCTACCTTTCTTGCACTTTAGATGAAGTATTCAGAAATCAGCCTTGGCAAACTCAAGGCACTGTCATATGCTACACAGATCTGAAGCTGAAGCAAACCAGCTTTTGCTAGGAGCCTTTGAGAAATAAAATAGGAAGTTTAGTAGAAATAAAAACCTCTTGTGAGAAGAGCATCTCTCATCTAAAAATGTAAATGAGATTCAAATCCCTGATATGCAGTCAGTGTCATGGATTTTCCACTAAACAGATGGTGAATAAGATTTTCCTAGCAGGAGATGCTTTCATTGAGCCTCATAGTAGAAATAAAATATTTCTTAATAAAATAAAAGATTTTACATAATAAAAAGACAGAAGCATTCTTTCTTTTTAATAATGAAAAAGAATTATTATTTTCAGAAAATATTTGAAGATACCTCTTAGTTGAATCTATATGGATTCTGTTGCACAGTGTTACTGGTATGTTTTCTACTTTGCTTTATGGCAGGATGTCTGTTACTGTGTATTGGTTATAGATGTTTCTTCACTGATAAATTAAATTTCAAGTAGGTGTAAATTTAAGTAGGTGTAAATTTCAGTGGGTGTATGTGTGTAGAGAGTGGAATTGATTTTTTTCCCCTCCTGTATCTTCTAGAACCACCAGTCTCTCTACCACATAAACCATGGTATTTCCAAATGTGTTTGCCAAGAGGGGAACCCAGGATGTGTGGGCTCACAATGTGTTAGGAAAAGACAAAGATACTTTTAGAAATGGCCATACAATATCCAGATCCTAATGGTCTCCAGCTGCTTGATATTGTTGCTCTGCTCAAAATTACTGATCCTACAGCTGAATTAGCAGAAAAAAATTGTGAGGACTCTCCATCTATTTCAATGAAGAGTGAGGCAGCCTAATCCACCAACAAATGTTATTTAAAGCTTTCCATCTCTGTCTGAAGAAATTAGTAAAGGAATAGGAAATGTCACTTGTTGCTCTTCTAACAGGAGAATTCAAGATGGCCAGAAGAAATGCAGGTATTTCAAGAAAGCTTGTTTCTTTTTATGCCCAGTTTTATGTGGTAACATTTCAGAGGGGTTGAATGCATAACTAACTTTAAGCAACCAAATTATGAATTTCCAGGCCACTGACATATAATTGCAGTTTGCTTTTTGAACATTGTATGATCAAGGATTAACATGTGTGACTGGAAATATATTTCATTTTCTGAAGTGTAATCAATGATCCTCGACTTATTCTTCCAATGAGAAAACCTATGTGAATTCCAAGCACTGTGCGTGGAAGTGCTGGTCAGCATTTGCATTCTGTGAATTTGGTAAATAAACATAAATCAGTAAGAATGCATAAAATCAATTAACTAAACAAACCATGCATAGCACTCTGAAGATGTAATTTTGAGTGCTGCAAATGCAGTCATCTGCATCTCCAGTTATGTTTACCAAGATAAGGAAAGTTATTTATACATTTTAATATGCAAGGTATTTGCCAAAGAGTAAATTTAAGTTTCTGTTGAAATTAATGAGAGAATTCTGGTTCATAATCACTCATGTATGTTTTGATTAGTGAGAAGTCCAACATTTCCTGGTACTAACATCTACAGTAATGCATAGTTCAAACTTTCAAATGCAATTAGAGAAATTTAATTAGGGAAACAAGTATAAAATTAATTGAATTTTCTGTATGCGTTATCTGGTTTCCATAAATAGAAATGGTAAAACTGTCTGTTCAAAGACCATTTTAAATTTTTGCATATACTCAATAGCAATATCTATTCAAAACCTGTACAAAGGTAGCAAAAGAAAAGTAAAACACAGGAAGACTTACAAAGCAGTGAATACTTCATTGTGGTTTTTGGTTTGCTGAAAAGAACAGGCATGAGACATTGATTTCTAAGCACGATGCTCTCTTACTCTATCTAGCAGCATTCTTTGGACTTGATTCACCAGTGTCCTGCATCTTAAATGAAAATTTTTGGTGCAATTGCATGTAAATAGTACTTTACATCTGTTTAATGCAAATGATTAAACAAAGAACTGGTTAAACACAGATTGCTGATACTCTGTCAGCGTGGAGTTGAGTACATGAGGAGACAATCATCTTTTGACTTAGGCAGTGGAGTTGCTAATGATTGTGACAGATGCTCCTGATGATCTGAGAGGGAAAAAGTGAAGTGTCCATCTCATCTGGCTTCAAATCCTGGTGATGTTCTTTCATTTGATCCTGCCTTTGTGAGCTGGTGAAGTAACTGCTGTGAGAAAGCAGCAGTTGTCTCTGTGTGTGTCTTCTGTGTGTAACCGCAACAGAAATTACCCGGCAGCTGGGGCAGGCCCTAGGCTAACCATGCTTCAGGGTAACAGTGCCGTCAGACCGCAGCCGAGGTTGCCCACTAGTTTGTTGCAGTACGACGGTGGTTACCAGCAGCCGAGAGGAGTGCCCCCAGAGAAGCTGCGGTCCTGTGCAGCATTTGGGGAACCCAACCAAGGGAGCCTGCCTAGCCTGACCTCAGGGGGTCTGAGCCTCGTGGCAGTCCACAGAAACAAAGCAGTAAGCGCTTAGGCTGGTTAAACCTCCTTTTTGAAGATTCTCGTCTATATCTCATGGTAGTGTTACGAAAGGAATAATTTATCAGAATCTGGACAGTAGAGTTTCACTGAACACTCTATGTATGCTAAAGCTATCATTTAGCTTAGTTTGGATGTATGGAGATTCAAAGAAATATCTTTTAGCATTTCAAAAAGAAAGTTACTGTCAGCAAGATAAAGACGTTAAATGGCTATCTTTATAATTTTAACCTTTTTCTTCCCTTAAAAATTCTGAACTCTCTCTAAGAAAATAATCATTACGATAGAACTTCTAGAATCGTTCATGTTTTTCTCATTTGACTGTTTACTGTCTACCAGAGAACTGGACACAAGTAGTTGCTATAAAGCATATCTTTATTTTTTGAGTATTAAAAATATGCTAGGGTATAGTGGCAGGGAGAACTCTATTCCTTAGATGATTCAGTGTATATTAGTAACAGTTCATTGCCAATGTAATTTTCAACCAGTATTTTCAAACATTTTAGTACAATTCTTTCTTATTTTGAAAGTGGTCTAATTATGTTTACATCAAAAATTTGTGCAGGTTGAGATGTCAGAAATTATTTAAATATACTTCTTAAATCTTTCAAAATCAAATCTCTAACAGTTTAATAGTCATCTTATGTTGGTGAAGCAGTATACAGATGTTGTGAACCCTCACTGAATAACTGTAAAAGTCAGAATGACCATGTAATTAGGAAGGGGACCCAGCATATTTCCAAACTAATAGCAGTATAAATATTCAAACTTCTAGCAGCAGCACAGAAATCTATGTGTCAATGTAATCTTAATTTCCCCAGGCATCAGGGTTTAAAATAATTTAGAGCCTACAGTAAAAATCAATTTTGAGAATTACCTTAGAATCCTTCTTGCATGCATTCAAACCAATATTGCTTTGATTGAAACTTTTGTTTATTTTTGTAGGCACACTGAAAAATTCTTTATGTTTCTATAAATGCTATGTTATACAGGTCATGAAGATAGGCCATACAAGCATAAAATAGAGAAGTATTAATATGTATGGTACACTAACTTAACAGAAAATGTTTCAATACAAGGCCATAAGAATAAAGAATTGACTTTTTTTTTTAATAAATAAAAAAGTCACAAGCCTAATTTATAGTAGTTACGGTTAATAGGTTTTAAGATTAAAAGGTATATCCCCGTCATCTACTCACACTCCCTAGTACTGATCTGGATAAAATTTCTTGTTCATATATACAACAGTCCTCAAGTATGCACTTGTGTGCTTTTTCTTTTTTATTTTGTATTATAATTAGATAATATATCATGCCCATAATAGAGTACTATTGCAGGAGAATAGGGTAGGTAGAGATATAAGAAAATACTCATTCACTGATTTTTGTTACGTTTTTGGTTTTTTACAATAATAAATCTGCAGTAAACTAATCCCTAGCATTGGCATTATGATCTCTTTGCTGTTTTGACTTGACTTTGGAAATCCAAATAAAGGAGCCATTTTAATTAGCATAGTAGTCTATACTTAAACAATAATTATTATTGGTGGTGTTAGCCTTCATTATAGCCCTTGTGACAGTGCAGGCAAGGCCTGTGAAACAAAAAGAAATATCACCATCTTCTTGACAATTGAGTGTCTTGTGCATTAGAAATAAAAGACCTTTCAATAAAAAACATTTTTTTTGGGGGGGGGAGGACTGTTTACATTTACTCTTGTATTGCTTGTGTTTTGTTCATACACCTCTCAGAAGGAAGCTAGCAAAGTGTGCCATGTGTGTACTTTATCAAGGAATGTTTTAAAACCAGGTTTCTAATAAATGTAGGACATTTCACTGGGCTTTGAGGGGAGTTGGTTTAAGAGAGGGGTTGTGGCTTGTTCTGGATGGTGTGTTTCACATAATTACACTTCTCTTTGAAGTATTATGGGTTTTTTTACTTGTGTCACTAGGCACTTCTGCTTAATAGGAAAGGGATTTCTGACATGATAAAAAAGATTTATTGACATGGAACATTCCACACAAAGATAGTTATTGGGGAGGGGGGATGGGGGGGATGGGATGGGCAGAGGGCACTGCACATTGAAAAATAAAATATGCTTTAAAAGAAAAAATAAGATAGTCAACCAGTCAACAGTACAAGTGAAACAGCAACCAAATTGTATATGTGAAAGAATTATGGGGGGTTTGGGTGGTGGTTTTTTGGTTTGTTTTTTTTTGTTGGTTGGGGGTTTTTTGTTTTTTTTTTCTTGGTGAGTGCTTTTTTAAAGGGTCAACTCATATGTTCTTATGGGCTGGTTTACTGTTGCTTTGAATAATTTTAATCATATGGATGGATGACAAGCATGACAACTTTTCTGTTTTGGTTCATGCGGACTCTCCAATACTTATGCTTGTTGGAGGTTATTTTAAACATTTTCTTGAACTGTTTATTTTTTCTGTATCAGATATCCTGCTGTTCTGTATCAGACACCACTTCTCAATTTCAAATAACCGCACAACAGAATGCAGTATATAGCTTGTCCAATTTGATCAGGCTTTGCAGTTCTCTCATCTGTTGCTACGTATCTAAAGCACAGTATGCTGTTAGCATTAATCAGCCATAGTGTTAGATTATTTATTAATAAGTAGCACATATCAGTAAATAATTACTTCAGTTGGAAAAGTTTGAACTGATGAGGGTTTTTAATGTATTTTTTTAAAAATCTTATTGTTTTGTAAATGTGAACTTTCTTGAGCAAGTTTGCTTACTTGATTACTGTATATAAGTGGTTTAGGTGGCTATTTCAAAAGCACTGTAAATGCCAATTGTATTACCATTGATCTATGGAGTTAATCCTCATAATTCTGGTATCTCATTAAAGTCTTGATCTTGAAAAGACCCCCAGTCAGGCTACTTGTGCCTCTCAAATCTGAGCAAGCTATTTAATGTGTTTTCCCATCAAATATGGGTTCATTTTGCTGATTCACGCAGAGATGAGCAAGCCTATGGATCTGAAGTCTTTAAGCCCCTGAGGTAACCATCTGAACCACTCCTTATGCTCACCTTTATTGTGCATGGGGCATGAAAATAATAGTGGTTTGTATCCTCTTTCTGCATAACTGTGTAGATGTGACCAAAAAGGTTTGTAACAATTTGAATCTTTTCCTTCTCACACTGAATGAGAGGAAAGTCAGTGTTGAAGCTCTTGGGTATTAAAATTGCTATTTTATAATCAATCGTCCAGTTCAGGAAGAATCTTTGACTGTGAGGAATCTATCAGAGGTGAGATGTAGGTGTGCTAAGAAGGTAACTGTCAGTGTGACTAAGCACTGTTCACCCCCCAGTTCTTTCAATTTACTGTATGTGACAGATCTGTATCATTTCTGGAATTCATGCAGGCATCTTACTTGAATGCTGGGGGCAATTACTGTCCTCATATTAAAGGAGAAACACAATCTCCTGGTTGCATCTTGCCCTCCGCTTAAGAGGTCTGAAACAATTGTTCCCTAATTACTCAGTATTCCCACTAATGCCAACTAGAATTATTATTCTCCGTCACACGTGTTTATCACAATTACAGTACACAGCGAATGATCATAATTTGCTAGCAGTAACAATATAGTCAAGCCAGATCCCCTTTATGACTGCTGCATCTTACAAACAGTGAATATCCTTGTATCACTTTCTCTCCATTAATAGTCTCTATTAAAAATAATCTATCCTACTGTTTCAAAATGTAATTGTTAGGAAATTATTGGCCTGAATGATGTATGAACTTATTAGCTGTAATTGGTAAAAGACACAGGATGCATAGTTACGGTTTTCCAGAAATATGTTTAACTTAAGTTTTATATGGAAATGATGTTGCTTGTTTTGTTTTGATTCTAGCATCAAAAATTCATTTATTATTGAGCTTTGTTTGACATCCCTTCAGGTTCAAACTTCTTGGGATTCTGAATATAATCACAGCAGATATGTGTACATCTCTTATTGCTTGGCTGAGCACATAAGACTTAGAAGCAACCCTAGAGGAAAAAATCCACTCCCTTGATGCATTCTTTAATATCATTAATGCTTTCTGGCTGCAGCATGGAAGCGGGTCGTGCTAGCAGAGCAATGTAATTAACCTTCTTTATAAATTAAATGTGCAAATGTGTTATGTAGTGCACAGAATTTGGATAGAATTATTTCTACTTCAGTGTAGGTTTAGTTGGGAAAAAATAATTTTCTAACAGCTGCTCTGTGGCTTGGGAATTTGAAACAGTTTTTACTCTCCTTAAACCAGCTATCAAGTACCCGGGGCTAAGGATGGCTAAATGTGAAATGTAGTCATATATTATTATATACAGGATCAATATTTCAAAAGGCCATCTAAGCTCTTTGAGAAAAGAAGGATTTGCTGGTTTTCTGTAAACCACAAAAGAAGCATAGCTGGAAAGACTTTTCTTGTCACTTAGAGTTTAGCAGGCAGGCTTCTGTGTAATGCAGATTTGGCAAAAGAATAAATAAATAAATATTTCATGTAGCCATCGTTAATTGGGAAGGCTCTTTAGCAATTGTGGAAGGGGAAAAAAATCTTGCATAATCCATAAAGATAAAATGTGCCATAAAAATTAAAATAAAATTAATAGCTTTTATGAAAGGTGAGAGTTTGCTAACCATTTGTGCATAAATTTGTGAAAAGCATTCCCTTTTCTTTCTTTCCTTAAGGACAAGGGTGAGCACATGCCGTATCTTTTGGAGAGAAGAGAGTTAGTTCCTTGATTAAAGAAATATGCTTGTTCATTTGTCTTACCTATTTAAAGCACAGAAACATGATGAAAAGGCAACAGGTTGAAATTCAAGGAGCTTTACTAAAGAAATAACGTGCAGTGCCAGCTAGAGATGCCATTAGGTTGCTTGTGTACCAATAAACTGCTGTGTGTCCTGAAGGCACGCTAGAACTCTCAAAGCAATGAACTTGGGCAAGATCCCTAGAGTTTCTGTAGGTGGTTTTACCTGAAGGGATATATAGAGCCCAAAAGGTGGGGAAGAATTTCTGGGAAACAGAAGCTCATTTATTACATGTCAAAAATTACTCCAAAGTAACTGGATATGCTTGTTTTCACTTACATCGTCCTGAGGTGGGGGCTGGCCAGGCTGCCATATGGGTTCTTTCGTAGTTAGCCTGCATGTAAGTCACATGAAAGCTTTCTTGTTTGCAAAGGCAAAAAGAAACAGATTGAAGAGTTTGTGACAGAAGTAAAAGTAGAGCTTGGAAGTGTGGCAACATAAATAGTTGTGTGAGAGACTTAATCAGCAACTGCTAACCGAGTAGGAAATCAATGTAGCTGTTGGTGTGAAAATTTATATGGCAGCATTTTGACTGACTTCTATAGAAGAAATCAATGATGTGACTTGAAAAATTATTAATTCTTGCTTCTATTAAAATGGAAAAAACCCCACCATTTTCTTGAAAAATCCCTCTACCAGACTTGTTTAATTTAATATGTTAAATGAAAACTGTTGTGTGCTTTTATAAAGGAAAGAAGTGCACACTTAAAGGGATATTGTATAAATGCTTCCATCATTTAATATAGAGGTAAAAATTTCCTCTTGAAGGGTCATGCAGTATTTTTTGACATTGTGGGTCATGTTAAAAACGGGAAGGTTTGCAGGAGAGAAAATACTACCTGTTGGATACTGTATCATCTTAAGATCAATTTGTATTTTTCTTCCTGTTACTAAACATTTGAAAATTTCCTTGTTTTTCCTTTTCACTTTTCTTTCTTTTCCTTCCTGTAGATTTATTCTGCAGTGTGTGTGTTTCTTTATGGAAGTCAGTGATTTTTCTCATTGATACTCCTATACATTTTACAAATTAGTTACCGATGTTGTGGGACATGGAATTTACTGTTTCTTGAGTTTATGACTGACATCAGAAAACATGTACAGCTTGCCAAAACAGAGAATGAATCAAAAGTTATGTTATGAATCGAAAGTTGATTGATGCTGATAGCAAGTTTAGGAATAAATACTCAGATTATAGGTTTTTATACAACAACAGTCTTAGCTTTTTGTTAAAGATTAAAATAATTGAAAAACAATTCCAAATGAGTCCAATTAGATTGCTGCATTTTTAAAATAAATTCTAATACTACACTAATTTGTATTGCTATATCATTTCTTATGTAATTTGCCTTAGTAGTTTCTGAAATGAAGAAATAAGGAAAAATAAAAAAGTAGAAAAACCCAAGCCCTTGTCCTTAGAATCAGCAAATCAATATTTTTGAATGAATCATTTTGTAAGAATCCAGCATAAAACACTACTCTCAAAATTTAAAACTTGTCCTATTTTATGTTACAAACACCTAATTCATGACTGTTATGGGGGCACAACTTTTATCTATATGTCCTCTATATAGTCATTCACAATGGGGCATAGGATTGGTATTTACATGCCTGAATTTTTCTCCTGCATACCTAAGACAAATAAGATGTATTGAAGTGTTTTCAATGGAAAATATTCTCCTCCTCATCTGCTGAGGCAAACTCTTTTCCTTAGAACTTTGGTTTCTAGGTTTAATATTTTAGTTAGGATGCATTAACTGTGGATTCAAATATATGAATCTTCCTCTTGACTAGTTTTTATAGGCAGCCTGGACAACAGAGATGGCATCAGGTCATCCATTTAGGAGAATTAAAAGGGGTTGAGTATGATGGTGTACGTTGGCTACAGAAACTGGCTTGCTTGAAAATTGGCTTATTATCCCAATAATGATTTTTTTCATTATGTGGTGAACAGCATTGCAAAATAGAGAATGATATTTTGGTCCTTGTATGCATGTGCAAACAGGATGTTATCACTGCTGAATGTTACAGGCAAAAGACAGATCAAGAAAAATCAAGAGACTGCAGGCTTACTGATTTTATACTTCAGGGAAGCAAGTCATATCTACTAAAGTAGATTCGGCTTCTTAGAAGGGCGATTCGGCTTCTTAGAAGGGCTATTCAGCATAGGCAGAGCACCTGTGTCTAGTTGCATCTGCTATCTCTGATACATATACCTGTACTCATCTTTGTGCATTTATACCATTTGCATACTGTTAAGCTAGCTCCAGTGTCTTGAATGACACTTCATCATGCCATCAGGATAGGAAATACACCCAAACTAACCGTGTTTAAGATGTGTCAATATTTGAATGATAAATGTCATAGGAATTGCAAATGATTACCCCCTGAGGTATTAATCTACTGTCTCAGCACGGTTTCAGGAAGCTCTGAGTCTCTGTTTATGCTGTCTTTTGGATCAGCTAGTCTATATCAATTCAAAAGGTCTGTATCAACTGTGATCCCATGATACCTTTTGTAAATAGGATCACTAACCCCAATATGCTGCCCAAATAACAAATTCTAATAACAGTCAGTCAAGTCAAATTTCCCCCTGTATTCCAAGGTCAGGTATAACATTCTTCACTTCCTCCTGTGTTGTATTTCTCTTAAACCTCATGAAAATGAAAGCATTCGGTACTCTAAGAAATCAAACCTTACTCCAAGCATAGTTTTTCCTACTTTTCCCTGATCTTCCAAGAGATGTTCCAAAAATTAACTTGGAGCTCACTGTGGACTGCTTTGCTATATGCCTAAACCGAGATTTCAAAGTCATTAAGTTACTTAGCTCCCTTATCCATCACGATTAGAGTTAGCCACCCAAATATCTTCATGTCTAGACACATTGATGGAAGATACGGTCACTATTCTTTCATGGAAGATTATAGTTAATAATTAGGATTAAGGCATTGGCATGCATATTAGAAATCACTGCAGCTAAAGAACTCCTTTATCATCTGAATCTGCAACAGATGCATAGACACCTCATCAGTACCCGTGTTTGCTTCTATAAACTGCTTCCTTTTCTTAAAATAGGGTATGTAGGACACAGCAGCTAATAATAAATGTCACTCTCACAGCACAGCAACAGAGATCTATTCAAGTTCTGACTGTAAAGGTGGAAGAGCAGCTGAAAACAATAGCTCAGGCTGAATGGAAAATTAGCAGGTCTGGTTCTGAGTTTTGAGCATATCTGGATGGTTGTAATACAATTCTCCTTCCCAGAATCTCAGATGCATTGCTTCCTTTCTACGTTCCTCTCTGGCTTTGCATCATAGATTAGAATAAAATCACACACTTTTGAGCACCAAGATCCAGATCAGTTCCTGCTCTACTTGGAAAGCAGATAATCTGAGACATTTTAGAAATCTGTCACAGGAAAAGTAGCCTTCTTTGTAAAGCAACAACTGAGACTTAGCTTCCCTCTGGAGGCAGAAAATCTGTGAGGGAGTTGACAAGAAAAAAGAATGGGGTAGTTGAGATGTTGCAGGGCTTCCATCACTCCACAGACTCTTTAAAACAGTCCAGACAGTGTAGGCAAGGACAAGAGAAGGCTGAGAAAAATGGCCAGTGGTATAAGTAGATTAAGAGCCACCTAGTAAAGAACAGACATTGACATACCACGAGAATGAGCATAAGTCTAGGAGCAAAATTTAAGGTAAGAAATGATCCTCTGTGTGTGACATGGATCAGGCCATGGGGTGATGAAAATGCTAATCAAATCTTGTAAGCAGGAGTGAAGAGCTCTTCAGAAAAGGAAATCAATTTACAGCAAGTTTGTAAAATTTTTGGTATTCTTAATGTTTGTTAAAAATATGTCAATTATAACATGGTTTATTGTCAATATCTTCTTGTAGGATTTCTCTGGAGTACTCTACTCCTCCCTGAATTAAATATATATTAACTTTTCAGTGTTTGGTGCTAGTATATGATATAACAGCCACTTTGAAAGGTATCATAGCCACATATACAGTCTGAACCAACAAGCTGTACACAAAAAATTAAAAAAAAAAAAAAAAAAAAAAAAGCTTCCTGAAGTTGCTGGGAATTATTTAGCCTTTCCTGCCAGGTCTTTAGTACATCTAGCGAAGTGTTTCTGTAAGTACTCTGGCTCATGCTCTTATTCATTCCTGTGTGAAGGACTTTCAGTAACTGTAGTGCTTTATGACTTGCTTCTCCTCCTTTTTTTTTCAGGATGACACATTCTTATTTTGTTTTACCTGGGTTCTGTCTTTGATAGTGATGTGATTCTAAGTTAGTCTCTAGCCTGATTTAGAAGCATCTCTTTCTGAGTTCTTCAGTTTTTATTTAATTCATGCTGTATGAAATACTGAACTGTAGTAGGGATAGTATAACAGTGTATTACTGGCTTTTCTTAAATGTTACACAATTACATCTTATATTTGTACTTTCTCTGTAAAAGGAAACTGAATTCCAGTGGAGTATGTTATATCAAAGTTCATCAGCATTTTTGCTCTTTCAACATTCCTTTTTGTTATCCGTTTTAATCAGCAACCTTCATGTTCTGGGTTTGATTACTATAAAAAGCAAAATCACTTTTAAAATTATGTTATGTGTCTAATAGAAACTGGCATTCGTGAATAAATATTCATAAAATGTTTGTTGCATAAAACATACTGAACATAAACAAAATGTAATGGTGGTCTGAAGTGTCGAAGAATGAACTACATAAAGGAGTTGTATTTGAGAAATCCAGGCCATTAGTACTCCCACAGTGAGAAGCAGTACCACGTATCTTGTCGTTGTAAAATTGCAAAATTCCTTACATTAAAAGTTAGTGTTATCTATGAAACTCTTAAACATTTACTAAAACACTGCCTTTATGGGTATTGCACAGCTGTGTTAAAAAAAAGAAAACAAACACCACTGTCATTGTGACAGAGTAGGTAACTGAGAAACAAATTCCAAGCAGTACTCTGTTTTTAACTATGAGCTTATTCATAGTTACTAAGTTTAGCGGTTTATGAAAGGTTTAAATCATAGTGATAACCTAAACGCTTTTGTTATATTCTGTCATGTTCTCCTAGAAAATGTTATGGTATATATTCCCCTCA
>VXBL01004000.1:1104793-1168889 GCA_013400195.1 Aramus guarauna | reverse complement strand
CAACCCACCCCGCCCCCCCCCCCCCCCCAAATTTCAATGAAAATCATCTTTAACAAAAGCAAAATAGAGGCAAAATAAAATTTGATAGAAGAGTATAGTAAAGCCACAAATAATGAAAAGAATATGAGCTTTGTTTATATTTGGGAACCTTCAGATGTTAAAATAATCTGTATTTTATATATATTACTTTTTAAAACATTGCAGTGGGCATTTAGGGGGTAAACATCATGGTATCATTAGCAGTTCTTGAAAGAAAAGATAATCTTTTAGGTGCATAGATTCATATCAATGAGTACCTTGAAATCAGAAGGAGAGGGACATACTTATTAAGATAACAATGAAACTCCTGATTTTCTTTGGTGCTTTGAAGAACTGGTGAGCAATATGGTAATAGGAGTATGAGGTTTTTACTTCATGCTTGTTTGCAGCTATAACTCTTTTGTGAGATATAATGAGGTAGAATAAAAAAGAAAGCAACTGCTGATACTTTAATAATCTGTCCTGTAGGACAGCTGGAATTTCAGAGCTTTAGGTCTGTATATTATGCAGTGTGAAATTTATGATGAATCTGACTTTTTGCCCTATTCTTTCATTCCCATATTTTTTTTCTTCTTGTATTATCTTCCTGTATCTTTCCACTCAGGCACAGTCCACATGAAAGATTGGAAAGTATCCTCCCTCCCTTAAACAGAATATTATAGAGTATGCTGTTGTGCTAGTCAGAAAGTCCTTTACTTAGATTGTCATCTACAGAGGTTTGTGTAGCTTTTGAAGTTCTCTTAGATGTGGAAATGCTTGACACATCCTGCATACTTAAGGTAAAAGCATTGGATTTCCATTCCTATTTCTGCATTTATTATCATTTCATACTTGCAGAGTAAATATCTCCACAATCTACCAAGCAAACTCTAGCTGCAGGTATGTCAGTCAAAACCAAGAAAATAGAGACTGTAATAGGAGAAGTTTGTTTAACTATATTGGCATCCTTTTGATACTCTTCAAGACCTTTAATGTGTGGACAAATTAGCATCAACAGAAGTGCATTCTGCATTTTCTCCATGACTGTGATATGGATGTCATTTGACATGTGAACTCATAGTGAAACAATTCTATATCCTTTTATTTCTATGAGAAGTAAAATCAGTCTAAAGCAAAATTAAAAGGCAGATGAGTCATTACAAACAGGTTATTTGGGGTTGTCCGTTGAAACAAGAATTGGGAAAGCAGATTGGCACAAAGCACAAATACATTAGTCCCAATGTAATTTTTGGGGTAGACTTTTCATTGTGAAATGATGCCTTGTTTGATAGCATGGGTAAAGACAAAGTTGCTTATGGCAGACAATTTGCTTCTATAAAGCCCATCAGTACAAATAGCCACAAAGGTCAGTGCTGTAGAGAGCCAAATGGGGGGGGGGGGGGAACAAAAAACAACAAACCAAAAAACCCCCCCACAAACATACAAACAAAAAAAGACAAAAACAAAAGAAAAAAAAAAGGAAAAAAAAGGGTAAAGTGGAATGGTGAAGAAAACATGTGATTGCTTACTTGGGATTGCTAGGTAAGATTGACCTGGACGCATCATTTTACAGCCCAACCCCCAGCAACCAATCTCTACAGTTTCCCCCTCAGTTCAACATAGCTGTCAGAGCACAATGTTGCAGGGAAGACCCAATGTTATCATTTCCAGCATCTCCTGTAGTAAACTCAATAAATCTTAAGGATTCATTCTGGTTTTGATGTAAAGCACACATCCAGGGAATTCAGAGTACACTAGTGAGTCCTTGGAATGTCGAAGCAAGTTCTACGGGAGAAAGGAAAGGTTCTAAAAAATGTGGAACAAAAAAAGAATCAAAACTTTTAATTTCAACTGACTTTTGTGTTGTATGTGTTATCTCATTTTGCATCTGCATAGTGAGGTTATTGTTACACTGCAATACATTAGTGAATGAGATCATGTTAAAGATGCAAAAATGAAAGGTACAAAGAAAGATGCCATATGGATTCCCACCTGTGAGGGAAGAACAGCGTAAGTAGGACCAGGATAACTAGAAATGATTGGAAAGCTTCAGTAAAGGTTTACATCTGACAAATATGAACATAATAAAATGAAGAAAGGAAATACTAAAGAGAAAATTGTTGTCAGATGTATGAAAAAGTACAAAAGAAGTTCAGAGAAGCCTATTTTGGGTACTCAGATGTACAGAGTTGATAGTTCCTCACTTTATTTCTTTCTCTGCTATTATATCTGCTGTTTGAGCTTCAGCATATCCTTGGGCTTTCAGAGGTTCAGTTTATTCAATAAAACAAATAAGATGGTACAGTTCTAACTAGGAAAATTACAAAGATGAAAATATATGTTTACAGCAGTGAAGAGAGAGACAAAGCGGTAGAAGTTTCAGGAGCTTTATAACAAAAATTGACACGTGCTTGTTGCAGTACTGATGTTATCTTGCTGTTTCAAATTCAAGTAGAGATAGCAACTGTAAGAAAATTGGAGAACAAGCTCATTCTTGCACACAGATGACATTGTTTTCCTGTAGTAAATATGAACTTACTAAACAAGATAATTTTAAAATTAATACGAGATGATGTTGCAGATATAATCTTTAATAGACTAAAAAGAGATTAAATGTTTTGCTGAGAATCTGAAAATGCTTTAGGGACAATTTCTGTCCTTACACTGCACACACAAAAATAGTTGGCAGAATGTAATAGAGTTATTTTTCATTTTGTAAACAACACATTACATCTTGTGCCATTTAAGAAAAAGCACATTGTAAAGTAATGCTGTAAATATTGCATGGTGTTATTCTGATCCAGTGCGACAATGTAGATGCTATGAAAAGGAGCAAGAAAAATGGCCTTTTTAAGCACTATTAATCTGCCTACTTTTGAATTTTTTTTCAATATTTAAAGCAATATAAATCTATTTTCTCATCCTTTAAACAACTTTCTAGCCTTGAATATTTATTTTTTGTTTTTCCCAGATTTACAGTTCTACTATTTTACTATTATTTTATGTGTCCACTGATTCCGCAGCTACTTGTGAAATAATAAAGAGCTTTTTGACTTAAAAACAAACAAACAAACAACAACAACAACAAAACCAAACACCTGGGTCTGAAATTGTCTCTTTAGGTGGTATTTCATTCCTTCTGCTCTCATGAACATCCATTGAGATGGATTATGAAAAATGCCTTGCTACAGTAGGAAGACTTTTTATAACGCAAGTAATTTTATTCATAACAGGAAGATAAAGTTTCTGTTTAATACGTTTAACTTTTTTTAGTCAAAGATCAGGTTTAAAATACCTATCAGATTTAACCTCTCTCTGAGGTTAAAAATCTCTATCAGTCTTTTTAACTTTGTAAATAATTCACCAACACGATCAAGTTTATTTGTACCAAATCAGAGACATTCAACAGACATAAACAGTGTTATTCTATTGTCAGTTTATAAATAGTGAGATACTCTGGTTGTCTATTAAGAATATACTTGTAATCGTGCGGCTCGTACTCACTTGTGTGTCTTATGCAGACACTTATATGTATGGATATGGTCTCATTTACAAGTATCTTTTTTAATACTTTGCTGGGGTGCACATAGATGTATGAGGTGATATAAACATTTTTGCATTAAATTTTCTTTCTATTCTTCACCGCCTAAGTGCCTGAATGTCTGTGTGCATGTGCAAGCACATTACATATCTTTTTTCTCACAAGGAATTAGGTAACATATTGTTGTTTTGAAGGTGTGATTTATAATCAGTCAAGAAATAGTTGTCCAGTAGTCTGTGTTAAACGATCAATCATTACATCAACAACAGTTCTATTTTTAACAGCAGATATTTGAGTGGACTTGAAAATTTTTTCATTTTGATTTCCTTTTTTTCCAAGTTAATGAAATATTTTGCATGCAATCTTCTAATTTAACAAAAATATCTAGTTGTAGAATAATTTTATACATATATCTTTTCAGAGTTTACCAAGACTTTCATACAAATTCAAGGTAATGTATATATCACTTTCACAAGAATGTGTGTACAGCATTTTATTCTTAAACCTAAAAATATGTTATGTGCCCTCTACTAGATGTTTTGAGTTGTTTTGGGTTTTTTTCCATGCTTCTTGACACCAAATTTTATTGCAGATTGATAGAAAACCTCTAATAATTTTGGTACGTAACCAGCCAGTCTTTTTATGGTTATGTACATTATATAGCTGCATTTAAATAATACTCAAGAATAGCATCAGGTGATAACAAAGACTACTCATCCTTAGTTTTTACTTTATTTTCAGAGACAACGCAGAAATAAATACTTGGCTTTTTGGTATTGACTTGTTTAATTGGAAAATAGGAAAAGTATCTTAGAGCTCACATTTTTTCACATATCTTTAAAATGTCTTCATAAAATGCCAAATGATCTTGAACCTCTTCTTGTTTCTATGACAACCTGACTGTGGTATAGTAGTAGGCTAGATATCCTCCGAAGCTGCCTGTGACTTTATTAAATATTTTGTTTTAAGCAGGGAGGATGACACTGATTTTTACCAGATGAGCTCTTGGACCATTGTTCTAGTCCTTGGTTTTAAATATGCTGCTTTGTAACATCTTTGCTATTTCATTATCAAACATCCAGGAAGAGAAAATACAAAATTAATAATGCTCAGCTCATGATACCTTATGCATAGTAAAAGCAGTATTTTCAACTGTTTTTAACTAACAGAAAATCAGTTGCCCAGAGACTAATAATTGTGTATTTCTTCACATTAGCAAAATACTTGTCTAAAAGATATAGTTACTTTTAATTACATTTCATTGTGTGAGGAACACGTACTGATTCTTCAAGGAGAGCACACAAATGAGACCTGCAGACAAATCTGGCAATAACAGGTTTTTTACTTGTTTTAGTACGGCTTTACTTTGAAACTTTTTTGTTTTCCATTTGGTTTTGGTTTTTTGTTTTGGTTTGGATTTTTTTTTGGGTGGGTGTGTTTTGTTTTGTTTAGTTTTTGTTTCATCCTGCCTCGGCTGAAGAGGTTAATATCACTATGCAATAGTGAATCTGTAGTCTGCATGAAGAGGCAGTGGAAGAAAAGAGACACTGGGAAGGCACATAACTGCCAGGCCTCTAATGATAGCATTGGTTTTAAGAGAAGGATAGTTGGAAGACTCAAAACAGGTGAATGACAGCACAGCACCACATCAGCTAAACATTTGTTCTTTACATTAACTATTGCAAAATGGAATAAAGAGTGAACTTGAGGGATAATTCCATTAGTATTTTACTGTCATTTCCACTCATTTTGAATTGGGTTCCAACAGTAAATCATCCCTGTTACATTTCCTACATATACACTCTCTCAGTGCACAAGTGAACAGACTGAGAAGTGTTTGTGTTTCATTCCATCTATTGATGCATTTTTTAGACATGGTAGTAATACTAATAATAAACTCCAACTTAAATGTGTACATGACACATGCAGAGAGAGAATCAGATCCACAGTGGGTGAAAAATGAGAAAACTTTATTACATTTACAGCTGAGTGTTCCCAGGAAATAAATCCTGCCAAGTAGCAAATTTTCCCAAATTATAAGAACCTTGAAAGCCTAACTCCTTTACCAGAAACAGAAGAGTGTTGCTGTTCTGCTTTTTTGTTTTGCTTGCCTCTCTCAAATTCATTTTTGCTAGATTGGCTTGGGTCAATCTGTGTTCATACTAGATCATTACAAACTGGGCCTCATTTCAGTAATGCTCTGAAAATACTGGAGATTACTGTTACTAGTTCAGCAGGTCTGATTCTGGTGAATAGCATTTCTGTTTTAGAAGGTGGATTAAAGGCTTAGCTCTAAACAGGTAGCCATAATACTTGTACATATCCTAGGTAATTAAAATGTACCAAAGTTTGCTGTTAGGAACATCACATGAAAGACGTAGGGTTATAATCTGGTATACAGGCTATCCTAATCATAAAAGGTTGTAAACAAACCATTTTAAAAAATGGTTGGTATTATGTGTAGTTTCATGACCCATATTCATTTCCTTGAATGCAGCTGTTCAACGTAATTTTTGTTGTTCCACATTAATCAGAATATGCCGCCGATTAAACTGGTGAAGTGTGCAAATAAATGTTCATATTAGTAAGGGTGTTAGTTACTGTTTTCAGTCTCTTAAATCAATTGAGAACAGGTAGTTTTATCTATGATAATGGGTTGCAGAGACTACCAAATTCACTCTGAAATTCACACCGAGTTATGGGAGCAGAGACAAGAAAATAACATTTTGTTAAGACAATAAATGTAGACAGTGGCAAAAATTAAATATTTAGTGCTCTGGCCTAGTCCCAAGCAGCATCTCCATGTTGCTAATAGCTAGCTAATTCAGTGCTTTGTCTGCGCTGCCAAAGAATGACAATTTAAGGGAAAATTAAAATAAGAACAAGACCGTCCACTTATGTAAAGATGATTTGGCCAAAGAATGGCCAAATAGAAATGTTTTCCTAGTTTATTAGATATAAGAATAAAGATGTCTGACAGAGATGGAAACCCCATACAATCTGTGCAATATCAAGAAAATGGAATTAAATAGTTCAGACCGTGGATCTCTAAAATCTAACAGTCCTTCAGATTAATCAGAAATTCATAGAATTAGCAGCCCAAATTTCTACAGAATACTTTCATTTTCCTTCTCCAGCCCAGTTCTACTCTATCTCTTTAACTTCATAAAACATCAAGGAGCTCTTAAGAGCTGAAGAAAGCCAGAGCAGTACTATTGCTCCAGACAGAGCCGTCATTGCTGACTGGTAGCAGCTTTCCAGGATTTTAGAGATGCTTTTCCCAAAGAAGGATAGAGCAGCTTTGTTCCTTCAGGGTACAGCCTAAGCATATTTGTGTATTGGTTTTACTTATTGTCAGTAAAATAAAAGCGTCAAAGCAATGTACAGGTCAGTACAAAATTCTGTTTTCAGGGAGTGATTTTGTCTTTGGAATTAATTAATCAGAGATTACCTAAGTAGGAAATTTTTTTCCTTCACAAAGTGCTGATCTTTTATTAAAGAAATGCTGGCAGCTATCTCTTCCAGAAATGGAAACTCAGATCTTAAGGAAAATAACTTGATTTGCATTAAATAGTGCCATCTTTTGAAACATACCACAACAGTATAAACTGACATCATGATTGTTGTTAATTCAGAGTGGCGGCATCGGGGAAGAACCTGTGGAAGTCTACAGTAAGAATATCAACTCATTAAATGATGAAAGCAAAGTTACTCAGTTGTTGATCCTACAAAAACTATAAGCTTCATAATATGCGCAGTGAGCTATGCATACATAAACAGGTTTTGGGCCTGGCAGGTGTAAAGCAAGGCAGCCAGCGTTGGGTATTGCCAGGTTATAGATGTATAGATGTAGTTCACTATATGGTGACCCATATAATTGACAGGGTACAACACAGCATTATTACTTCTGAAACAAATTTAGTTGTCAAAATGGAAGTTTTCTGAGATAAAAAATTTTCATGTGGTTTCCAACATACTAAGCAAGCCACACAGTCAATCGTACCACAGCCTAGAACACTTCATGATGATAAAACTAGGAAAAAGAGAAGACAAGGAAATAATACAAGAAATAGTCCAGGAACTAGTAATGGAAATGGACATGCATGCATTAAATTGTTCAAGGATCAATTTGAATTTGTAGAACTGGGGATACATCCTTTGGAGAGTAACATTTTTCTTATTTCTTTAATAATCCAGTTGCTCTGGAGAGATCTGTCTCTCAGGACTTTGTTTTCTCTGCTGACATCAAAGATAATGCTAAATGTTTAAATTGCATGAACACTGCACTGGGAAAGTAGGATATCCAACATAGTAGGGAAACGTGAATTTTGGAAACATTTTAGGTGAATCTTGGCTTACTGAAGTGAATGGCAGAGCTTCCAGTGATTTCAGCTAAACTACAATTCTACCTTTGACTTTTCTACAGTCTTCACAGAAAAAAAATAAAAAAATTTTAAAAAAAATTCCATTATAAATTTTTTGGGGGTTTCTTAAAAGAACCAGAAGAAATCTTAGTTTCCTTCTAGTGTTTTCTCAAGAGGCAGAATGGAAAATTCAGTTATACTTGAAAAGTGGGGTTTTTTCCCAGGGAAGGAAAAGAACGGATAAATATTTTCCAAGGACAGTGTGGAGCAATTGAATGTCCAAGCCTCAAAACACTAAATAAAATGTGAGGGGTTTTTGTTTTGTTTGTGGGTTTGGGTTTTAGTTTTTTTGGTGTTTTTTTTTTTAAATTGGCTTTTTGTTAAGGTCATATTTTCAGCAGGATCAGAGAAGAGAAGCAAGATAGAACTTCTTTATTCACAGATTAAAAACACAGCTGCAAAAAATTGATAGAGTTTTAAATTGGCATTTAAAGCATGAAGCAGATAAGACAAATTCTGTGGTTAGGCTGAAATTCATGGAAAGGACTTTCTCTAATTGTCTGAAATGATGAGGTAGGGATTGCTGAAACTGACAATAGATTATATTTTCCTCCAGATATAAATGTGGCTCATTTCTGCTCATTTGGCTTTTGTTCAGTCTTTATTGCAGAATAACTCAGTCATTTTAAAAACACTGAAGTGCTTGTTAAATTAATCTACAACATCTGAATGTTGTTTTGTTGGACTGGGGTTTTTTTAAGCATGCAAGCACCATCTTTGAGGTGTAGGCAGCGTAGTCTTTTTAGCTTATGCAGCCATGCCATTCCTGCTAAACTTACCAATTCATTTCAAGGAAAACAATGTTTTTGTGTGATATGCACGTAACTCATCTCAGGAGTGGAGTTCTGCATCAGGAGGAAGCTGCTATTGGGCAGCCTTTACTTTCAGTTATTTATTCATTATTTACCTGGTCTGGATTTGTAACAGGGCCCTAAAGATATGAGAATAAGTAAAGAGGAGGTTTAGAGTTCTCGGTAAGGTAAGCAAAGTTACTATAAGAATTATAATAACAGACATCGTAAGAGGGTCATATTGTAAATGTTACAAATGCTCTTTAGCCGCCACTGTTCCTCACATCCTGAGTCTGTCCTTGGTGGCAGCTACAGCAACAGGGCCAGCTATGCAAGAGGCTGTGCGAATGAGATCAGCTGCTTGGACATCACTTTTCTTGAACAGCTGGTGTGTATTGCCACTGGGAGAAGACATTATCAAAGTGGGTAACAGGGCCATAACTGTCCTTTATTGAGACAGTTTTCCTGCCTGATTTTTCTGGTCAAAAGCCCGTTCCTGCCATAATGATCACACGTTGTTCCAAGAACTGCTACTACTACACATTGGCATAAATTGAGTAAAAGAGTAGTAACATTAGTTTACAAATACTTTCAATAATGCATTTTTAAAGCCATCCTTTAAACTTTTATACTCTTAGGAACACATCATTTTATCAAGTATGTATTGTTCAGTGATTTCTAAGATGACTTCATGATTTTGGGAGTTTAATTCATTACTTTTGTCATGTGGGAACATGCAAGAGTGGATTAACCTGGTTATGCATGTTTTCATCAGCCACGAAACTCAGCTAAAGAATGCAATTGCAGTACACATTGGTGTAAGTATGCTAAAAGCTGCATGGTTAATAACAGTAGTAAAGGAGTTACTGATCAAGCTTCAGGCTGGTGGCTTGGGGTGCTTGGTTTTGCCTAGGTCATATGGGATGCATCTAGTTGATTTTTTTATTACCTGTACTAGCTAAATGAATGCTAGCGTGAGTGTGACTGCTTGCCCTGTATTTGTTGTATGATTATAGCTCAAGATACAGAAACTTGTTTATAGTCCTAGAAAGGCAAAACTCAAACATACAATAAAGAAAGAAAATTTAATCCTACAAATATTAAGGATACCTGTCATCACAGACTAACAAGCATCTTATTTTAGCTTTTTTCCACCTGTTCATTTGGCGTTTACTCAGGTTTCACTTTCACTTGCTAGACTGGCAGTGTCTGAGCTCAGTGTTCCAGGGCTGCCTTTTCACTTCATTTTCTCAAATGAGCCAATTGTAAGTTTTCTTTTCGTGGCTTTTAAACTTCTCTTAATGAAGGAAAAAAAACAACCAAACAAAACCAACCCCCCCACCATCCTTCAAAAAGTGTTTTTAACAGGCTGGTGTGATGAATACACAGTGCTACAAAAATGCTTTCAAAAATCTGCATATTATAAAATGAGCAATCTTGAGCTTCTGTTGAAACCAGAGCAATTTTGCATTGTGATCATTCTTAGAGAGGCAGTTAGAATAAAAAAATACTTCATGAAGTATTTAACAGAAGGCTTGGACAACGACGTTGTGAACACTTATAGACATGCTTGGATTTAGGGAAGTGAATGATCCAATTCATTTCAAAGTGTCATGAAACTCTATCTACAGAGCTTGATGTAAGGTCTTTTGAAGTTAACATAAGGGGAAAAACAAGGCCAAGAAGGGGCAATGCAACTTTCAGAGAAGTCACAGAATCAAGCCTTTAACTTTTCACAGGTTTTTTTTGTGAACATATGAAAATAAATTATAAAGTTGACGGATTTTATTACAGACAGCTACTGACAAACCCTATCTCCAGATCTGGCCTGCAGTCAAGAACATTCTCCCTGTTTCACTTAGATCTGGTAAGGAACTTGTTTCTTAATAGGTACATAGCTAATAGTTAATATTTTTTACCTGTAACTCCTGTTTATACATAAACCTATGTATACCATATTTTATTTTAAAGTATACCTTACCTTAAACATTACCTAAACATTTATACTCTTTTCTAGATAGTAGGTATATTTTACCATCACCGTTATACTATCTGGCCTTTGTGGATTCTCTAGATAGCTTTGTAATATTCACAGCTGTCAGTTTGTTAGGCTATCTGGTATTTTACAGTGTCTGATCACCATTTAACACATACTTTAAAACAACAGTTAAAGCATTGAGTTTTTGCTCATGAAATAAACAGCAGCTGCATTGCTAATTGACATGAGCCATTATCTCCTGAATTGCAGGGAAAAGCACCTATATTGCATTGCATACAACTAGATTGTATGGTGAATTTAAATGGTATCCTGTCTAAAGAAATACCTTTGGTTTCAGACATTTAGCATGATACAATCATGTAAGATATTCGACACCAGGGCAAGTCTTAATTTTAAAATGTAAATCTATGAAGTTTAGTGTGAAATACTCCTGCTATTCTTTATTCTAAAGAAAGCTACCTTAGTAGAGCAAAGTAAAATGAAATATGTGAATTACTTCCTTTTTTAATACTACACATAATTCATATTTGAGACAGATTGCTGAACAACATAATTGAATTGGAGAGCTCTGGAAGATTCATAAAAGAAATGCATGAGAACTTCCACAGTTACATTAGATATATAACATTTGCATAAACCTGCACACTCAAGATCATGCACTACTTGAAATTAAGAATACCTTTCTCCTAAGCTGGTTATTTCACAGCTGATAGTTCAGAAGTAAAAATATGTTTTGTCTTCAAGAGCTGACTTTTCAAATGTCCTAAAGTGGTTGGTTTACTAATATAATCTACTACAATCCTGCCTATTATGCAGCTAAATAATAAATGTACAGGAATAAGGACTAAAATGTAGAGTGAGCTTTGAAACTGAAAGTTGTAAAGCTAAAAATCTGAATACAAAAGCTGGTGAAATTCTGATTCTTTGACATGAAGTCCAGAACGCGTTTATTTCAGTAGGACCAGGAGATTTTCATGAACTCTGTGATTCAGTTCATAATTTCATTTCTTCCATCTTTATTATAGTATTTGT
The DNA here is from genome assembly GCA_013400195.1 of Aramus guarauna. NCBI lineage: Eukaryota > Metazoa > Chordata > Aves > Gruiformes > Aramidae > Aramus > Aramus guarauna. The sequence continues at coordinate 1,157,084 of VXBL01004000.1, read as the reverse complement.
ATTACAAATAATATAAGTGCTAAACCCCCAAAACTCCTGACCCCTTAACTGAGACTAAAGGTTGTAATGAATTTAGGTTAGGATTGCAAGCGTGTTTCCACATCAAAAAGCCTCGAGATACTGACATGTTGGGCATGTTGTGTATGGATCTATGGCTTTATGAAACTCTAGTAATTTTGTCAGAATTGTTTACTTTATTGATTTAAAACAAGGGAGTTTGTAATTTTCCCATCAAAATGGGGATCCAGCTAGCCTATTATCCTCTGTGAGAAAACCCACGATGCACTGCTTTTTAAAACAGCTGGTTGAAAAAACAATATCAAATCCTATAAAACAAATGGTTTAAGAGAAATTTTCTATATATGAACAGTTTTGTATAATACCATTTCTTATTTTATGATCCATATCCTATAAACTTACGCAGCTTTTTATAAACAGCCGTAGCATGTAGAACCAAAATATAAACACTCTGTTCAGCATTCTCTCTGCAACAATTAAGCCATTACTGGTTGAACTTCTGCATTTACTGTTGCATTTTCAGTTCAAAGGTTATTATTTCTTTGGTAATTGAGTTTTACTGGTTTTGCATAATTTGCATTAATTACAGTAATTAATGGTAACATTACTCTGCTAAGCACATATTTTCTGTCGTGTACCCAAAAGCTGAGCTAGCAACAATTCATTGTGAGTATTGGAGAGGACAGATAATATAATATGAATAGCTTATAAAATCTGCTCTTAAGTTTGCCAGTGATAAATTTTAATGGGGACAAATAATTAGAGCTATTATTGCAGCAAAAAGTGCTTTACAATTCCATTTGCCTCTGCCTTCCACATTGAAAAATAATTTAATTTTTTCATAAACCATAATACTTTGACTGCCCAAGATCTATATTGAATACTGATAGACAGAGATAGAATTGGACAAACATAATGTATTTCCCATATATTTTTTTCTCCACACTGTCTTCACGGGGGCTTAAGAAAGTAGGAGGTAATACAGATACAAGCGTGGCTTACCCAACATCTTGTTGGATTAGCATGTGGCAATAAAGGTGACATGTATGCATTGATATGTCTTCATCCTTATTTACATGTACCAAGCCTACCATACCTAAGTATTTTCAAATAAACCCTCTGACAACACAGTCTTATCAAAATGCTCTTGTATGCAGTCTGATGGAAGTTATTTCTTAAAGTCCAGCACACCTTTTGAACATATCCACACAGCAAAGTTGTCACTTCAGTATAGTCAGATTCACACCTAAATACATACTGACTTTTGCTTTTTGCTGTCTAAGGCATCTTTCAATCCCTCCTACTTTCAATTTCATAATATGAAAAGAGAGAGACTGATTGGAATATTTGGGTGTTGATGGTTTTTACTAGGATCCCAAGATGGCAGAGGAATGTTGAAAAAATTGAACATCTAAAGAAAACCAGAATGCAAATGAAGTGGCTGAGGAGATAGGGAAAGAGTACAGGATCTGTGCAGCTGGTCTAAGTGACTAATAGTAATTAGAGAAAAGGAGACAGGTAAATCAGAGGCTCATAGACAAAGAGTTAAGATTTTAAGTAGGTAATGAAAGATGAAGTAACCCATACAAGTCCAGAGCCTGGTTTTCTAAGTCAGTTAATGTTTTTTGACTGTTTTTGGGGAGCAGAACATACTGTCCATGGATCCAGAGAGGGCATGAAATCCCATTAGTTCAAATAATTTTTTAAGTCTTCTTTACTGCTTCTCTAAATATGCGAAGCTGCTGAATATGGTAGACTGTGCCAGGAGAATTTAGGGCTCTTGACTATATTTTTCTGTTACTTTTCTGTTATTCTGCTAAAAAGTCATAATAGTATCTTGTTAGCTGTGTTTAATTTTCTTGATTTTCCTATGGGTTCCTTCTGCTACTTTAAATATTTAAAACAAACACACTACCTTGGACATATTTTATGTGACTGTTTTATCCTTTTCAGAAGAAAGACTATTGTGTGTAAAAATTTGGCAAAGCTGGGTCTGGCAGCTAGAGCCAAGCATGATGGGAGCAGGTGCTCTACAAGCTTTCCCATACAGCTCTGCCAACAGAGCTCGCTTCAGTCCAACCAAGCTCTTGTCATCTTATTACTGGCTGTCTCCTGGGCAGTCTGACAATTGGGCCAGCTTTCTTTTATGTTGATTAAGAGCAAATTGGACTGGATTGCAACTATTTAACACATTTCACTTCTGAAATGCATTCACCTGGATTTTTAAAGGGTATTGTCATGGCCCTGAAGGTAGCAGTAGGCTTTAAGTGCTCTGACCAGCCTCACCTGGCCTGCTCCTTCCATAGACCCTGCCCTTCATCTAGGGCAGCCATTTGAGCTCAGGTCTGGGGCCCTGGTCTGTGTCATAGGTGTACCTTCTCTGTCTCCTGTAGAGATTACAGACTTACACTGTAGGTTTGTCTCTAACCCTGTCTTCTGCTGCTTCTGCTAGGCTCCCTGGACAGCCCTGGTCTATCCCCTCCCTGTGCCTGGGATAGTCAACACACGGCTCTGTCTCTGTGGGTTGGTGCTGGCTAGTGAGGGCACAGCTGGTGCTGCAGTCACCCTTGGCTCCTGCTCATCCTCCATCATGGAGCTACCCTGCTTCTCATGCTCATTTAGAGGTATGTCTCTACGGAGTTTCCAAAGCTTTGCTGCAGTATATAGAAAGCTCAGAGATGCTAGAGAACTTATACAGTCGTCATTGTGATCTAGAAAAGTGGAAGAAAATTTCTACAGATAGGTAATTGCAGCATTTCATTTAATTTGTAATCCTTTAGGTAATTCTAAATACATAAGCTTAAGTGACCAGTTCAGCATTATGGAAAAGCCCGGTGGCTCAGGTCAGAAATTCAACCCTAATTCCCTTGTTCCCCATCTGCTCAATTTCTCAAGTGGATTCTTATGAGAAAACAGGCAATTAGAAGTTGTTAGTGTTGATTTTATAGATAGTACGAGAACTCATGCAATATCTGTCTAGTTCAAGTTATCTCTATTCATATCCACTGAGAAAACAGGCATTGTTATGTAGGAAGGAAAACCATTTCTATCATACTTGGTCATATGTTTCAGTGCCTTTAATGTTAAATAAACTCACCTAGTCTTTTCTCCTTAAACCCTTGTGAAATCTAAAAAAAAAAAAAAGCAACTATTAGAAGAAAATATCTTAAGTATTTACTGTTAAGAAAAGCTTGCATTTGTCTTTTGGCTGCGAAAGGACACGGGCTCAAACTGATAATCACTATCTCCTCTTTCTGCAGCAATACCAGCTTTCTGCAGCATGGTTCCTTTAAACTCAGTATGTTTTTTATTTGGCTATTATTTATAACCTTAAGAAATTAAAAGCCTTGGAATTTAAATATGCAGGTTTTGTTCAGTCTTACAAAAGTTTGTACTTAAGAAGGGAATCAAAGATTAGGGCTGCACTTCACAGCTAATAGTTTTGGCATTGCTACATATGTCTACTTAATCTCACCTTTTGATATGTTTAGTCCTTGCAACAAAAAGAAAATGATTAAATAAAACTAATCTCCATGTTTGCGTGGCCTTTCTACATCCCTTCTCTCAATATCGCTGGAGAGACGGGTGCTTCATAAACTGAATTCACTTTCATTCTATGTAAAGTTGTACATTATTTGTTTAAGAAAACACAGCCAAAAATCTCAAATGGTAGCAATTTCACACCTGCTACCCCAGACCAAAGTTTGTTAATTAGCACAGAAGCAATGTTTCCAAACTCAAGTGTTCAGAAGTACACTATACAGAGTCTCTAGCAGGTGTTCATCACAGGAGGTGTCTTAATGACTTTTCTTAACTAGGTTCTCTTAAACCATTATATTTTGAAATCTCTTACCATTATTAATTTCATTTCTGACAGTACAGTTTACTGTAGTTCATATGAACCCTTGCCAAAATAGATGTAAATGCACTCAATTCTTTTTGTCTTACTTTCCTCTTGAAGATTTCATTTTTAATAAAAAATGTCCTTCGTAAACCTTATCTTTCTTCCATTTCTTTCCCTGGAGGTCTCATCTGAGGGCCACTGAACTCAAAAGGAACTGTTTCATTGAATTGTAAAGGTTTTGAATCAGCTTTCAAATGCTGCTTTAAATATGTAAAAACAAATTAACATCAGTACTTTTGCTTTTTTTTTTTTCCCCAAACAGTCCTGCAGCTCCTTTGAATAATGTGCGTTCACTGAGACTACACAGTGCCTTGTTGAATTCAGTTGTATGTTGAGTAACTGAAGACAATTATTTCTATCAAGTCAGAACAGCAGAGATCCGCTGAAGGTTATTTTCTATGTTGAACTGCTGAAAGTTAAACACAGTAATTCTAGTATTTTAGCAGCATTTTACTGTAAACAAGAGCAAACCTGTTTTCAGTAAGAAGGTTTTATTTAACAAAAACCAAAACAAACAAAAAAACAACAAAACCCCCCCCCAAAAACAAACACACAAACAAACCCTTGAAGTTGTTTATAGACCCTGAGAAAAAAACCCCTGCACTTGTAACAGCTTAAAAAACATTGCACTATAGTACAATCTCTGTTGCAGCATAGTGTTTTCTGTACCGTAAATGGTTAACTTGGAGCAGCTGTCATGCTAGAACTATGCTTGCATAGAGAAAGGCCTACATGTAAAAGTATGAATAAATAAGATATAGTGTATTTGCAAATACTATTATCCTAACTTTATGTCAGAAAAATCCCATTCATATCCAATTCATAACATTTTTGCATGGTCCGGACAACTGGCTTGGGCAGTCTTTCTTTATATAATTTTTATCCAAATAGTTTTTTCAGGTCTAGTTCCATTACATGGGAATGCAATGCCCTACGTGTTCAAGAGGATTCTACAGCACAGACAAAAAAATTGGGTGGGGGAGACACAGAAAAAGCAGTGAAAAGCCATTCAGAACAAAACTCAGCAGGCTTAATGTAAGATGTAAGTAGTTTACCTTCCTTTTATATCCAAAAGAGTATAATTACGAGTTCAGTTAGAAGCCTGCTGCCACTTAATTGCCCACTCACAAAGTTATGGTTAGTATCATGTACTGCTACTTACCTGACACCTGCATCCCTTGCTGGAAGAAGAAAATGGAAAAATAAAATTGAAACATCTAGAGAGACTGCTGAAGTCATAGTAACAAAGAATGTGCCTTTAAAGACCTCTGCTGAGTTCAGTGTCATGCTAGAAAAGGAAGAATACTGCATGCGTTTATAACATTATTTGATCTGCCTTTCAAGGGCAGAACTACATATCATCTGTTATTTACACTGAGATCAAATGTTCAGTGTGGCTGGTAACAGTAGTAGGCAGAGACCATTTTTAGTCTTCAGAACATTTTTTGTTCTTTTTAATTTTTTTATTTTTTTTTTTGACTGTTGATTTTGGAAAAAAGATGGTAGGGGTTGGAGGGTGAAGATAATGATGACCATTATATTGACTCTTTAACATGGATTGGAACCTAAAGCTTCTTTAAATAAAAATTATTTTGCTAGCCTGATGGAGGAGGGGAAGAATCTTGAAAATGCCAATGGCTGTCTATAGATATCCTGCTGCAAAACATAATATGCACACTATTAGAATCATCCACAATGAAGTGTAAGTGGAATAATTTTAAAATATTAACTATTCCCCTATCAAGTGACTTCTTACTCTGCTTTATTCTCTTGTTTTGAACTCCTTCATAGTGTTAGAGAGTTCTATTCTATACAAAGTACTAAGCTTCACTCAATAAACTGTCTTCCAATTTAATTATCAACAGATTGCTATTAGAATTCATTGATTTGAGGGTTCCAGATCTACTTCAGACTGGAATTGTCAATTGAATTGGAAAAGGAATACCACTACCTAGTTCATAAAAACTGACATAAACATTTGTACCCTAATGCCATTTATGCATGACAAACATTGACCTGCCTCCTGTTTCTTTATTTCCTGTGTAATTTTACGTATCATATCTGTGAAGCATTGACAGAAGTGACCAGAAAAGAATGGGTCTTGTTTCTAGTCTGCTGTTAAGATTTGGGATTTGCTGTTGTGAGATGTTACTGAACCTGGATTTTATTTTATTTTTTAATAAATTGATTTCCATTAGGAAAGCTTACTGAACCAAAAATGTTATTAAAGATAAATCTTTTCTCTGTAAAGATAAACTGATTGCTTCTGAGATTTAGGAAGCAAATCCTCCTGTTTTAACATGGAATTATTGAAAGAGCAGTGCTGACTTTCTGATGTGGGGCTTGGCTTGTCTTGCTTTTGTGGGGCTGATGGTCCCTTATCCTGGCCTGGTGGTGCTTCCTGTATAGTGTCCATGTAGATATGAATGAAATGCTTTTCCTTGCTGCTTTATCTGGTGGTATATCCAGGACGAGATGCATATCTTCCTGGTTCTCTCTCTTTCCCTTTTGTGTATACAGAAAGAAGTAATGAGTATCTTTGGATCCGCTTGACAAAATCCAATACGCATCACATTCTGGGATGAAACTGTCGGATATATAGAACATTTACACTGTCTTACAGCTATTTGAAATCAGAATTTTAGGGGTCTATAAGGGGAAATCAGAAATGCTTTGTAAAGACAGTCCTGCATCTTAGGATTTTTTTTTATGTGTGCAGGCCAGTTTTGGAGTTGATTTAATGTGCAATAGAGAGCAAGAGGAAAACCTGACCTATTTACAGACGAACAAAGAAGAAGTTTAAAAAAAAATTCATTATGCTTCCTAACTCTAATGCTTATATTTAAGGGTATGACTTGCCTGAAGCGATTAGTTTTAACAGGCTAGAATCCAGAATGATACTGCCAGCCAGACATAGGTGGTTATTCATAACGCTGAAAATTAGGCAATCAGAAACTCTTTTGAGTAAGCTTAGTGGTGTAAATTACTTCTTCCTGAGTAGGTCTATGAAACTTGGCAAATCAGAAAGAGGGAGGGTCAAAACAAATAAGCAAAGATACCATGCTGCTTGTCAGAGATAGAAAAAAAATGCATTTTATCCCTCCTCAACTTAATCCTTGGTATTCTTGTCATATACCATTTTCCCCATCATTTGTTACGTTGTCTTATCCTAAGCCTGTCTGCTTTTTATATTCTTGGGTATAATATTCTCTTCAGTATAATACCAGTTTTAGTGTTATTTTGATTTTGTGAGGAAAGCTAAGAATGCTCTATGTGTGAATAACTTTAGACATGCAGAAAAAAATGCTTTTCATGTTATAAAAAGTTTTAAGAGGATATACTGGGGTAGAACGGACTATTGATTTCTTTAGTCTTCCACTGAAAAGAACATCTCAAAAATTGACGTAGTCACAGGTGTGCCTGATCCATTAGCACTGGTGCTTAGCTCAGGTAGGAAGCAAACTCATTTTAGATCAAGCAAGTCACTAGCAACCTTTGTCACTATTGGCTGGATCTTTTAGGGTGAATCTATGCCAAATTTTACAAGTAAGGTAGCAGCAGAATGCAGAAATGGCATTAGAAATGTCATTTCCCATCAGAAAATAAAGGCTCTGCAGAATCACTAGCCTCGATAGTGTAAAAGGAATAGAAAGGTAAATACTTCACTGTACTTAAATGCCAGTTGTTCTGAAAATCTACCAGATTCTGACATTCACTTCCACTATTTTTGAAGCTTGCATTTTGTGACTTAAACTCTTTCCTGACAACCACACGGGGTTATTTTAAAGTGCATATAGACACATGTTAACTTTGCAGTCCATGTTCAAAATAAAATCTACTGACCAATACTACTTTTGCTGTGGTACGCAAAACAAGTCAGCTTCCTCCTTTGTAAGATGCTCCAGTCTAAACGTTATCTTTTTAGTTTATTCTAGTTTCTTCAACAATCAGGCTAAAGAAAAGGAATTTAAACTATTTCAGGTTAAGGATCATTCTTATCTGGTCCAAAACCCTTAGAACTTCACCGATTATATTTCCCTTTTTTAAAGGTGTATCTCATTAACGATTCATAATTTTCACATGATGACCCAGTCACTCAAATACATCTTTCTCCTTTATTCTCAGAGTACTAAGTTCCTGAAACATTGTTGAAGGTTCTGTCACAACATGTTTTTTTATCAGTTGTTGTTATTAATATTATTGTTGGTACGTGACCTCATTTTGCATTATTGAATTTCATTCATTACTAGCTGTCAAGGTCACCCAGTTCTTGCCATGTGGTATCATTATGATGTTCTATATTGGGCTTGTCTTTTCCTAGCTTGAGCACCATGTGTGAGTGTAGTCATACTGGTTCTTGGGGACAGCTGCCTTACATTAGATAATCCTTTTGCTTGCTGTGACTCACAGGTGGCCCTGGCTTGTGGTAGAGATGGTTTATGAGTGCATGTTACTTTCTTATCTTTTGTTTTGAGTTACAGTGTGCATTTTTCTGCAGGAATTCAAGATAGAAGCTCATGCTCTGTGTTATTGTACAGAAATCAGAATTTAATGGAGATAAATGCAAAAGAATGAATTCCTAGAAAAATCATAAAAAGGAGGAAGTGCTAGAATACAATGACTTCATAGAGCCTTGAGAACACTAAGCAGCAAAAGCCCTTAAGGTGTCAGCACTTCACAGAAGGAACAGGATATTGGCATGAATCCCAGATGCATAAAAACAAAATTAAAGGAATTACAAGTTACTGGTTAGATCTCAGCAAGAGCCTTGCATGCACTCAGAGCCATGTGAGGAAAAGCTGTAATTGATCATGGTAGGATGAAAAACTATCTAACCAGTGTGCTATTTGGCTCAAAGACTTAAATTACGGGCAGTAGAAGTTGAGCTTTTTCTTGGAAGTAGTGGAGGTTGGGGAAAGCCTTGGAATTTCTCTGCTTAACTGGAGTTTTAAAAGGATTACTAGGGTTCCAATAAAATTCATCCAAGCAAACTCTTTGTATTTGTAAGAAATAAGTAAGATGACAAGATATAAAACTACACACATTCAAACACACATAATAATAATAATAGTAATAAAAATCCTTCACCAATAAAGAAGCAAAAGTGATGTGGAAGTGGTTAATCTTAGTACATCAAAGTTGCACCTGTATGCTGTGGAATTCTGCTCTCTTACCAAGGGCATCAAACATTAGCAGGGAGATGTTGAAGTATGTTTGAGAATCTGGGCTTCCATGCTTCAGATTCATAGGAATTAATTGTCTATAATAAAATCTACATTTTCATGTGGGTGACATTTAAAGACATACATTTCCACCAACTGTAGTGAGTGTATCCAAGATGGGTTTAAGTTAGCTAGTGAAATACACTTAATTCTGGATGAGGGAGCTTAATGCCTCCTATTGGGATATCTGCTCAGAATCTGAATGGAGGCAGGTGGCTGCTCTGCATGGAGGGATATGCTACAGGGACTACAGTGTATGCAGTAAATGAACCTGTGGATTAAGCTAGTCCTGAAGTTTACTGAAAGTGTAGTCTTCACAGTGAACTCTGTTAACTTTCTTGGCTTTTTAAAAAAATCTGTGATATGGGAGCATGTGAGCTATCTCTAAATACTAAAAGCACGAAAGCCCAGGGGTCAATTCCTAGCTCTCAAGCCTTGTAGCACAAGACTGGGTATTGCCTTTGCTCTTCAGCGTTGATTTCTTCTAGGCTGTGCGCACACTGTGTATCACTTGGCTTTTTAGTTTCCTTGGCATCTAGACCATCCCAAGCCAGTTGCTTTTATTGCGTGTTGGCAGTTCGGAGTCCCTGAAATAATGTGGACTGTGCTGCAGCACAAGGTATGTATAAGGCATGATCCCAAGGTTGTGTTAAATTTGTGGGGTAGGCTATGAGGGCATCTAAACGTGTTGGAAGAATGTCACGCAGGTCAACAAAGGGTAAGTGAAAAGATCTCCATCTGGGGAGGAAATAACCCCTTGCCACAGGTACATCCAGGTGGCTGACCACCTGTAAAGCACCTTTGCAGAGGAGAATGTGGAGGTCCTGGTGGACAAGTTGAAAATGAACCAGCATGGGCCCTTGCAGAAAAAAAGGCTAACTATCCTGGACTGCATTGCTGTCATATCAACCACATATTACTGGACTCTGCAAGCAGAGTTGATGATACTGGTTACAATGTGACTGGAGGCCATTATTGCTACTGCCTCCTGTACTGATCTTGCTAAGTAAATAATCATGGATTTTTGTCAGTGAGTGGTGTGGTTCTGTCCTTGCAGCTACCTCAGCCCAAAATTCCTGCATGACAGATACTATGCTGACAGAAATGTAACTCAAGACTCAACATTGTCTTACTGTGTATACAATGTTCATACTGACGTCACTGGGAAATACAGTTGCATAGGGCAAGAAAATAATTTCCTGCCTAGCTCTGAGGAGTCTTTTCACATTTAGATTTAACAATACAATAGTACTATAGCAATGAAGTTACCCTTAAAGCATTTTAGAAGCATGCTGTTGTGTCTAGCAGAGCACTTCAACTTTCTTTTGTTATTCTACAAATTTTTTTTTATTTTGAATTTTGGTTTTTTTAGGACTTGCTTGACAGCTTTAGGAACATACTATAGCAAGAGCAAGGCTATTATCTGTAGTATGAATATATTTAAGCTTTTCTTCTTGTAGCATTTCTCAGCCTTACGGTACCTGAAGGGGACCTACAAGAAAGGTGGAGAGGGACTGTTTACGAGGGCATGGTGTGATAGGACAAGGGGGAATGGCCTTAAGCTGAAGGAGGGGAGATTTAGATTAGATATTAGGAAGAAATTTTTCCCTGTGAGGGTGGTGAGGCACTGGAACAGGTTGCCCAGAGAAGTTGTGGATGCCCCATCCCTGGAAGTGTTCAAGGCCAGGTTGGATGGGGCTTTGGGCAAACTGGTCTAGTGGAGGGTGTCCCTGCACATGGCAGGGGGTTGGACAAGATGACCTTTAATGTCCCTTCCAACCCAAACTATTCTATGATTCTATGTTACAGGCACCCATTACAGAACAGAATGGAATCAGCAAGTCATCTTTATTGTATATGTTGTACATATAAAAAGCAAGTGCTTTTTTTGTAAAGAACGTTCACATTCTAAGAAGGGGGGAAAAGTAGTTTTAGGTACCTTTTCAATTGCCAAACTGACCAGTTAACAGACTTTAAATGCTATTCATTTAGAACTTGTTGGATACTTTATAGCAAGCAATATTCATTAAGCATTGTTCCCATTTTCAGTTTCCAAATATGACATATGTAAGACTTTTCAGTTTTCTCTGAAGTACTCACATTTCTTTAAAGATTTATTATTAACAAATATCTTTTTCTCTTTGTTTGTAAACTGCTTGCTGTAACGAACAACCAGTCATATTCGTTGTTGGTATCATGGGATATTGATTTTGCTTCTAGTGTCATTTACTCAGTTGAGGTTTTTTTCAATAATAGAAAAATGATTTATCTGTGATAACTTTTATTAGAAGTTCTCTCTGTAAATGAATGATTGAAAATACGAACACACACACACACAAAAAATCAATAGCATTTTGGATAGCTACTGTTACTCTCAATATCACTAAAGTCCACAATATCAAGAATATGGACAATATGAAATTATCTGTGTCTGTAAACACTGGTAAAGTCTACTAGTGTCTTCAGATCACATTCTTAGCATCTGATTTAATCAAAGTTAACTTGGAACAAATACCATGGAAAGATAAAAGCCATTACCGTTGACCTTTGTGTAATTTCATTTTGTGATGACTTTTTATTCCTTCAGTTCTAACTATGCAATTAATGGTAAAAGAGATAAAGGGCAATCGGTTTCTTGCCAATAACCCAGGGGTCAGAATTTGAGGCAAATTAGATAATGAACAAAATTCCAAAAGCAGACCTACATTGGAAATGAAATTTAAGAACAAATGAAAAGATATTCATAAAAACATGCACAGGAACTGGAGGTACTTTGGGAAAAACAGCTGTCTTTCAAATAAAGGTACTGACGCTATTAGAAGACAAATGATTATGTAACCCCATCTTCAGGGAAACAAGGTCTGCAGTCTGTTTTTGAAACATTCACATTCATTCTAACTTCAGATGTTCCACACATGTAGTTTCGGATTATAGTTTTTAAAATCACAATCAAACATCAAGAAAGGAGCAGTTTTGTTACAAATCACAGTTAATGGTGGTTTTCCATAAAATCAATAGTTAGATATTATCAAGGTCTGTTACTTGCAGCTACAAACCCTATGCTTTTGATGATTTTCTCATATAGGGTAACCAGAGATAAATACAATTGCTTAGCTTAAGTCTTAGGAAACAATGACCTCCGTTTTAAATTATACAATATAGCAATGGAAGAATGTTGGGGAAATACCAATATATTCATGTTTTGTGTGTGTGGTGTTTGGGGGTGTGTGTGTGATTTTTCAGAATGTATTTTATTTTGTGTGGTTGTCAGGGTTTACAGTGCAAGGAATAGCTGGTAGTAAACCAAGATGTGTTACTTTTTCAGTAAAAAGAAACTGACAGAAGTCAAGGTATGCAGCAAAATGTGTTTATATGGCCATGACAAAATAATCTTAATGATCAAGTTCTTAGAACTGTACTGTTTCATCTGTTTCAATGAAAATACATGCATTTAACTGACTTGATTTTTGTAACTCTAAAATATGACCACAATAAGTTTGATTTTTACTGAAGTTTCAGAAAACTATAAAAAGCCTAATATATTGTTTATATAACTATCAATTATTCTGTTTATTACAGCAAACTTAACAGGATCAGAATAGCATTGTTTGCAGAATAATATGGTATCTGGTCTAATAAATTACCTGGGGCAAGCTGGTGTAAGTCTATTCAATTCTGCTCTTTTACCAGCAGAGGTATCAGTGGGAAATACAGTTTTGTCATAATTATGTGACATGGCACTGCTATAAGATAAAGTTCAAACACACCACCAGGGATAACTCTGATTATCCAAGCTCTAAATCATTTCATTTAGATTCAGTTTGGAGTAAGTCATGTTATCAGATTTCTAACAAATGATCGGATGGGAGGTTTCTTTCAAGTACCTGATGCTCGAAGGGCAGCTGTTCTCCTTCTGTTTTATAGGTCTATGAAATATTTAACAGTATGTTGCCATAATCCCAAGTGAATGAAAGGTGTGACTGGGCCTAAACCCAGGTTCCTTTTCCCACTATGGAAAAGGGACAAGGTTGAAGGGAGAAAACCACTTCTATGTTGTCCGAAGACCTGAAAATAAAGTTTTACTTGTTTTTTATTCTTCATCCACCACTGCCTAACATCTGCACTGTCTAGAACACTGCATTAACACTTGCATGTGCTGCCTGAGTAGAATGCCATGCAGCACAGGAAACTCATAGAACTTAATCAGCAACCAAGATGTATACCAAATCTGTGGAAAGCAGATTACAATAACACAATATAATAAATTAAGGTCACATTGACTACAATGAATTTGAATAATTTAATACAACTGAAAACCAATATCACACACCTATTGAAACATTCATTACAATAAATTGTTTAGGCCATTTAAAAAGCTTATTTTTCAGTATGAATATTAACAGCCTCTCTTTCCTAGACAGCTAGACAACAATTAGAACTGACGATTTTGTATGTAATATGGAAATTATATTCTTAATTGCAGTGGAGTTTTTATTGCAGTGAAGATATAGAAAACATTTGTACTGGCAATTAGGAATTACAGTAAAGTATATAGTATACAGGACAGTTTCTCTCTAACTTAATATTGGTAACAAAATTGAATTCAGTATTTTTTTTTTTAGGATTAGCAACAATTGTTATAGCCTGTTTCTGTTTGGTTTTGCTTAAATTGTAAATAAATAAAAAGCCCCATACTTGGCTCTAAGACAAAACCAATAGTGACAATATGGTTAGTGACATAAACAGAGAGGTTTGTGTTCAGCTGAGGTCTTTGATAAAAGTTTTGTATTTCTAAGGGTCTCACTGTGTTTGGGCCTGAGGCCCTCATCTGTGAAAAAGGAATGGTACAATTTGTTTCCTGTGTGGGTTTTTTTATTTGTTTCTGTTTGTGTTTGTTGTTTGTTTGGGTTCTTTTTTTTTTTGGGCGGGGGGGGGGTTTGGTTTTGGGGGTTTGGGTTTTTTGGGGGCACATATGGGCTGTTTTGGACAGAGCTTGTCTTTGTGCAGTACAGCTACAGAGTGGTCCAATGTTGACTGTTATATTCTAAAGAAAATACCAAAATATACTTTCTTCAAATTTCTTTAAACTTTAGATACAAGTAAAGAAAAGCAAGTAGAAACACATATCTGTCTCACTGCCTTAGCCACTTACATTATGTTTGTAGTTGGACTATGCAGAAATCAATCTTTCATTTTAAGCATAACTGACACTTATAATTTGTTATTACCATTGTGTCTTTGTATTGTTCAGGATACAAATGTATAAAAGATAAGCCATATCTCAAAGAGTATAACAGTCTAAATATGTAAGAGAATATTTCAAAAATTAAATTAATGCATAGAAAAATTAACTCACTTGACACATTTGAACCCTAATCGTCTAGACTCCTACTACACTTAACCACAGCGCTCTTGTCCTCAGAGTTTTTAAGAGGTATTACCACCTGATGGTTATGATATGTTCAGACAATGCAAGTAAACCCAAGTATGAAACAGGGGACCCTGCAATTTTGAAGTATAAGTTTGTTTCCGGTTTAGGTCCTCTGTAACATTCAGAGGTGTCTTGGAGAAGGCTTGTCCTATTTCAGACTACATTCTGAACTACAGTATGAAGTATTTCCCACAGATATGTGAATTCTTTAATTTATTGCTCTTAAAATGGATTACAGTATTTAAATTGACTTTGGAACTTTACTATAATAGTGTAATAACTAGGGGTTAAAAGTATATTAACAAATAATTATAAACTTGATGTTGATTTAGTGTGAGATCTTGAAGGCTTTTTCTGTGCTTTCTAGATCCTAAAGTTTTTGAAGGACAGAAACTGACCACTTAAAGCAGATATTTTGACTTATGTTTAAAAAAGCAGATGTTACTTAAGCGGACGTTATAGCGTATTCATACATCAAGGTCTAGAAATGTCAAAACACCAAATGTCATAGCTCAAACTCTAATATTATGCTGATACTATAATTTGCAGGAGAGGAAGAATATAAGGATGTCAAAGTGGATCAAAGAGTACCCCACTGTAAAGAAATGTGTTCTCAGAGAAAGATTGGTTGAAGCAAGACAATTAGAAAGATCCTCAGCCTTGTTATATTGCCTTTTCTAGTGTAATGATCAGCCAGTTTCACCTCCCTTTTCCATACTACATTTTCTGTAGGGACAATCCTTTGGGAGCAGCTCAGGCTGGTGTAATTCAGCAAAGGAAAATGATTTAGGAACACAGGGAGCGAGGCAGAGGAGTACCCTCACTGACAAGGACGAAGTCCCACAGGACCTGAGCAAGGCAAAGAGCAGACCTGGTGAGGGCAGCTAGGTGCAGCCAAGACTTCAGGAGTCCCCAGACAAGTCTCTGGTGACAAGGCAACTCTGAGTTTAAGCCTGAAAGTAGTCCATGGGTCAGGATCAACAAGGTGTGTAGCACATGATCCCAGGTAGCCAAACCTTCAGGAAATGGAAGATGCCCTGACACTAAATTATACAAAGTTAAGACACATGTATGCTGAGTGTGCTTGTTCACTGTATAATAGAAAAGGGTGGGATTTTTTCTTATACTTTCAGAACTAATATGCAAGTGCAGGAAAAATAACATTTCTGTTAACAATTTCACAATCCTGTTAGCCAGTTAACCTACTATTTCCTTATAATCCTGCCTATCAAATCTTACTTTTGTTTTGCCTTTTTTTTTAAATCATTATTATTATGAATAAATAGTGGAGTAGAAATTTCAAGCTTTTCATAGCTGAAGCTGACTATGGGTTGTTGAGAATAACAATTATTTTAATGGCAGTGTCAGCCAATATGACATTGTCGTGAAACAGTAAATGTTTATGCATCATCAAACTGTCATTTTGACAAGGTGATTTTTTATTTTTTTTTTCCTTCCAAAGAGACACTTAAATGTCATGGTAACAAAATATTAAATGTACCTTAAGTAGCTCTGCGTGATGGAATTTTCGAATGGATGCACTTAGGCTTATCAAAACTTGCAAAAATACTGCAAGCTCTTTTGGAGAACCTTGAACTTGCACAATGTTTTTATATATATATATTTGTACACAATGTACACACACATGTGTGCATGTGTGTATATGTATATATACATACAGGTATTAAAACCAATTTGAATGGAGGACACACAGATCTGAAGACAATTTGTTTCCGACATTAGAGGGGTTTAGATCTCTGTTCCATTGGATGATTCCATTACCTTTGCCACCCTTTAGTTTTTTCATTTCATTTGTCATTATTTTCATTTTACTAACAGTACTTTAATTTTCTTTACTAGGAATATTATTGCTATAACAATCTCCACTAGTTTTTACGATGGAAATATGCAATAGTAACACAGGATTCCCATTCCCTTTTTAATTATTTAGCTCTTACCTATTTTTCAAAAGACTTTCCATGGTAATAATTGTATACAAGTCCATTACTTTATTTAGCCACACTAAAACACAGTTCTGGTATAGATTACACCTTTTTTTTTTTTTTTTTTTTTTTTTTTTTTTTAATTAAAAGCAAGATAAAAAATACATCTAGTAGACAACTTTGGGTAAAGGCAAGAAACAAAAAAAAGTTATGTCCTAAGTAGTAAAAAACAATCAGTCACCTCCTCTGGATTTTTTTTTTTTTTAACTTTTCTACTAGAAACATTTAACTTTTCAAGGAAAAAATAACTGCACTATGTGCTGATATCTTTAATATACATAATACAGTTTGGACTGATCCAGCAATAGAAGCAGTTACTTAAATGAAGAAATCACATGTTTAAGTTATCATCTGATCTTATGAAATTTTGAGATCAGTATCAATGCTGACAGTACTATAGCAGTAGTGTCTGAGTAAAAGCTACTTTAAGATTGGAGGGAAACTGTCAGATAGCACTGTCATTTATCACTTGCTATAATAGCTGTAGTAGAGAATTTTCCCAAAACTGAGGATATTTACATTTTTTTGTAGTATTGTGGTGGGTCGACCCCCACATGTTTTTCTTACATCTTCTCACTCCTCTCTCCAGCTGCAAAAGCTCTCCATAACTGTTTTGGTTTTTTTTTTTTCCTTCTTACATATGTTATCACAGAGGCGCTGATTGGCTTGGCCTTGGCCAGCAGTGGGTCTGTCTTGGAGCCGGCTGGCATTGGCTCTATCAGACACAGGGGAAGCTTCTAGCAGCTTCTCACAGAAGCCACCCCTGTAGCCACCCCCACTACCAAAACCTTGCCGTGCAAACCCAGCACAAGTATCTGCCATTATTTGACAAAGTCACAGATGTTTGCAGATATGCATGAATTTTAATCCTGTTGCATTAGAAGCCCTCTTTTGCTGCTTTCAAATTCTCCTGTTCAACAAGATGTGGTGAATAATACTTTGATGTGTTAGACTTGCTTCTTGAGTGTGTATGTATATATTATATTTAAAACAGGCATTTATTTGGATGCTATTTACAATTATTGGAATTCAAGTTAAATGAAGTGAGCTGGGGAATTCTGTACCTTAGCGTCATTTACTAATATGCAACATTTGGTGATTGAATAAGACTCAAACTTTTTTGGCCAAATCCTCAAACACACATTTCTTAAATCCAGAAAAGCATTTTGTCACAACTCAGTGTGCATCCTTAGCTCAGTGATTAAAGGAACTGAGGGAAGATATGACAAAGAGAACTAAAGTTGAGTTCAGTATTGTTCCCTAAATATGGGTCTGTTCTGGAGTTGATCAGTCACAGCTTTAACAAACAATATTTGAGATCTTGATATTTTTTATTTTTTTAGTCACTTTAAGATCATGGTTTTTTTCAGTGTATGTTAGGATAAAACTGAATAGGTATGTTTATTAATAACATCCCTATTTTATGAGATAGTAAATAATTTTGGAAATTCTGATGTTTTCAGTTCACAGAACAAAATATTTCCAAACATTCTTGAATATCTGAGCATACCTTTTTTATTAAGTATTTACTTAGTTTTTGGAAACTGCTCAGTGCTTTAAAATACATTCTGAAATTGCTCCCCAATAAAAATGTCAGTCAGAATAGGTTATTTTCTTCCATTCTGATCTTCTGAATAATGTAGGTCATCACAGATGATAGCAGCATGTGATCTATAGGTTGTGGCTGAAGTAGTAGAGATGTCTTAAAAGGGGCAGCTATCCCACAAAGGGAATGAACTTATTAGTCTTCATACAAGAACCTGATAGTCTTGATGCAAGAGGCTCATGTTCTAATTTTAGCCGATGAGGTCTGTTTAAAGGGTGCATATAAAGATATTGCCTTATACTGTGGTGACATACTTATGCAAATATAACTGAGCTGAATGAAGATTTCATTTTGCTGTATTATAGGAGTTGTATAAATGGCAATAAAGGGAACTTATTGTGCTTTATTTTTCTGGAATACGTCTTGGAGCTTTCGCACACAAATAATGAAAGTGTCCCAAAAAAGGCAATTTCATATTGAAAATTAGTTCAGTAAAACAAGATCTACTCAAGCAAAAATAAACTTAAATAAAATTAAATCTGAATGCAATTTGATTAACACTTCTCAGAGAGAGGAAAAAATATAAAAAGACAAATTTCTTCATTTGCAGGAAGTACTAAACATATGGACAATGAGACAATTCTAGTAAATTAGCAGCCTGGTTAATTCATTAAGAAGCCATCTCTTGGGTAATTGCTGAAACTGAAAATGTTGACAGCCTATTATTGAAATCTCTGTTAGAAGCTAATGTAGAATTAAGGGGTTTTTCTGTTAAGCTGAATGACTCCCTAAAGTCAGAGAAAAGAAGAATGTTGGGTGCCATCTTGTAGTTTTCCAGGAAAGTGTTCTTCAGTATTAAATTATGAGAATATAAGGAAGTTTATAGAAGGCTATGATGACACCAGCCTGAGATCTAAGTTTCTGAGCAATGGAATGCTAGAAATTGATAAAGCTTTGTCTTTGAAAAGTTAAATTCCATTCTCTGTCTACTGCCAGGAATAATGACATGTATTTTTAGTTTTGTTTTAACTGTATCTGTGAGATAACTACGTGATAACAAATACTGGGATTGTGCAAAATGAGCCTCTCTGCAAAGGGGAAAGATCGCTAATGTGAAAGCTAACTACACTCTTAATATAGCTAATTCACTTATTGTTATCATTTGTATTAAGCAGCATCTAGCAGCCAAAGCCACTGTAGCAGTTAATGTGCAATAGAAAAAAAATACTACAGGGTTTTTTGTATGGTGTTATTGATATCTATCATTGCTGCATGTTTCAGTTTTGTGCTCATCTGATTCTTTATATTGTTGCTATATATCTTTGGATTGCAACCCTGACAGTAAACCACAATGTAGAATCCAAGTCCTTAATTGGAGTCCATTTGAATTTAGAATTGGAGTCCAATTTTATTTTCCAAATCCGTAAGTACAGTAGTTGTCAGAACAAACTTTGAAAATTAATATATTTTTCTATAAATAATACAGTTCTGATACTGTAATCTTCCATAGTATTAATCTTTAATGATCAACTGTGTCCACATTTAACCGTAGGTCTACTCAGAAAAAGTAAGAAAATAAACAGTTATAGACAGCATCCAGTATCACACACACACACCCTTTTTTTTTTTTAACACCTACAAATTGTCTTCATTATCTATGAAGACGCTTTGTAGAATTAAAGAAAACCAACTAACCAAAAAACCCAATAAATTTGAATTTAAAAGAATTTATTAAATAACACCTAGCATCGCAATTTAAATAGAAATGTTTTGTGTACCTGTATTACAGGATGATCAGGTTTGAGAGACTCTAAAAAACACATTAAGACTTTCTGCTAGGGTTTTTTTCTTCTGAAGTTATTCAGCCCGCTGGAAGGTAGTCTCCCCAAGAGATCAATACTTCCCTCAGTGTACTGATTGACTTAGCCTTCCAAACGTAAACAGAAGGAAATAAAAACCATAGACAACTTGCAAATCCAACTAAGCCATAAATACCTCAACGCGTCCATTAAGTTGCATTGACTTTCCAGCTATTTACACTTATAGGTAAGTGCAGATTACAAACAGGAAACTGTTAAACAAGTGACACTAATTACACACCACGCTACCATACAGTAAGCTATTCTTGCATACTACTTCCTGGGACTTCATTTTCAGTATTCTTGCCATGAAACAAATACAATTGTATCTTAGGTGATGTTTGACAAAACTAGCATCTTACTAGGAAGAGTATTATTACTAAATTAAATTATCTCTGTATACAAGCATGATTTTCCAAGCCTTTTCCATCTGTAATTGGTATTAGCTCATGGCTCTAAAACCTGTATTTATGGAAAAAGCTTAGGGATCTAACTGACTCCATGGGAATAATTTCATAACTTCAACGATAATGTTTTGAGAAAAACTATGGCCTTGACAATTAATGGCTGTTTCCTATTCAATGAGTACACATACCAAGGCCTTACTCTTACAATGGCACACTGAGGACATGACGTTCCACGTAGTCAGAATTGGTCTGTACTTGTCACATTGGGTCCAAAATCCAAAAGCCATATGTGTGTAACATGCGACAAATAGACATTTCTCTCAGAAAGCCATGGTTTGTAAAGGAAAAAAAGTCTTATGTAAACAGTTCTGAGCCTCAACTCTTGACCACACGTAGGTATTTCTGGTGTCTCTGTGCCACTCATAATTAGAACTATTTGGTTGTCTTCTCATGTTGCAGCCCTGAGTCATTCTGAACTGTATATAGAAGGCAGAGGTTTGTCACCTGACCTGACATGGCTAACATACAGCATTCCCAAATTTAGCATCAGTCCTAATGCCTGATGTAGGAGCTGAGTCTTGTCATATAACCTGAAGCAGGATGTGTTCCCTTCCTTTTCAATGAAAGCTGGCTATCCTAGCTGAATAGATACTGATTAAATATTACATTCCATAAGCTAACCAGTGAAGTGATTTCAAATGGCTTAATTTGAATGGTGAATTACTTAATTCCTAAGAAAATGAGTAATGAATTGGCTATCTATATACGCTCAATTACCATCCAAAATTCAGAATAAGATCTTATTACTGATTTCCTCACTTTGTTGCTATTTGCATTTAGCAAAGCAGTGAAATACCAGTTCTAAGTTGAAATGGGTAGCACATACCCAAGTTGCATGTGCTCTCCTGGACACTGCTGTACTGAATGTACTCTGATGTGAAGAAGAGGAAAAAAACAGAGTGGGAAGAGGCACGCATCTGAACTGAGTTACATACATGAATGATGCAATGATTTGCCAGTAAAATAATGACAGAAGTAACAACGTTATCTAGTAATTATCATAGAATGCTTTGGGTTGGAAGGGACATTAGACAGCATCTAGTTCCAACCCCCCCTGCCATGGGGGGGGACACCCTCCACTAGACCAGGTTACCCAAAGCCTCATCCAACCTGGCCTTGAACACTTCCAGGGATGGGGCATCCACAGCCTCTCTGGGCAACCTGTTCCAGTGCCTCACCACCCTCACAGGGAAAAATTTCTTCCTAATATCTAATCTAAATCTCCCCTCCTTCATCTTAAGGCCATTCCCCTTTGTCCTACCACTCCATGCCCTTGTAAACAGTCCTTCTCCAGCTTTCCTGTAGGCCCCTTTAGGTACTGGAAGGCTGCTATAAGGTCGCCCTGGAGCCTTCTCTTCTGCTGGCTAAACAACCCCAACTCTCTCAGCCTGTCTCCATAGGAGAGGTGCTCCAGCCCTCTGATCATCTTCGTGGCCCTCCTTTAGACTCACTCCAAAGGTCCACATCTTGCTAACATGCTACTAACAAAATACAATTCTTACGTTTTGCCTTATAGCTCATTATATTCTAATCCACTATGTTCTGAATCACTATGGGAAATTAACCGCAGGAGTAACTTTCATGGATTGTACTTAGGTATTTTGAACTTGATTACAGGATGTTGCTTTCTGGTTCTGGATTTAGCAGTTTAAGTATAGATAATATTTCTTCCAAATAGTACAATATCCTAATTTTTATGGGGATGAAACATTAAGAATTAACAACTGTGATGATATAACATTAAGAGGATCAAATCTCTCCTGGATATAGATTTTACTGAAATACACTGAGCTGGAAAAATTCAAGTGCCACTTCTCCCTTGAAAGGCAAACATTATTTTAACTGTATGCCTTGTGTTAAAAATCTTGAACCTGTGTCATACTTCTACTGAAAAAGCTTTTACAATAACTGTATATATCTTACCGGCTTTGCTATGAGTAGAAACACTACAGCTATCTATAAGCTACTATCAGACAATCCATCTTCTGCATGCATATAAAAATCTGCATGAGAAAAGCAGCTTTTAAATGGGAGGCAATGTAATGCCTGCCTAACGGCTCTCTCTGGATTATCTGTTACAGAATGTCCTGTAGTGCAAGACTGTCAATCAGTACTTAAATGGGGATATTAATTAGCTCAGAATAGCTACTCATTTTTGGTTGATTATTGTTCCAAATGTTTTATCGTTAGATAAATTATTCATGAATTATTATGGTCATCCTTTCTTTGGTTCTAAGGAATGAATAATATCTGACAAATGACTGATCTTATGATTTTTCTTCATTGACCACTGTGTAGTGTTTTGTATTCCACCAGCTTGTTTCACCTTTTCTTGAAGGAAATGCTGACATATCATGGCAGGTCATAGTAAATAATCATTACACAGTAAATGCTTTACAGTTGACAGCGTCAGCTTGAATACCTTACAGGATCATCATCATCTCACCATGAAATGTGAGAGAAAGAAGATACGTTTCCTATAAAGTACATCTTAAGTGATGTATTTCCATGGATTTCTACTATTATGCCTGAAGATCTGTTCTATAGGGACATTTTGACCTTTCCACTTAAGAGGTGAAAAAAGTGTTACTATTATATATCTAGATCTGTGTGGATCAGGTATGTAATTTCCTTAACTGGTCCACTGGCCAAAAGCAACTTGAAATCTTTTTAATGCAGACATAAGTTTTGAATACAGCATAACATAGAGTTATGGTAACATAGAGAAAGAATATAAGCAGATCCTGCTTTTAAAAAGTAACTGATACACTAGTTAGGAAATATGCATTAATTAAACAGAATTTTACATTATCTCCATTTCACTAAGGAAAAAAAAACCAAACCCAAAACTAAGACAAAATTCCTCAGAGCTTGGTTTGTTCTAAGAAGCTGTATGTGGAGCATGCCTAAGTTAGCTACCTGTCCATTATGTTTTGGATCATATCTATCATTCATATCATATTATTCATATCATATCATATTATCATTCTAAAATGGCTGTAAACATCTGATTTGTGTGCTTTCTTCAGTCTAGAAGTAGCTCACTCTGATCGTGATCAAGAACACGATACACTTTTTATGTATACTAATACAAATGGATTTCCTGTATCAGTGTGAAGAGAACATGTACATTTTCTTTTTACTATTTTCTATAAATATGTTTATAAATGAATATAGATAATGATAGATACAAACTAATATAACAAAAGAATCTGGCAGGGAAAATAAAAGTGTTGTCTAAATGCTAAATAGTGAGTAAAGATTTTTTGCCCAAATGTCATGTTTTGATCATACAATTTAAATAATTATTTTTTCTAAACTTCCTACGTTAATTAGCATACTGGTATAAAGTAGTCTTTCTGGATGTCTTGCAGATTACAGTCAAGAACACATATCTGTATTTCAGAAAAATGTAAAGACAATATCTTGGTTTTATGTACCTTTTCTCCTGAGATTATTTTTACCAGCTAGCTCTCTATATGTACATGGGGTAGAAGGTGTAGGTAATCTTACTTAGACCACCACATCACAGAAAAAGTACAGCTAGGTTTCTGCATGCCTAGTCAAATAGGAACATTAATCCATTAAATTTTCTTCCAGGCAAAGAAATGAAATAAGTACGTAATTCCCTGACCCCAGTCTCACTATGAGATAATGTTGTCTTCTCTGGAACTGAATAAGGAAACGCAGTAAATGCTTTGCACTGAGTTAGAAGGTAAGTTGATCAAAAATAATTGGCTACATGTGTGACTTCGGTATTTCTTGGCTGTAGAATACATAGTGAATTCTGTGCCTTTCCATACCACTGTGCTCCAAAAGCTGAGCTTCACATTTCTTCTAGCCCATTTGATTCTAGAATAAATGTTTCTAAGTTGGATGGCTATGAGGTTTTTTCAGAAATTCTTTAATATATTTTAGAGCATCTCTTATATATAGATACAGACTGGAGCTCATTTTGGAAGGCATGTTGCTGTGCTAATGTTACTTTAGCATAATAGTGTGCTAATGTGACTATTATTTGTGGATTAGCACATGCTTTTGTCTGATCAGCTTGTATGACCAGTGGTAAAATACTGATCCATTCACTTCCATTCATGTCCTTACTGAAAACATGATTGCAGAAATTTATTCAGTAAAAAATCACTAGTTTAGGACTAAGGGTGACTAGAGAATAAGGCATCCTTTCAAGGAAAACTTCAGTGTTTTGTTATTTATTTATATTAGAACAAAAATGAGTCTTTGACAGTCATCTTGAGCATAAGGTCCATGGGATAATTAAGAATACTGTGTAGACAATAGGGACGTTGCCAATTCAGATTTGTGCACTAGTTGATTCAGCACAGGACCTTAAATCTGGATCTCGAGTATAAAGACGTACTAAGAAATTTTATTTCCAACAAAATGACTTATTCCAACTGAACAGAAAGCTTTAGGTGAGCCGATCTAGTGAGTCCAAGAGCAGAAAGGTTTTTAAGTTACCACTTTAGCCCCAACAGCCACTTGTCTCCTTTGGCTAGTTTAAAATGGAAAACAACGTGTTTTTTTCCATCAGACCTGAGCTCACAGCAAAAGAGATCTGACCTACATTTATCCCAGTAATATCGAACTGGCCTTTTTTGCTGAAGTTATTGGCACACAAAGGAATAAAATGACTGTTCTTTTGAGGCAGCTTTTAAATTCTGAAAGCTTCTCTTTCTCTCTTCTGCATTTTATTACCATTTTCTGCATTTTAAAGGGCAAAGTTTCATCTAGGAATGGTTAGACAAGAAAGTGAACTTTCTATCACAATGCAAGTCAAATTCACCTTTTTCTCTCCCTTTTTTTTGGGGGGTGGGGTGGGTGGGCAAAGTCCATTTATAAAGGACATGGAAGACCAAGTCTGACTATTAATGTGCCTTTCAATCCCTAAGATTCTATTCAGATGTCTTTTTAATCTAGTTTCACACCTAGATACCACTTAATGTTTTGATGTCTTACTTGGAATTTTAGTAAACAGCCCTAACACTGGTCTGTTCTTCAGTGTATTCACATTGTGTTTCAAATAGTCTTGTCCAAACATGGGTTTGAGGAAACCACTAAAGACCTTCCTGCATGTAATGCACAGATGTGTTATGCAGATTAACTGGTTCTTACCATCTGGAGGACTTCTTTACTTGAGTTTCTGCCTTTAGATTTCAGCCTGTTGCAAATGCTTGTGTGATGATGCAGTTATTTCTATAATTTGTATTGGAGCATACATTTTCCATTCCCAAGTGCCCCCAAATCAAAACTCACGGGAAACCTAGGTCACAAATAATGGTGGTTTAAAGAGTTTCTAGAATGAAGAGGTAGAACTATTCTCATGCTAGACAGTACTTACTGGACGAAGTAGGCCTATGCAGGATTGGTTGATTGCCAGTACACAGAAAATGAGTTGTGAGTTGAAGAACAGGAAGAGTTCAAGTCTGTGTGTGAAATTAGTTACCTTAGCTTGTTATTCCTTTAAAGTTACCTAAGGAAAGTGAAGCATGAGTCTTTTCTAGTTTCGATACAATGTTCCCATCCATAATGTTAAAGTTTGCTTAAATATAAAGGTGGTGTGAATCTATAACAGTGTCATTCCACACATACTTCAACTAGGGACTAACAGTTCAACCTCCATGATGAAAAAAGGGAGTACTCTGTGTTTTGAGATGATCAAGCTATCGTGATCTGTTAGATAAGTGATGACCTAAGAGAATATGAGGAAGGAAACTGGGGAAATTAGGAAAAGGTTGGAGATGGGGAATCAGCTAGGCAAAATTTGAGAAAGGATTGGATAGGTGACTGATGCATTTCCATTGCTGGGTGTCAGTGGAGACTCTATGGACTGAATGTACACTTGTAAAAATTATACTTGTTTTTGTTATGTGAACCTCCTCTTATTGTGATGTTTCTGGTTTGGGAGAAAGAAGGTATACCTAACTTCTTTACACCAACGGGAATGAAATGTATTTTAAGGGAATGAAGGAATAGCTTGGCTCCAAAAGGAAAAATAGTACTGTGGTATGGAGAAGAAATGACCTTATATTAAAGAAGTAGATTTTTTTTTTATTATTGTGTTATTAATAAAATATTTTTGGACCAGGGATAAGTAAGTTGCTAGATGTCGCTGAACAAATATGCTTGAACAGGGTAGATACACTTCAGTGGAAAGTCAATTCATAAACTTCTAACCAAATATCAGAAAGATGTACAGCATTTTCATGTAGAAACTGAATGAAATTTGGATCCAATGGGATGGGATTTCAAAGTTTCTTTTTTAGTTTGCAGGACCGGTGCATATCTTGAACAAAACCAAGCAAATAATGACTTGGAACAGTCCTGCATTTAGGTCACTGGCAAAGAGGATGTTCTACAAGCAGATTGCATGTTGTTTTATGGATAACGTTGCTGCCAGAAACACCAACCCTTATTCTACATTGCCAAAAGGGCTAATTGACTATAAGTGCGATATTCTTCCTGGGATGTAGTGCTAATTTCTGATACTTGTACCTCAGAGAGGTTTGTCAAAAAGTCTTCTCAACATGACCACCTGCTGGTAGTCTGTTTAGAATATGGGAAATGTCACCTACTTTCAGTCAAGTCCAGCTTTGAGAATAAACAAAATACATGGCAGGAACAGTAAGGGACTGTCAGACTAACATTAAAACTGGAGTATATTAGCTTTTGCATGGAAATCTTGATGTAATTTCTATTCAAACAATGGATTTGTTTCCCCTAGGAAATTGTATATCCAAAATGTCTTTCATGGACCTTTGCACAGAAGCCAAAGTCATCTTATATGCTGTAAAAGCAACCAGCACATTTGCAGTTATTTCAAAAAGAAAACATTTGGTGAGCCTGCTAAAATACAACTTTTTTGTCCTTTGGGATTTAATTTGCTTAGAAACAAAACATTCCTTTGAAAATAACTAGCAAGAGGCATTGATTCTACTAACCAGAACAACATTTACAAATTAATTGAAAAATTTTTCCTAAAACCACTGTAACACTTCTACCAATTAAAAATATGTCCAGATTGGAAAGTTTGGTGCTGAAGAATTATAGTTACAGCACACTGAAAACTTATTGAATTAACTTTTAATTAAGCTATTTTATATCAAACTACATTTTATCAAAGACAAATGCAGCATTACTTCAAAGAGTTCATGCTGAACATGAAAATCATTAACATTTAAATAAAGATGTGCCATATGGTTTGGCAGAAACTGGAATACTCTCAGACATGGGGGCCTTCTGCTTGCAGCTTTTGAATTTGGAGTCCATTGTAGTCTGGCAGGGAAAAAAGCTTAAATCTTCAAAGAACATAGACAATGTCAAATGGATATATTTTGTTTTAATTCATTGGATAATCTAGTTCTAAGTAATTATAAAGTACTTCAAAAGTTAGAAATAAAGGCACAGGTGGAGGGGTGGTTGGGGTTGATTATTTATTGCTGATCACGTTGTTAAACAGACCATGAAAGTAAAATAATCTAAAAATTTTAGACACAGTTTCTTGATCCTGGTAAAATCAAGGGTGGGAAAATCTGTAAAAATGAAGGAGGAAAAAGATGTGTTCTTTGAGAACAGACCATTGTCTGTGAGACAATTCTATGCAATGGCTTCTGTACTTCTGAATTCAAGGACATTCTTAGATATTAGTGCAATGATCAATACAAAAATGGTGTTCATGCAGCTGAGGGCTGGGCCTCGAACTTTTTTCCTAAATTCAGAGGATTTTAGTTTGTGATTAGCAGATATAAAGGGCTAGAGTTTTCAAACAGGGCAATATAGACTATACCTTTAGAATCCCTTTGAATCCCTGTGAAACATGATGTGCTAGGACAATTTCCAAGTGAGGGAAAGTTCTATGTAAAGAGAAAGAAATAATCATGCACCTTGAAAAACATCTAAATATGACTTGTGGACGTTCAGCATGTGTACTAGGTGCTGAAAGATTTGCAAGTGCAGTACAAATGCCATAGGCAAACCAATTTCCTCTGCTTTCTCAATTCAGATTTCAAGATGCCTCATGCAAGTTAGTAAGCATGGATTTCTCTGGTTTTGTTCTAGAACAGTCATTTTCTCCCAGGAGATGCTAGACTGCAATGAGGGTGGTTACCTGCAATGGTTGAAGTTGTGTGTTAGGGATTTCGTTCTGCTTCTACTCAAGAGCACAGTAGAAAATGCAGTGTGGCTCAGATTGCTAAGCTGTCTTCCTACACAAGTATGATATACATCTATATACATGTCTGGCAGTGCTTTGGTTTTATCTAACAGATAGATTGTATAATCATATTGACACACACACACACGTGCAGAGGTCACGCAAGTGATATTTTCATCTTACAGAATACTGAAACACAAGTTGGTAAACAAACAAAAACCTTCCTGTTTTTTAAACAGAAGGTACTTCCTAATAACTTAGAGTGACTGCATTTTCATAATATTTTAATGATAAAATATTTTCATACTGATAGCAATAGGAAAAACAGTACTAAAAGTAGGTATGTTTTCCCACAGAATACATATAGGAAAAACTACTTTAATGAAAGTTAGACACCAAACCCCTGCAGAGTTGGATGTAGGAATCTCAGGTGAGATTACTACCGTGAATAAACCTAGATCCTTATAAGGTGGACTAGAAGAAGAAATGTTCAATCCTTGTTTTGTTTAGTCAAGCACAACTTAGCTGCTCATAATAAAAGTGATGCAACCAAATGAATATAGTTCACGGTCATTTTTATTTTGACCATCTATCAGTTTTGCTGCTAGGTTTTCCAGGAGTGAAAAGGTGGTTTAATCATTCTCAAGAAAAGTTGTATTACAAGTCTTGACCTTATTGTTATTTCTCATTTTTCTAACAAATTGGCTGAAGAGAGTAGAGCTGAATTTCAATTCTTTGTATTTAAAGGTTTTGCTAAATACAGCCACAGTCATGTAACTGTAAGCCTGTCTTCTCAAAATGGGATATAATGGTGATGAAGATCATGCACACTTAATATCCAGTTCTTCAGAGAGTAACCTATCTTCACAAATGGAGAGCTGAGGTGTGTGTTAATTTAAATTTAAATTACAGTAGTGACTAGATTCTTTTAGAAATTGAACCTATATTATGGATTTTAATCAAACATTTCAATATAAATCTATAACAGGATCAGTTTCCTGTTTTGAAACTGCTTTCCAATTTTTCTGTAGTAGAAATGATAAAACTGGAATTAATTAGTTTGAGGAAACCTATAATGATTTTTTTTTTTTCTTCCTGAGTATTGTTTTAAGAGCAACTTATTTTTTGTGTGCCTTTTTTTCCCATGCCAGATCTTGAATTTTTTGGAGTGCATAATTTCCTGCTACAGTAAGGAAATAATTTAAAGTATAGAAAAAATAAGCTGTGAGGAGATGCAGAAGCAGGTTATGTGAGTAATAGCATTTAACTTCTGGCAAGTCATATGACAGACCTGTGATTGAGGGTAGGATGGCAGTTGAGGACTCCCAAAATAAAAGCAGTAATAGT
Organism: Aramus guarauna; assembly: GCA_013400195.1. Classification (NCBI taxonomy): domain Eukaryota; kingdom Metazoa; phylum Chordata; class Aves; order Gruiformes; family Aramidae; genus Aramus; species Aramus guarauna. The sequence continues at coordinate 1,127,117 of VXBL01004000.1, read as the reverse complement.
CCTCAAAGTGCAAATAACTGTTTAAGGTACAGATTTATGGATTTTTTTGGTTTGGTTTGTTTGTTTGTTTTTTCTGGTGCATAGCTTTGCGTTTGCAGGTCTTAGCTAGAGTGTGCAAAGACAGAAATGGCAACATACAAAGATTAAAAACAATCTTCCTGGTATTTCTGAACTGTCTGGAATTTGGAAGAACTGTAGATCTTATGAGACTGACTGGCCTCATGAAGTATGAGCAATTCAGATGAGCTGTGAATAAGCATCAAACATTTTGCTGCTCACTGCTTACCTTCAGTTTCAAACTCTGAAATTTTTTAGGCTTATCTGTCATAACAAGAAGGGCAGGAGGCAAGGTGCTATCATGGTCAAAAATTTGTACAACCATCAATGATAAGAGGTTTGTCAGTGCTCTTAGACATTTCCTGCTACCTGCACCCTGAGGCTAACAACTGAAAGTAGAGAGAAGTTTGGTCTGTATTATTTTAACAAAAGCATCTAAAAATACTAGCTCTTATCTCTGCAAGTGTTAGTGAGTGGAAAAAGCAAGATTTCAATTAACTGGAAGTGGAATATTGGTCCACTGTGTTTTCTTCCTTGTTTTTGAATGATTCTTGTTTTCTGGATAAACATATTTAATAATAGTTATCTGACTATTAAGCAATTGTGTTGAAGTGGTCCTAAACTGAACTTTTTTCTTGACAATTCTGCTTTGACATTTTGTAGTAAGGGAATCTGGCCAAGTTGATGCTTTGTCAGAAGCATGTGCTGTAATATTTAATACTTGGGTAAGCTGAAGTGATGTTATTTTCATGATGTTTCTTTCTTATATAGGCTAAATTCCTGTTAAACCAAATTATGAACCATTTTCTTTATTTTTTTATGTACCTCTCAGTTGTGGAGAATGTGTTTTAAAATACAACAAACAGTATCACAATCTGTTCAGAGTTAGTTATTAGCTTTAAAAAAAAGGCAATTTAAACAGTTTGATATTTATGGTAAAATTTTTTTGTGGGTTTTTTTTGTTTGTTGTTGGTGGTGGTTTGTTCTTTTTTCTTTTTACAAAAATGTTTCCTAAATAACACAACAGGTGTTTGAACCTCAAGTTGTTTATTGGTTCTGATGCTTTTCCATGAGTCTAGTCACTAATGAGACTACTTTCTTCACAACAGTTTCACTGATGATAATTACAGGGGACTCAAACTGATCAATAATTTGTAGATATATTTTTAGTGTTTGCTATTCTAAGTCATTTTAGACCATACTTCCATGATGGTTGTTTTTCTGCATGTGCTGTAGAATTACACTTATGAATGGATAACTTGGGATATTATCTGGAGGTAAGGTTTTTTTCTGAGAGGACCATACTTAAAGAACATCTGAAATTACATTAAAGCAAATCTCTCTGTTTTATGAAGTCCTGCTAGATATCTGTTGTCAAGTTTCACTACATAAAGAACATATGGCATTTGTTACTTTCTTTCATGTTACGTGGCTGCAGTAGTTCTAATTTCCATTTAATTTCTTTTGTTTCTTCTGGTTTGTTTTTATTTTTTGTAGAATTGTTGCTATGGCTCTGAGCCTTGTTCTTTCTTCCACGCTTTGTCTCATCTTTTACATACTAGCTTAAACTCTTATGAAATCTGGGTCAACAATCAGACTGTGGAGTCGTGAAGACAGTTAAATCCCTGTAAATGAAAACTTTTAAATCATTGTTCTGGAGAATAGGGTCCTATAGCTAATCTTCATAGATGTTATAATTTCTATAATTCTTCTTTCTAGTTTTCTACATCTCTGAAATTACAAGGGTTAAAGTTGATTTTGTGCCTATAAGGTTTTGAAACAAGGATCCAAGTGAAATTTTAATAATAAGGAACCAAACCTTAAATCTTTTGAGGTTCTTAAATTCAATTTTACAGTAATTTTCCAAACATATTTTGCACTATAATTTTTTCTATGCTGAATAATTAGATTTACTTCACTAAGTCTAAATAAACCCTATTCACCCTTGAAAGCCATCAGTAATATATAATATATGTATTTTTATATAAATATATAAAGAACTCACATGCATGTAACAAATGTTACACAGAATATGATTAAGTTCAGTTTTGTTTATAGAAATAAGCATATTATTTAAAAAAGCATTGTTTTGCTTGCAGAAATGCACTGTTTTGCTTGCATTTGCTGTGGGAGAGTAGTTTAAATCTCCATCATAAAGACAAAGTGCAGTAATATATGTTTCATTACTTACAGCATGAGAGGAGTTACAGCAAAGAGTCAATGTATGAACTGCAGAGCATTGCAGATTAATCCATCCCTCCCTCTTGCCCTATAAGAAAGGAGAAAACCAAAATGTTTAGATGTTAACTTTAAATAATATAAAGTAAGAACTTTTGGAAGTTGAATTCCTCCACCTTTTTATTATTCATATTTTTATTTATACATTATTATTATTATTATTTATTATTACTATTTATTATTATTATGGTAGTCTTTTATCTTTTCTCAAGTAAAAAAAGTAGACCAAAATGCTTCAGTCTTACAGGTTTTGCAAACCTTCAATGACATTTGCAGTTGAACTCTTTCAAATTTTGCAATATTTTCTTCACTGTGGAGATCGTTATAAAATATTTTGGAAATTCAAAGTGTTAATTAGTGTCTCCTACATTAAATCACAATAAATTACAATAAATATTAAACAGAATTCATTTTTTTATTTATTTCAATTAGATTTTCTCATTATTTAATTCCTCTTGAACTTATTTCATCCTATTTCTGACATTTCATGAAAATGAGATTTTTAAACACCGCATATTTATAAGCTTTTAGTTAAAATATAATTAAGCTTGAGGAAAAAACCTCTTCTGCATAGCAGAGAGGGGAACATTAGCAGTGGTAGGAGGAATGTAAAGTATTAAGAAGGTGGCTATATTCCAAGATCTAAAGGACCATTGTGACTGACTGATATTATTTATACTAAGATTTCACCTTAACTCAAAATAAGTATTTCTTATTTTGTTAGACAATTACTTCTAGTTAAATGCAAAGCCTTTACTGAAACAGTGTAAATGGTGAAAAATATACCACAGCTCTGATGCCAGTAGTTATTCTACCCTGGTTTTTTAGGTTACTGTTAGATTATTTTTATAATTGCTTTCTGTCTTTTATAAGTGTCATCTTTGTGAATTCAGTTAGCTTCACGTACTAGCAGCTTTAAATTAGCGTAAATGTCTTTTTTGGTAGATTAAATAAATTTGACTGAAATAAATCAGTCTCATTTTCTCTTTGTAGGTGATCACAGACCTCTATTTTGTCCTCTGAAGATAGTAATCCATTTAACCTAGCTACAAGTCCTGTCAGAACCTGCTTTGCTTCGAGCTTAATTGCTCTAACGAGCACTTGTAAAAACTTCAAGGGTCCTGGCAAAAGACAATGGTATCTCGAAGAGCTCCTCTATATGTTCATTCCTTTTTTAATTTAACTTAAGCAGCAGATAGCTGTGAATATGCTGACATGTTTAGAGACAATTAGAGAGCTCTAAGTTCTACCAGCACAGTTTTCAAGCCAGGATTACTTGTAGTAAGGAGAGGTAGTATAGGTATCTTTCCTTTCCACTCTGCTGCCTCATATGGCTATTCTGGGCATGTGCCCAGAATAAAGCTTTGTCTGTAATAAAAATGAGAGGTATGCTGTTGCAGGGAAAACTGCTCAACTCGTGGTTTAGAAAAAATACAGATTGGAGCAGCTTCATGGCATGTTATTACCTGTCTATCAGTGAGCCAGTCACTCAGGATAGCTGCAGTAGTGCACACAAAATGTTAACAAAGACCTACAATTTTCTAAATGCTTTATAACTACTCCTGAAATGTTTTAATCACACACCACTACTACGGGCATGCTCCCCCTCTCGTAGACTGTGTGAGTTGCAAGCAAGCACCCTCCGCTTCTGGGAGTGCAGGTTCTCCTATTTCCATACATTTCCTGTTAGAGCTGTGAGTGTCCCAGCTTTGTGTGTACTCCCTAAAACCAGCTAATCCACATGCTGCTGGGAAAGGCACCGTGGTCACATACGCGCACCCAGGTTTGGGTCCCTGGTGCTGCACCCTGCATAGTCACTCCTCTAGTTGGATGTAGGCTGCTTATGGTGTTTGAGGGGGAGGATGCTCTGGCTGGCCTCACTGGAGGTTGTGGTGTTGGTGGGGTGACTTCTGCCAGTGCCAAACCAAGTGTAGACAGCTGCTCTGTTACTGTTTTCTCACTCTAAGGTCCCTCACAATTGTTGCAAATTTTCATGATTCTAACTCCATTTTATTTAGTCAAGCCGAGGTGAGAAATCACAGGGTGTAAGTTGGCCACTAAGCATGGTTTAATTGCTGAGATAGAAGCCTGTGCTCTCCTGACTCAGAGTAATTTCATTTGTAAACTATCTATAGGATGGCAAAATCATGTGCCACTACTAAACCTTTTACAGCAGAGACAGCTGCAGTAGCCCTGTGAGTGTTCACTTCATAAAGTTGAGGCTTCTTCACTGTGTGAAAAGTTTAAGGAAATAATAGTAACTGGACATGTTAAAGCATGACTCCATTCCAGAAAAATGACAATAAATCAGGCCACTGGGCTGTAACTAAGCATGGCTCCCAGGGTGTTTTTTGTAAGGCAGTGAGGGGAACATAGGAACAGGGCGACTGAAGAATCAGAGAGCCTTAGAAACATTATATGGAATTAAACAAGACAGGAAGTGTTTGCTAAATCATAGTGTCTTTCCTCAGTGGTACTTAGTATCACTCTGGGAAGCAGTCTTCCTTTCTTCCCTGGTGTACCAATAAACAAGACTGATAGTTCTTGGAATTGTTCTTTATAATAATGACTTATGCTTATTTATATGGCTCTTTGGGCTCTGCTGTCCAGTAGCGTTGATAATATGGGGCTGAACCCATATGTTTCAATAACTGGCTGCCTTCTGCTAAATGTCCTGCCACCTGTGTGTTCTGAAAATTGAAGGTATTCCCTAAAACAGGAAGTTATAAAATAAATTATTTCTTTCACTTAATAAAAGAAATCCAGAAACTTGCATCCAATAATTTATTTTCCAAAGAGTGTAGTCTCATGCCTCAGTTTTAGAATGAGAGGTTAGAAAGACTCCAATGGTCTTTGGGTTCAGCAGTCTTTCTGCATATAATCAGTTACAGGATTGGAGGCTTAATTAAATGAGAGATGTAACAGGTTAAGTGAAATACCAGGAGAAAATAAAAGGATAGCTGTAATGTAAATACATTTAATTTCCAGTAAAAGTTTAAGAACTTTGTAATTGTTGCAATTGTATATTCCTTAGAATAAAGGCATGACTACCAATGAATAGCAAATATTTGTCCAAGAGTATGTTGTTGCAGCAGGCAATTACTGTTAAGTTTTAGCTCGTTCTATAACCATGATGCTTTTGATTAGCAAGCCTCTAAAACGTTCCCAATAGAGAGGACTGTCAATTCCACTAACATGTATCTTGTACTTTTCTTACTCTTTGCAGTTCTCTTAGAAGTAATATGAAGAGACTAGAAAATGCATGTAAGTATGCTGGGCTATGTTCTGTTTGTCACCTTTTTTTCTCTACTATATAACAAGCATTTGAAAAAGGTTATTAATTTTTAGGGGGCTGGCATGCCTCTGTCTCTGAAACAATTGATTTTAACCTGAGAAGACAGACTGGTTTTAGCAGCTTCCTAAAAACTGTCGTAACTATTACACTCTCCAGAATTTGATAAATCTAACCAATTTTTTCCTTTTGTGAAAAAGCTATGTCTGCCTCTGTCTATTCTTTCTTCTGCAAATCTTGAGCTGCCATTTCTCATTTGCCTTTCATTGCTCATGTTACAAAATTGCTTATTAAAAATGTGTCAGAAATAAATTTGTGTAATAAAAATTCCAGGCATAATCACAGATAATATTAGCAGGGATGTGGAAAATGCAAATTTTTTTCTGTCCTTTTATATCTTCCTTTCTAAAGTGCAGTAAATTATTGACCTTTACTACTTCAAAAGACAAATTTGGTTTTATTATGTACTTTGTATCTTGATATCTTGTTGACTATAGTACATTATGAATCTTGCTGGGTAACATAGTCTGGCTTTCTACCAAGAACAAGCTATACCTTACTACAGTTCATTGCAATGTCTGACTGCTTTGGAATAGTGGAAAAGTCTCTTGACAGATGTCCTGACAAAGCAATAATGAAAAGGTCATGCCACATTTCCTGCAACATTTATCTTGTTTCTTTAGTGGCTGTGTACCGAAAACTAGATTCAATTGCATCTAATTAGGAACACCAAGTTCTGCAATAAAGTTTAGAATTTATGAAACACTTTTCTCAAAATTATTACACATTATATTTGAAAATTCTAAAACTGTTAAATGGCAGCTTGTCAACGTTACTATTCACATCCAGTCTTAAAACTTTTTACCTTTTCTAAAGATCAAGGTCACAGAGCTCGGCAGTTCTTGTTTTATGGGGCCTTGGGGCCATTTTGAACTATTACTACTTCAAGATCTGTTGATTATGATTGAATACTGGAACAAAAGCACATCGTAGACATTCTCAGCAAGTCTTCCCTGACAACATTGTTCGCATGTGGAATAACCAATGCCAATTCAATGACAATTATGAAAATGCTTGCTTATCAATTATTTTATCTTCTCTTGATAAGCCATAAATGATTAAAGACTAGTTCTAAAAATACTGCATATTTGAGTAAGTACACTAATTATGCTTCTTTTGTCATAATGTTCTGATTTTAGGAAAAAAATGTAAAAATAACTGATGATGCTAAAGAAGATATTTTCTCTGTTGATATGCAGGACTAATTTGGATACATTTGGAACAGGCTATTTTGAAAGGCCACAGACGTCTTTCAGCTCGCTTAATGAGTTTTGTTAGACCCATAGGCTGCTAATGACATTGGTAACAGTGTCATTGTTATGGCACCAGTAAACTAAGGTGCTTAATTGTGTGGGTTTTACACTGCTTAACAATGGACTTATTTATTTTGCTTTGTGTCAGACCTTTTCTGCATGAGCAATATCAACAATAAACTTTGCTACATTCCAGCTAGCTCCATATTTTAAAATGTTTAGATAGAAAATTTGGTTCAAAGTCAAGCAGGAATTAGAAGATTGTTCCCATCAGATTTTCTTCTAAATGGGAAACATGGATTCTGATTAGTATATTTGGAGAAAGCCTACATACAATAAATCTTATTTTCCTTCTGCATTTTGTAACAAGAAGAGGTGAGTCACAGTACAGTATTCTATATTTTGTAAATTTATTTTATTTATTTTGCCAGTTGCAAAGACTGGCTCAAAAGTAACTTTAGTAATTGTTCAACTAAATGCTTACAATTTTCTTTCCCTATGTTTTGTCTTCTAGTGATTAATGTGTGATATACACAAGTGGATGACTAATAGAAGTTCTTCCTGGGCTCAGCTAGCTGGTTTTTTGGGGGGGTTTGTTTTCTGTTTTTTTAATCCAATCAAAAGAGACAGACTGAAGGAACAAAGTCCAACTGTGTCCTCAAAGGCCAAGTTATCAAGAGTCACTATCCTTCAGACAAATTACTGTCTTGTATACTCTTATATGTTGTATACTTAATATAGTATAAATTTAAATGCTACCCAAAAGTGAGAAAACTTTTTGTTACTGAAAAAGAATTCCTCTAACAACACAGATGACAAAGCACCAGGACTGATGAACTTGACTTTCATTAAGAAGCCCACTGGAGTGGAATAATTATTCACTCAAGAAAAAAACAAAGCTGATGAAAAGAAGAAAGTGGAATGAATGCAGCTTTGATACAGTCTCTTCATTCTTATTCTTGATAAAAAAAGCATGTTTGGTTTATTTACAAAGTGCTTTTCCTCTCATACTGTGCTCATTCCATCTTTGATCTAAATACTAATATGCACTGTTGGGGCAGGGGAGGAGGGCTGCATAATGGCCTGGATAACAACAGCTGACAAGAAATGGTGTGAGAGTAACTCTGTGATGGCAATGGCCAAAACTGCCTGAGAGGTTTTGCCCAAACAGTGATTCTGCTGAAGATGATGATGACCAGGGAATTACAAAAAGACTTTTGCAACAATGAAGTACCACCTTGAAAAGAAATATGAAAGACATATGGAAAGTATGCAACAGTCATGAGGGACTTGAAGTGAGGGGAGGATAACAGAGCAGCCGTTTAAATTCATTTTGACACTGGCAGAAGACTCCCCAGCACATGACTTCTGGGGCATCCACAGGCAGTATGTGGAAATATGGAAACCTGCAACCCGGAAGTGGAGGGGTCTTATAGCTGTGAGTGTGTGTGTGCAACTAGAACTTTTTATCATTACTTATAAAAGAATATTTAGAAATTTGTAGATATTTTTTCAATGTGTTTCATTTTTTCAATGTGTTACAGTTTTACCTGTTTTATTGCTGAAATTGTGATCCTCAGTGATTGGTTCACTGTTTGCCAGTTAATGACATATCATTCATAAATCAATAGCCATTTCAATCCCAATCTGATTTATGCCATGTGAATTGAGTGGGGTTTTTTATGCTGGTACATATTGTATCTAGAAGCTTTCTTTGACCAAATCAAAGATTACAATAATTAAATGGTATATGAATTGAGCTTTGCAGTCTAGTGACATTTTTCCTGTTTGTTAGAAATCATGAGGTACACCTTGTGGGAGAGGGGGGAAAAAAAAGTGATTCTAAAAAATTTTCTCCCTCCTCAGACATCTTAATTGACTTGCCTTTTCTGAAAGTCATGATTTTCATCATTGTTACAAAGTCTACTCCTAGAGGAGGAAGTACAAGGGTTATTAAAATGCTAATTTAATCTAGAAAGTATAAATAAATAGTAGATAAAGTATAAATAATTCCTTTTTTTTTTCCTCTGACACTGCAAAATACAGACTAGATTCTTAGTAGAGAAATTGCTTAATCCAGGCTCATTTTATACAGTTGAGGGTCTAGCCTCATACACTTCAGTGCTTTTCTGAGTCAGGTCCTTGAAAATTTTCCAGTTCTCAAATACAGGTGTTCATTGTGCTCTACTGAGGTATAAACAATTGAAGAAACAAATCATATAATGGTATGTAGGCCTATTACACGTCAAGATGAATTACAAAAGAGTATGATGGCACCTAGGTGATAAAGGATTATGACTTTATATGCTGCTAGTGCTGAACCACAATTATCTTAGCCAAGAACAAGCAATTATTCAAAATAAGACACAATTTGCCATAAATGCAGAATATACTCAGAATATATGGGGTGTAAGTCTTCCACTGATGTAAAATAGTTTGGCTCAAAGGGTAAGGTTTCAGAATCAGGGTGACCTTTTCATTTTCCAGAGTTATCAGCCTGTTCCTGTAACATGGATAATTTTTTCAGGCACTTTAACAATGAGTCTGTAGAGACAGAAACTGTCTTGAAATTTTACTCTAAGTTTCTACTTTCAACAGTCATGATTTTTTGTGTCATGATATTTTCTTTTTTTTTTTTTTTTTTTTTTTATGGTACACTACTGAGAATTAGGAAGCAATGATTTAGACTCAGTGGGAAGGCCCTGGTTAGACTATTCACCGCAACAATTCAAAGGTGTGTTTGGCAGTGCTGCCACAAGTGGCTGGTGATGGGGTGGCCATGAACTGCCATACATCACTTACAATGGATTCCAGCTGGCCCTGTGGCAGAGACAACCAGGAGAAGAAAAAAAAAAATAAAAGGCATATGCCAAAATTACTCACTAGAAAAGTATGTGGTGCCTCATATTGAAGGATACTGCAGTCATTAAGTTGGGCACCCACTCTGAAAGAATGGTTCCCTTCTGAGGGAAGTGCCACCAGAGCAGGAATGTTCCTGAGGAAAGTCCCGACAAAAATGCTGCCACGCCAGGGCAGGAACAGTCCTGAGGGAAATGCCGCCAAAACTGCTGCCAAGCCAGGGCAGGAATGCTCCTGAGGGAAGTGCCACCAGAGCAGGAACACTTCTGAAGGAAGTGCTGCCAAAACTGCAGCACAAAACACTCCTCAGGGACGTGCTGCCAAAACTACTGCCACACCAGAGTGGGAACACTCCTGAAGGAAGTGCTGCCAAAACTGCTGCCATACCAGCGCAGGAACACTCCTCAGGGATGTGCTGCCAAAACTACTGCCACACCAGAGTGGGAACACTCCTGAAGGAAGTGCTGCCAAAACTGCAGCACAAAACACTCCTCAGGGACGTGCTGCCAAAACTACTGCCACACCAGAGTGGGAACACTCCTGAAGGAAGTGCTGCCAAAACTGCTGCCATACCAGAGCAGGAACACTCCTCAGGGACGTGCTGTCAAAACTACTGCCACACCAGAGTGGGAACACTCCTGAAGGAAGTCCTGCTGAAACTGCTTCCATGCCAGAGCAGGAATGCTCCTGAGGGATGTCCTGCCAAAACTGCTGCCACGCCAGAACAGGAATGCTCCTGAGGTAAGTGCCACCAGAGCAGGAATGCTGCTGAGGGAAGTCCCGCCAAAACCGCTGCCACACCAGAGCAGGAACACTCCTGAAGGAAGTGCCACCAGAGTGAGAATGCTGCTGAGGGAAGTGCTACCACAACTGTTGCCACACCAGAGCAGGAATGATCCTGAGGGATGTGCTGCCAAAACTGCTGCCACGCCAGAGCAGGAATGCTCCTGAGGTAAGTGCCACCAGAGCAGGAATGCTGCTGAGGGAAGTCCCGCCAAAACTGCTGCCACACCAGAGCAGGGATGTTCATGAAGGAAGTGCTGCCATGCTGAAGCAGGGACACTGCTGTGACCCACTGCTGATTGCACATCAGAGCAGGGCTGCTGAGTAACAGAGCAGTAGAAAAATTTAGGTACATTCTGTTTGGATGTCCTCGTGGACATTCAGTAGAATGATCCAGCTGCAGTTACTTTGCACTAAGAATTTTCCTGGAGAACTTGCGTGGAACTGTCAGCATGCTGTGAATCCACGTCCCAGCTCTTTCTAGAGACACAAACCTAAAATTGTATATATAGTAAAAATAATTTACCTCTAGGCTTCAATAGAAGAAGTAGTGATCACCTGGATTTGTAATGGGACCAGAACACCTTAGCAGAAGATGGAGGGCTCCTGCAAACATGGAGTCTGCAGAAGTGTGAGGTGCAATGTGTCCTATCTCACAGATTCTGCTAGGAAGCCATTTTGCAAGTTCCTCTCCAGTCACTAATGCAGTGACTATGACTAAAATGCCATCACTTGTGGTGCCTGCTAGCTCCAGGTGAAAGTAATTGTACCCTTAACCTCTGTATGTCTTTAGGTATAAGTATTAGAGGTTATCACTAGAAGAATAAAGCAGTGGTTCTGAGAATCTGTAGAAGCGCTAGGTGTCCACTGAGTCAGGTGAAAATATATGGAAATAAAAAGTTAGAAATAATGCTTTCAGAATATCAAATCAGCTTAACAGGTTCACGATACAGGCACCATAAGTGTTTTTTCTTCCTCAGTGAATTTTGTATTAGGAGTGCATGGAATTTACATCAGTTACCTAACTTCAGCATGTCCTATAGACAACAGCTGTCAGGTTATTATTGCAGTGCTACTCCATGATTGCAGGTATCAGGTAAGAGAAAATATAATTTCTGAAGTGGCATTCTCATGCTATGCGTAATTTGATAAAATGTTAATTGTAAGTTTTCATTAATACTTTATGTTATGTAATGTATTTCATAGATAAGTACATTCTTTGTATTCCAATGCTGTAATCAATTAGTTGTATACAGGTTTTAGCATACAACCAAAACCTACTTTTCTCTGCTAAAATACAGTTACTGGCCTGGCACTTTCCTCACGACTAATGTGGGTTTAGTTTACTGGTAATCTATAATTAGCAAATTTCTTTCTGAGGATCACTTGAGGAATTACTGAATTGGAAGACAGCTAGAATTTTTCTGTCTTGGTGATGGAAAAGATACATTTAGTTTTGCTCCTGCACTTGCAGTATTTTTCAGAATGTATTTGTATGTTATGTTATAAAACATATATGTCTTTTAGTACTCTTTGTTAGTATTTGTAATTGGATAAATTAACCAGCCCATATTAACGTTATAGTTCAGTATAGAAATCCATGTGGCATTGGAGTATTTCTAATAGGGCATTATAAACTTAATAAGCTCACAGTAGTATAACAAAAATATATTTGAATATAAATTAGCTGGCTTTAAATGCTAGAGTGCTGAAGTAACTAAATAAGCTCTATTTAAACTCACTGTAAAAATAAAACAAAATATATTACATCTAATTTTGTAGGTGCATTGGTTTCCATTTGGAGAGACATTCATAGAATTTAAGAGCAAACAAGCATGTTAAAATGTCTAATCTCACTGCCAAGTGTCCTATTCCATTTAATTTCACCTGACCATCCTTGTATTGTGCATATGTCTTCAGATAGAATGAGAATAAGTCTGTGGTTGAACTAAATAATCCCTTTGTCAATGTATGGTTCAGGTAACTTAGTCATACGTATCAGTTGCATGATTGATACATAAGACAATACAAGTATTATTTCAAAAGAAATAAACTCCTAAGGAACAATATACTCAGAAGAATTTACTCTGGACAGGATTTTGTTGGTGTATGAAGTTATGTTTGTATAAAATAATACTTTAATGGCTTGTCTATTATTTTCTTAAATTAGATGGTTAAACTGAAAGCACTTGTGATGACTGTACAAGAAAAATACCCTAATTTTGTAAGGTGATTTTTTTTTTTTACCCAGGTGAAAAAAGATGTATAGAATAAATTTACCATTTAGAGTTAGTGTTATACTATCTAAAATAATATTATATGGCAGCAGTTCAAGTACTTCATCATAGTAAAGAGAGCTCTTTGGGGACATATATACATGCCATGAAACCTATGAAATTTTGATGGCCCCAGAGCCACAGTGAATTTGAGATGGGACTAGCCCCAGATGTCTAACTTCTATTAATATTCACTGAACACAGGAATAGCTTTAGTTTCAAAACCAAATGGTAATAAATTGTTCATACTGTAGCTGTCACTGCAAGTGGTGTCTACAAACAGAGCAGCCTCTCATTAAGGGTAATATCTGTTAGAGCTTACACTACATTTAGAATAATTGATACAGCAGTTCTATTCCATTACTGTAGATATGTATGTGGACTGAATATCTTTGATCTTACAGTTGTGCTGACTTCAGAGAAGTTATAGTGTTGAAGTCTGAAAGGGATTAAGGCTTATTATTAATAATCTTTAAAATATTTTAATGAAACTCAGATTGACTGTTGTATTTTTACAACCTTTTCATCCCATAACATATGGAAGGAGGACTACAAATCAGTCTTCTGTTCAGACATTATAAGCGATCAAAATAGTTTCAAATGCATCTTTCCTGCCCTCCTCCCCCCCGCCCCCCATCACCCTTCATCATGTGAATGTATTCTGAGTACAGGCATGGAAGAAAAATTCAAAATACACTTGTCTTTCATTCTAATGCTTCCTGCCCAGGATATTTATATGGTGTGCTTATTTGTGTTATCCCTTTTTTCATGTCATGTGACAATTTACTGCATTGTCTTGAAATAGAGGTTTTAGCAAAAGGAGCTCTTTGCTTCCTCAAATATTATTAGCTATATACTTCAGGTCATGGTGCCAGTTGGATTTTACATATGCTGGATTACAATGGAACTCATGTGGAAGTACCTCTGACACTCACATGAACACATGAATTCGTAATCATCTGCAGGTTATAGTGAATGCTAAATGAATTAAGATAAATGTAACTATATTCCATCTTTGTGATCAGGGCATGTGTGTGAGTAGAAAAGTGTGTCCCATCCCTGGAAGTGTTCAAGGCCAGGTTGGATGGGGCTTTGGGCAATCTGGTCTAGTGGAGGGTGTTCCTGCCCATGGCAGGGTGAGTGGAACTAGATCTCTAAGGTCCCTTCCAACATAAACCATTCTATGATTCTATGATATTCTATGCTGCCGACATATTTTGTGTGTGTGCATGTCTCTAGGTAATAGAATGAGATACGGAATATCATGCTAAAATTTAAACATGCTATCCCTAAGAAAGTTGATCAAGACCAGAGAGCTTGTCATTTATTTGTACATTGGAAGTACACCATCACTGCAAGGTACAGAGAACAAAATGAGAACAAGACCAATTAGTTTTTCCTGGTTTTAGAATTATCTTGCTAATGAATTTGTTCAGGACAGCACTGGGGGTGGGGGGGAAGAATGGAAGCCAGTTGGTGAACAGTTCAAGGCACTAGGTGGGGAAGAGGAAATATAGGCAGCCTTACATGATACTAAGTGGGTGGAATTCTGGCTCTGCTGAAAAGCTTGGAGATTTCCTATTAATTTATTTTATTCTTGGTATTGATTTCATAAACCAAAGCACAGTGGTGTAACTGAGAAGCCTTGTACTGCAGGGTATATTGGACTAGGCTCATGGATGAAATCCCACTCTGCTGATGCATTGTGCTTTTCCAAGGAAATGGGACCAAAAAAAGATAAAAACATTTTCACTGAAGGAAACTCAATCAAACCATAAAAATATTATCTTGCTGTTAGTATATTTTTCTGCCTATTTTATAAACTTTCATAACCTTTCCCCTACACATAATAAAGAAACAATGTCCAAGGAGACACTAACCTCTGTTTCATTTTTGAAAGAAAAACATTTTCACATTTAAAGTTATTTCAGTTGCTAGTGGTGTTCTGTGAATGTATGTATTTAGAATTGCTAAGATTCTTTTGCTTTGAAATGAGCATTTGTTGAGAGTTTTGTGTATTCCACCTCATCAAAGGAATTTCTCATTAACATATGTTGTACCTGAATCTTTGAAGATACAATGCTTATTAGATAGGCATTGTTTACACATTTCATTATTAATTCAATCATCTTTATGTTATATTAAACTGTAAGTCATGAAAGTGATATGCTGTACTTTCAGATTTGGGAGGGGGATTGTTTTCAAGGAGAAATATGAAACTTTCACATTTTATTTTTTTTAATTTTTTGAAGAAGAAAAGTTTCTTTTTAATGCTTGCCTTACAATCTGGTTCAAAGCTGTACTTGAAATACCAGCAACTCAAACATATATCTGAAATATCCTTGGGTAATCCAATAAACTGACTTTACACCCCCTACAAAGAGGTCAAAAGTTCAGCTTCCCTTAATACTATGAAAAGAAAATTAATGATAGTTATTGCTTACTTAACTGATCAATATTGCAATACCTTTAATAGTACATTTATCAGGATAAAGTTGCAGTGTTAATAGTAGCAAGTGTTACACACTTTAATCTACTGCATAGATAGAAATGATTAATTAACATAGTCCTGTATTTTGTGACCTTTTCAGATAAAACATTACAGTTAAAGAATACCCACAGATACTTTAAATTGTTATTGCGGCATTGGCTTTGACAGAACAAATGTTTTGTAGATTTTATGTCTCAAACCATGTAAAATCTATTTGGCAAGCTCTTCCTAATACAGCCTGCAAAACAAAGATCACATTTATGTTTATTATTTTCAAATGGATTGAAGAAAGAGACTTCTTGAAGTTGTTATTGGCAACAGATCTTCATTAGGTGAAAATTGCTTTAACAGTAAATGTTTTATGGATTTCAGCATTTTATCGGCGTTGAACCTTGTTCTTAACAGAGAAATTTCAATCCCGCTGCAAGTTTTAGAAAGTTTGCTTAGCCAATTATTATATATACCTTATGCAGTGAATCAGAAGGGGAAATTCTTTATATTTTTGCAGTTCTTATCCATGTTTTTTGAGGAAACTTGAAACTGAACACTTAAATTTATAGACTGTTTTAGATTGATAGCATATTGATTGGTGGAAGAAGTTTTACGCCATTAATTGACTTTGTCCTTACCATGAGTTACACTATTACAGTAAGGTTTATTAGTATTTCTGTAAGGTGCTTTTGGCTTGTTTTTAAAGGCCACCTCTGTTAGGCATTTAATTCTACTAGCTTGAATTTATATTGCTAGTTCCTATAGAGTGCCATAATGTAGAATGTGAATATCACATGAATAAATGTACAGCATATATGCTGTTTATAAAGATTAGGATTTTCCAACAGTTTTAGAATTTTTTTCTCCATTATTTTAAAAGGACAAGATTTTTCTGAAGTGCAGAAGATTTATCCTTTGAAAATTGTTTCCTTCAGGAATTTTTATTTAACCATTTTTTAAAATTTTGACTCAAACATATGGTGTTAGCTTGCACCTTAATATTGTATATCTGATCATAACAAACTAGCAGCAACCTAGCAGATCAGATCAAGTAGAAATACTCCTAATAGTGAAGATATGTTGGTGACTCTCTTGTTATCTGGTTTTGCTCTTAATCTGTATTATCAGACCCGGCAGTTGCTACTGCTTAGGTTGTACTGTCTCCAAGAAACTCTCTGTTTTAAAAAATATATTATCATAAAATTATATTGAACTTTTTAATTATTTGCAAATTTATGTAAATGACCAATTTAAAAAAGAGCTTTATGAAATCGGACACATTCACTATTCAAGCCTAACATGAAGTGTTCTTTGCAAATCTTATTATATGTAGCTCATGAGAGTATAATTAACATATTAATTTATATGCAGATAGCCATCTAAATGCTAAAGCATTTTTATTCAACATATTCCTTTCCACTTTTGAATTGGTATTGGGGAAAAAAAAATGTGACAGAAAACTTCATAGTGTCAGAATGACAAGGCATTCAGACTCTCATGACTAACTTTTTTCTGACTGTTCTTTGCAGATGCACTTTCATTGGTCTCTGTTTTCATGATGTTCTGTATAAACAAAAGCAGATTTTTTAAAATTTTTTTTAGCATCTGTTTTAGCATGACTGTTCAGTGTAAAATATATTTGATTAAACAAGTTGGTTCTGAATTTAGTTGGACTATGCAAAGGGAATAAATTTCAGTTAAAATATATTGGTCTAGTGTTTCCTCATAATCCTATACTGTAAAGGCACTATACAGCCTTGCATTATTTCAAGAACACTCTTAAGGCATGAACATAAGAATAAAATGAACCTGAAGTAAATCCTCTGATAACTTTGATCCCTTTGCAATCAAAGCTATAAATTGAAACCCTGAGAGTGGACTGCAATCAGAACTGAGGAAGAAGATAAAGGACAGAAATCTTATGTAAAGAAAGTATAATATACTTTTCTATCAAATGCAATGATTATTGTTAGTACGGATAATACAAAAATGAAGAGGGAAGCTATGATAAAATTCTCTGTATTTTCATATTACTTTGTTTTATAAGGTTCCAGCTACTTTGTTGTTCTGCAAAATTACAAAACCTGCTGTAAAATGCAAACAGAAAATGTTTTGAGAAATGCTTGTCAAAATAAGAATAGATGATATAAGACTGATAGAATCTATTTTAAAACATACAATGCTTAAACTGGTTGTATTATCTAGCTATGACTAATAATGAAGAAAAATAACTCTGTCTGAGATTGTGGTCTCATATGAAATAAATATCTACAATATCTTCTACTATTTAATTACAATTAGCTTAAGTCATATATTTAGACGGATCGTATGACAGACAAATGGAGAGGGTCATTGGACTCAAAGTAAATATTAATGAATTTTAAACCTCAAGTCTGTAGATATTTGGACACTTATTTGTTCACATTTCTGGTTTGTAATATTAAAACCAACACTTTAAAAGTTTCAGTATTCATTAAAATCAAAATATTTTGGGCTAAAAACACAAAAGTGTCAGAACACAAAAAACAAGCAAAAACCCCAATGTACTTGGGATTTACTTCTGTAACCCTTCAAACAAAGGGAAGTACACTTCTCTCGGACATTTTTGTAGACTTATTTTTGTGTTTATATAAAGCATTGTTGTTGAAGCCTGTCATTTTCTTTTTGCTTTTACCTTGAGTTACTGGGATAATTCTTTCCAAGTGACCAGCAAACATTCTCTTTATTCCTGTTTTTTAACATGCACGAAAGAACAAATTTTGAGGAATGTTTCCAGAGACTTAAACAACCAGATAAGTATTCTTCAAGTATTTTTTCTTTTTTTTTTCCTATTTTCCCTTTGACATTTGGTTTCTTATCTGTGTTGAGAATGTAAGATTTTTTTTTTAAATACAATTCCTAATCACATTTTTTTCTCAGTCTTTCTAGTTGCTTCTGTAGACTACAGGTTAATACTTAATTACAAACTGATGCATTAATTTTCCAGAAATGTCACATACATGTAATACCCATGTAGGAAGAGGTACAGGAAGCCACATTGTATAAGTTTAAATTGTAAAATGAAATATTTCAATGATTTGAATAAGTTATTGAGGTAAAAATGATTTTTTTTAATATACATATTTTAGTTTAGTTTTCATAACAAGGATAGCTGTGCACAGTGTTCTTGCAATGTCCTGTATTTAAAGATGAAAATTCTGGTGTTGAAATACTCATTTTAACTGCCAGGAGCTTCTGTTAAACTGTGACTAAAATGGACAGAGAGGAGGATGGAAATATCATCCCATATTTTTTGTTGTTACTTGGTTAGCCAATACTTTACCAATTATACATGTTCGTACAACCCCAGTAGCTGAAGATGAATGTACTATAAATTTGGTGTCAAAAGTAGTTTGCCAAGCAGCCTTATTATTTAAATGCTTTTATCTATTCTCCTACCATTCAGAGTTCTCCAAATAAATAAACCTTATAGGTTCTGTAAAATTCCTGATCATTTTTGAGTTAGTTTTTCCTGGAATTAATAATTACAAATAAGAATATTAATTAGTATTATAGTGATCTTGGTGAGCTATGGGAATATTATAGGTTTGTTAAAATTGGAATCTATTTGCTATGCATTTTGAATGGATCAACAAGCATAATCTGACCTCTGAATAATATGTTACTGGAAGTAAGAGGGAAACTTATTCTGCTCTTGCAAAGAATAGCTCTACCCTTCAAAAATAATCCTAATAAAATCCCTCCTAGGATGTGTTCTGAAGTATATAGTGATGTTATAGATAAGTATTAAAAGTCTGTGGAAATATTATATTTCCTTTCTAAAAACTTGTGGAATTCTTTTTGAGGATATCAACAGCTGCTGGTTTAAACTTTGTGGAAGAAAGCATTTTCTTCAACTGAAACTGCATTTGCTATTTGTCTTCTACTTGTGGAGAACACTAAAAATGCTTGGACAAGTAAGTAGCACCTGATGTCTTGTGTAGGAAAGAAGACCCATTCTGGTGTATAGACTGGTTGCCTCTGCATTCCTATCATCATACTGTCAGCAGACAAACTCATGGTTTGTGGGTCTTGTAGTATCATCACTTGAAAATGTGGTAATAATTCTGAGTAGCAATAAAATTGTCCATTTTTCATGTGAACAGTTGACTAAAATACATAATATTCATATTTGTTTTAAAAGAAAACTCCTCTGTAGAATAGGCAAGGTTGGATTCTACTATTACAAGGATGGGGAGAAAACAAAACAAAACAAAAGAACCACCGAAGAAACAGAGGATTTGGGTACAACCTGTTCATGGTCAACCCACCACAAAACAGGGAACAGGTTTAAAGCTGATTGCAAAGAAATGCTTTGAAGTACACAGCATACCCAAAAAGCAAGGTCTTTTCACATCTTTCCCTTTGGCCCCACTCCCAATACTTTTTCCGATTCCTTTGCTCTCTGCTCTGCGTTTTTGTCCATTCTTGTCTCATACAGTTTCATTCACAAAAGTATACATGCTGAGCAATCAGTGTTCTAACATGTGTCCCCAAGGAAGCCTACAGGGGCTCACAATTCTACTCGTACTTTGCCAGTCTAATAGTTTTCTGTTTCATGTTCCTACTATCACAGCTGTCGTCTTCCAATTTCTTGTTATGAAAGAACATAGGTTTTGAGTCCACTGCTTGGTCTTGTACTTGTTAACATAATGGAATTCCATTCATAAACTGATCAATTTCCATCTTAAAATGTTAGTAAGTCAAAGAGTGATTAATTTGTAAAACATGTTACACAGATACGGCTACATCCATCAAGTTGAATGAGTTGTTTTAAGCAGTCTGCAAGCTATTTGTACTGGAATGTTCTGCTTCTCTCCCAAAGTACTGAAGTCTCCCAGCATGCAAGATGTAGGTGGACTTTTGAGTCACAGTGTTGAAAATCAAGTGTGCTCCTTTTAACTTTTTATATCTCTTTACATACACGATTAATTTGCCTTATGGTATGCTTTCCAGGATGTGGAGGCTTATATAAATAACAGGTTAATATTAGGAATTTTGCTGTTGTTTGTTTGGGTTTTTTTCTCTTCTGTCATGTTTACCATCACAGTAGACTTCTTTAGACCTCATAAAATATGTTAGATGGCTCTTCTATGTCAATGCTCATTGAGCTTGCCATGTCAGTCTTTTATTTACGTGACAAATAGTCTATAATGATAGCTGCTATAGAAGACTGGTCTGAAGTAGATATAAGAACTATCAAGGGAAAAGTAAAACAATGTTTTTCCAATTTCAAGCTGCTTAAATAAGGTTTGTGCTCAGATTGCAATTTCCTCTGCAGCTGGCCTACACTTTAACCTTTATTAAGTCATAGGAACACATACAAGATTGTGTTGGTTTCAGTGCAGGAGACACCGTATTCACTCCTGGGTAGTTGCTTATGGACCTATATTAGAGTGTTGATAGAAAAACTGCAGAGAAGAAAAATGTTTACCCTTTCCTCCATCAGTTCTATCCATGGGTACCAATAAGAAGGACAGTAGTAAGAATGATTGAAAAACAGCAGTGAAATCACACAGAATTATATACGTTGTGAAATTCTGCCAATTACAATTTAGTAGAATGATCTAATTTCAGTCTTACCATGTATCAGAAAAATCTTCATTGGGATAATAGCTAGGTATAGACATTTACTATCTGAGAGATTCCTTTGTGTTGTTATTTAAGAACAAATATCTTAATACTTGAAATATTCACTTTATTTGAGTTAGATCTCTGTGGATCAGTCTACATAGTTTTTAATTAGTTTTTGTAATGATTTATAGTGTTAACATGTTGCTACTTGAGCCTTCCAGAACTTTTCTGAAACCCTGAAGTCAGACATGAGGAAAATTTGTCCATTTTATGTTAATTGGTCCAGATCTGTAGTGCTGTCTTAAGATCTCAGAGATATTTACAGGATCTGAAGAATAATATTTCTAAATGATACTTTCACTGCAAGTGAAACATGGAAATCTTGTTCCAGTCTTATACCCTATAATGGCAAGTGATCAGCATTTGGGGAGCAAAACTTAAAGTGTTTCTGGGTTACCCTTATTTCTTAAATAATATACTTAGTTGCCTGGTTGTGTACATCAGAGCGTGTTCTGAAAAGTGGCATCAAGGAACAGCATATAACCCTCTTGGGAAGTAGCTTGGGAATGTCTACCAAATCTGCATAGTCCAGTTAATTCCAGTGGAAACACTACACCTCTCAGAAATGTATTACTGGTGATAATATCTGGCACAGCTGATAATCCTTTAGCCTTTTACAAACAAATCAACTACAGGAAAACTGCATGAATCTTCTTTGTTTCGCTTTAGTTTAAAAAAGAGAAACATTGAACAAGAAACTGGTACTACAAATTTTCACCTTGATGTTAACCACATGAGAAAGTTCTGTTTGGAAGGTGAGAGAAAGAATTGGTGAAGAAACGGAGGTTTAGGTAAGAGAATTAGTTGTCCTGGTTCCTGCACAAATACTATTTCTGTCAGAAAACTGATAAACACACTCTCTGAGACAAAACTATTTTCTCAGAGTTTCCTCTTTCATATATGCAGGTTATTCAGAATCAACTTATTACTGAATTTAGTGTACTACTTGGGTTTTTTTTGGTTGGTTGGGGTTTTTTCCTCATCTTTACTACGCTGAGTCTGAAATAGAATCTTCAGTTGTATCTCGGGAAATATTTTCCAAAAGCATTTAGTGGATAATATCTAAGAATAAATAAGTTTGAGGCAATCATTAGCTGCTTGAGACAGTTCCCAAATGGAAAAGAAATTTGCATTAGAAAGAAAACATCCAATTGTAAAAGTTATATAATCCAATTATAAATACTCCATGAATCTTGAGTTCACGGACTGTTTGCCTTATTTACTAATGAGCCCAATTAAAAAGATCCCTGAAGCAAAAAAAAATTAGGGATGACAACTGTTAAAACTCTGTACAATTGCGGGGGGGGGGGGGGGGGGGTAAAAAAACTTCACCTTTATTTCCCAATTTCTG
>VXBL01004000.1:952297-1104784 GCA_013400195.1 Aramus guarauna | reverse complement strand
GGGGGGGGGGGGAGTGTTAAAAAAGCTCTACTTCTAGTCTCCAATTCTGGAAATAGTCCTGACTTTTGGGATGTGCTATTTCAAAAGAAAAGTAGTTTGGATTTCATGACTCAATGCTAGATTTCAAGTTACAGTAATTTTTGGCTGTCTTGATTTCACTTAATCAGATGGGTAACTCCATAGCCTGTGGCTCTGGACTCTTCTAGCCCTTTATAATTATTAGTTCTTCCCCATCAACACATTGGTATGTCAGCTCCTTTGCACCACTTCATGATGGGTTTGAAATATTTTTAGTCAAATAATTCATTAATCTTGTGAGCACGATACTTCTGCTTCTGTTTAACCCAAATCTGTGTAGATATTGTCTTTTAAATTGATACAAGAATATGACTGTATATATCAAAAGAAAAGTGTTTTGTCTGTAGACTGTACCCTACTCCACCCTTATCACATTATTCTCTTCAAAATTCTGGATGAATTCCTAGGACTAACAACAGGGGCAGAATTCAACTGTAAGTTTACCCAATAGTCAAGTACTTGAAAACTAATTAACAAATAGCCTACTGTACTGTAAATACTACTGTATTTAGAATGTTTTACAGACATTGCATGCACCATCTGAGATGTTGACTTGAACTGTTTAACAAGTGCTTAGGACTGCTTGTTTTTCAGTATCTGCAATATCAGACCCTTATCAACACAGCATCTCTGTTATTTGGTCTGTGCTGTGAGTAGTCTTCCATCTCTGCATATGTGTCCAGTGCAATAGTGAAGTTACTTTTTTTGTGGCATTTTATGTTTGAGCACCAAGCAATGATGACATGATGTCATGTTTTAGTATAGACTGCACCAACTTGTCTGAAATGCCTGGTACTCCACATTTGAAGTTAATGGGATCAAAGTTTCATTGCTATACTTACTGAATTTGGAAGAAATTACAGATTCACAGATTGGTAGGTGTTGGAAGGAACCTCTAGAGATCATGTAGTCCAACCCCCCTACTAGAGCAGGATCACCTAGAGCATGTTGCACAGGATGGCATACAGGCAGGTTTTGAATATCTCCAGAGAAGGAGACTCCACAACCTCTCTGGGCAGCCTGTTCCAGTGCTCGGTCACCCTCAAAGTGAAGAATTTTTTCCTCATATACAGATAGAACTTTCTGTGTTTCAGTTTGTGCCCATTGCCCCTTGTCCTGTCATTGAGCACCATAGAGAAACTAAAAAAATTCAGATA
This sequence comes from Aramus guarauna, assembly GCA_013400195.1. NCBI lineage: Eukaryota > Metazoa > Chordata > Aves > Gruiformes > Aramidae > Aramus > Aramus guarauna. Next base: position 1,103,549 of record VXBL01004000.1, on the reverse strand, counting down.
TGCCACATTTGATGCAAATATCCTTCTCTGCTTCTTTTACCAATATGGTGTCTTCTGTTTTGTAATGTTTCAAAGTGCTTTTGAATTGGAGCAATAAGGTTGAGAATAGAATTGATTTTATTAACATAATGAGTTTTCTGAAATTACATGCCTGGATCATCTTGTACTATGCAATGGATAGCTTGTTTTTTTGTAACATCATTTTATTCTTTTGAAAAACAAATTTGATTTTTCTTCTGGTACTCTACATCACTTCATGCTCTTCTGAAGTGGCATTAACAAGTCATGTTTCCTTCATGTGCCTCTATCCTCCTTTTGACAATAATTTTTGAATATATAAATACCTTTTGACATTACTGTCTTGTATATCAAGCCAATTTAATATTGTCTGTTACCAAACAGAATGCTGCAAAAATATCTAATTTCATAAGTATAGCATCCCAGATATGACAATTCTGTACTTTATTTGTTCTCCAACTAAAATATGCAAAACAAAATGTTAAAAATATCTCTTCATAAGCAAAATTAATTATACTGTGTGCTACCAGAATTAAACTTGAGCTCTACAAAAATACATAGATATTAAAAAAGAAGGCTAAACTTTAAAAGGTTTCCAGCAGAAGTCTACTACATGTTCCTGTGAATATGGAAGACACTTTGTACATTAAAATTATCTGATTCCACTGTGAAAGATAGCTAAGAGTCAGGTCATCTGCGTGATGCTGAATTGAGAGCATTTGCTATTCTTTGGACCTGTGTTATTATGCTGATGCATCTGCAAAGAGTTTGCATTCTGTATTTGGGTGGAAATTACTGTCACTGAACAGCCTGAACTAGAGGGAAAGAGGAAAACTTCCCCTTGTCTATGCAGTTGTCAGCTAGCTTTCTGAATGAACAAAATACAAATATGATCACATTAAACTAACATGCACAGGAAGTATTTTAATATTTTTTTTTAAAAAGTTAAATTTCAGTTTTACATCACGACCGAGTTACATGTTCATTTAAAAATGTGAAAAATGTACCATTACAACAACATGCCTTCTGCTTTCATAAAATCTATACCTTTGAAACCATTTTTGTAAAAGATGGTTAAGCACCATTAAACATTAAAATTTTTTTCATTGTTTTTGATCTGCAGTTCAACCACAGCCAGAATTTTTATAATAAAAATTATGGGTTTTAACTCAATTAGTGGCAATTTACATCACTAAGCAGTGAGGCTACCTTGTTCCAGTTTTCTTACTGGGAGAAGATTATAACTACATATAGATATATATGTCTGTCTGACCTAGATACTGGTTAGTCTGGGGCCTTTCACTCCCATTTCCAGGGAATGAGAGAGATTCAGTAGTAAGCTGTCAGAGTCAGTGTTGAGATCACTATGTGGAATATCACCAAGTTATACTTGACTTGTTTTTAGTATATGATCCTAAGAATAATTATTGAATGTTTCAAAGCCAGGAATGCATTTTCATTTCTAATGTTAGGTTAGGAATGTTAGGAATTTCTAAATGTTAGGAGTAAAAAAATAGTTATCAATAAATTAGAAATTGCCCAAAGCAAGGTTGAATCTAGCTTTGGGCAAAGAAAAAAAACAAATATTTTCTCTAAAGTCTCTGTTGCAGTAGAAAAAGAATATTGGATTTTTTTCTGACTCTTGTAACTTTTTTCTTTTCCCTATATCTGAAGAGGCTGTGGTGCTTGCAGTCTCACTAATTTCAGTTTCTTACCTATTCTTATCAATCCTATCATGCAGTGGGATAGGAAAAAAGGTTTCTGATAAACGATGTACTCATTAAATGGACATATTACAAAGTTGATATGTTTAATTTGGTAGTCCAAATAAATGCAGGATTAAAGGAATGTACTAAAAGACCCAAAGGTGTATAACTTTGTTAGGTGTACCACAGTCAAAGCACCATCAAACTGCTGAAAGTAAATACTTCAAGATACTGTCTTTCAGCCATTAGCCAAATAAATGGTAGCCAATTTTGAGTGACTTTGTTTTTCTTTTTTCTTTTTTTTTTTTTTAATTCTTTTCCTTTAAATTACAGCATATACAGTTTAGTAAACTGATTCACGTGATTTATGGGTTTGCAGGATCCATCTATGAGTAAGCCCTGTTTTGGTGTACTAATCATCCTCAAGCCTGACTTTATAAAACAATACTGAATACTGTGCTCCTGAGTTAGTTTGATGTGGTATTTTTTACCCTCTTTTTATTTACTTTGCATATCGTCTAGAATAATACTGTGATAAGAAAAGCGCTTAATTTCACTGTGTAAGTGCAAAGGGATTTTTATTTTTTTTATTGGCTATTAAGAAGTTAGAACATAGTTCCACAGAATGAACTATTTAAAAGAGTTGATAAATTTCTGAAATGTATTTTAATTCATCTGAATATATATTTTAAGTCTTACCTGGTTTCTGAAAAAGACTAGAGGCATGTTGGATGTATTTCATGCGTTGATTGTAGTCTTGTGCCAATGTACGTGCTCAGAGAAACTTCCAAATTGATTAATCTTTTATAAAAATGTTTGTATAAAACTTATTCCTTCTGAAAATGCAGCTTGAGCAAGCAAAAAGTTAATCCTCTTAGGTAACAATGTGCATTTCAACAGATGTTATAGGAGAACTGAGTGCTGTAGAGATATAATTGTATAGCTAAATAGCAGAGGTAATTTACTTTTAAAGATATATTCAATATATATGCTGTATATTCAATATGCTGTGCTGTAGACTTGGGGGATTCATGCAATCTGTCTTCAAAAATACTTTGACAATGATAAACACTTTCAGAAATAGTAAAATTTGCTGTTTATGAAGAACTATAGTATGAACAAGAAACTTTGAATAAATAACTCTATTAGTAGAATTAGATTATTTGAGTAGCATCATTCAATTAAAATACTCAGTATTCACAGTTCAGTATTGAGTTTTCAGTGTTCAGTATTCAGGAGACCATTGTATCTCTCTGCGTTTTGGCAAAGTCTGATAGTTTTACTTGGATAAGTATTATTTACAGGTTACAGTAAAAGCACCTTCTGTTAGCGCATATGCTGATGGTTCTTTATAATACTAGTCTGTGGAGCACATAAAGAACTGAATGCGTATGAATCTCTACTATTCTCTAATGTGCAAATCACCACTAATCTTTAATGTGACATTTCCTGTGCCATATGTACTAATGTTATGTTCAAACACATGAATCTCAGTATGAGCAAAACTTGAGAGAAACTAATGTATGTTTCTTCTTACCAATTGGCTTCAGTTCACAGAGTTTTTGTAATATCTAGTGGTCTTGAAGACACTGCAGTTTGTGTCGGTATGACAATATGGGTTGCAAGCTTTAAATAACAAATCTTTAAGATTTATTTGTCATTAGTAACAGCCTGCCATTTGTTTGAGAAAACAAAATCTGTTTCATATAAAAGGAATTTTCATGCTATCAGAGCTTATACAAATAGCTTTTTCAAAGTTTCAAAATGAGTTTGGGGGAGCTGAAAGTAAATATTCAGACTTCCAGTTAGTTTATACTATGCCCAGAGACACAATGGGATCACTGGAACCAAATGAACGTGAAGACAAAAAGTAAATGAGTTCTTACTATTTAGACATTGTATAGGTACTTCTGACTGTTGAAGATCAATGTTTACATAAAATTTTGCATTTAAACGTGGTTCTTGATAGTTTTGTGATATTTTTCTTTAACAAGGCATTACTCAGTGACAGCAAGAAGCTTTTCATACGTGCTGTCTTACGGAATGCAACTTCCTTCTGTTCTCATAGTCATCACAAATTAAATATTTGATTAGATCTGGCAAGAGTAACTCATCTTTACTGAGAGGGAAAACCTGATCTGAGTTTTTTTTATTTGTATAGTTTTAATAAAGCATGAAAGGTGATACAAGTTTGTAAAATATACACCAACGTAACACATGGTTATACGGGGGGGGATATTCCTCTGTAAGATATGTGAGATGCAATTAAATTTTCTTCTTTATTTTATTTAGTTTTGGAAAGCCATTTTTGTATTCTCCAGGTTTTCTGGATTATTTTCCCCTCTCTAAGTCTATGCAAAATGCATACAGTATGTTTTATAGTTAATGTAGTGGCTTTATGTGTCATCTTAAGCACTAAACTAGCCCTTTTAATTAGCATCTTCCAGAAACAAGATATATAATGTTCTTCACCTCAAAATATAAATACTCTGGGATTGCTTATTGTTATAATCTCTATCATAATTTTGTGATCTTGTAGCATAGCTGGAAAACTGCATGAAACACAGTGTAACCCCTTTGAAAATACTTTTCTGTAGAGTTGACTGTGTGTATCCTTGATTATTGCTAAACATGACCAGAACAATACAGTAGACAGCACTTCAAACTTAACAAATTTAATAATTTATGGGAAAATTATCTTTTGAAGTGTAATTTCTTTCTGGGAATTTAACATGTGATTTTTTTTTTTTAAAGGCTTAAAATCACACTTGTATTTTTACATATTTAAATATATTAATCCAGTAATGTGATTATACCAGTGGACAAAATAACAGAATTGCATACACAAGTTTTCTGCAGAACAAGGATTATACTCAAGTATTTTGAAAAAACATATTAATGAAAGCTTATACTTATGTGTTGTCATGAAATTATCTTATGGTTTTTGTTCTGATTTCTGAAATACTAAATGCAGTCAACTGCTGAAGACAGCTATCGGCGTGTTCAGATAATATCCAGTGTGCTATATGTAAGACACTGGCTGTGCATTTTTTGTAAGTGCTTTGCTTATATGTTTAAAGATCTTGCTTCTAGTGAAAATAAGTCATCTCTGTCACCTCTTTCATGATTGGCTTGCTAGATTTATGTAGCCTTTCCTAGGTTATGTTTCTCTGAGTACCAGGGTAGCATTGGAGATGGTACCTTGCAGGATATGCTGTGAGCAGATGAGATGCACAGTTGAAATTCCAGTAACTCTTCAATAGTGCCTAACAGAAATTACTCATAAAGAGCTTGCATTTTGATGCTCAAGAATAGAGTTGAACTCCAGAAAGATGAACTCACTGGGGTGGAAAACACCAAGTAGTTCTTGCCATTGGGAAATAATTTACTACTGTTGCTGTTGTTCTGGAGATGCATATCCTTATAGGTTGCCCCTGCCCACATTTGGACTGTTCGGTTTTTTTCTTTTTTTTTTTTTCCCCTGCAGAAAATCATATTACTGAGGAGATGATAAGAACCAATAATGCATCTTTACCTAGAAGAATCTGAGAAACAAGTAGAAGGGAAGTCCTTCTCCTGTGTACACATGCACGCACGTGCACATGCAATCACACAGATTACTTATTTCATTTAAAGGCATATATCTATTGTGAAATGACATATGATCTGAATTAAATTTAATCTAATGAGTGATTTAACATAACTCCAAAACAGAGAATGGAAATTGTCTGTTTTCTAGGTAGAAGATAGCAGGAAAAATGGAATCGAGCTCTTTTGATTCCATGAATACATGAATAAAGAATTTTCATTAGAATGGTCTTAATTGTAGGCAGAATTCAGAATAACATTTATCATTACTATTTAACTCACAGGAAAAAACATGAGGAAAAGATTTTGTAAGATTTAACCAATCTAGAAGAAGATTATTTGCTAATACTGGTTCTTTATGAATGGACCTTCATTTTATTTTAATGCTGGTTGTATGCATTCAATTATAAAAAGTTTAGAAGTTATACATATATTAAACTTAGTTTAACTTGCTAATAAAAAAAAAAAGAAAAAGAAATTGTTTATGAGAAACAAGTTCACTTAGAAAAATCATTGAAATATTTCCAGACTTTTTACATTAATCGTTGACACTGTTCAGCAGCTTTTCTAATGAAAAGAAGAAATTTGAAAAAATTAAAAGAATAAATATATCAATCATAAAAATGAGGAGACATTATGCTATCTTGAATGATGTTTCACAACAGTTTCATGTTTTAAATTTTAATGATTTTGATACTGTAGGAGTTATAATTGTGAACTTTCTATTGCTGAAGGATACAGAGAGTCAAAGCTACTAAAACAAAACACAAACATTTATAGCTAGAATGGAGTGGCGGCATGTAATGAGCCTGCTGAGTGCTTAAACAGTATAGAGTTCTACAGTGAAATGCATCTTACAGGCATTATAAATCAATTTGTGTAATGGAAAACAAACTACAGGCAGTTGCTATTTGGAATTTATGTATTTTTATTCTTTTTTTGCTGTCTTTACAAACATAATGGGAAAGTCAAAAGAACGCATTATGTCAAGTAAACACACTGAGGGCCTGTACAGCAGTTATAAAGGTGTTTAAATAACCATCTCAAATGTATGTGATTAGGAGAAATAAGTTGAAAAATATGTTGTATTTATTCTATAAATACACTTACACCAAACAAACCTTCTAATCAATAAATATAGCCTTTATTTTTCCAAACCTAATGTCATGAATGTCAGTAAATTGGCAAAACTATTGACGTACTCTATTTCTGGCTTTACTCTGTGACATAGTCTGTGCCCTTTAATTATCACCTTTACTATCAGTCTGCAATTTGTGACCCAACTGAATTTTCTTCAGAATTTACAATATTCAGATGCTTGGTATTACTGCTTCATTCTTATTTATGTCATGTGAAAGAGAACTGTGTACAAACAGGGACTTTATTTCACCTACTGACTTTGGTTTCACAAGAGAATTCTTAGCTATTGCTATAAATAACACCTGAATGCAAAATACATATCTGTAGATTACAATTTCTCTTTCTCAAAGAGAAATAAGCTACTGCATTACAGTAGCTGACTGTGTAAACTACTGCAAGGTGAATGGAGACAAAAAATGCCCAATTAAGTGAGAAATTCCCAGAGGAACAGGAAGGATGAAATCTTTCAGGGCCCAGAACAGTAAGTTCAGGTTTAGTTCTTCTTTTAAATGGTCATGAGTGTATCTAAAATAATGTATGCCTAGTTGTATTACTTTGTTAAAATTCCACAAGTTAAAGATTAAATGTAAGCTTAATTTTTAAGTTACTTGTTAGGTATTCAACATACCTACATTAGGTTTTAATCTAAATCTGTTGAAGTTATCTTACTGTAGACTTGAGGTCCAAAGTACTATCGTGTAGGGAATATTTTTCTTTCAAAATATTTCAAAACTGATAGTATTTACTTCTGGTAGGATTTTTTTATATTTATTGTGAATTCTATGGTAACATCCAAATCGAAATATTGCTTTCAACGCTGTGATCTTGACTGTCCTGTAATCCTGACTGATTGTTGTCTTTAGAAGACTAACTAGCACTATCCTCTGATCACATACTTCAAAATAGGTAGTGCAGCTGTTCAGCACTGGAAAACTCTTTCTTATTCTAAAGGCCTACCAAAACCAGAAATAATTGCATGTTTTATCAAAGTGAAAGAATAGAGTTTCATCATATATTTAATCACTCTTCTTTAAAAAGTAGAAATTGAAAAAATACTCCATAATCTTACAAATTAAATATGATGATAGCCACTGATAACTCATTGTAATGGACTGCTTGTCATGGATAAAATCATATCTTGAACTGTGTATGACTATTTCATTTAAAAAAAAAAAAAAAAAGTGTAGCACAACAAAAAACTGCTCTTTCCAGGACCTTTTTACCTTGGGAGGAAGTCAATATACACAATATGATGACGCTCACTCACTTAACCCTAACTCGCACTTCATTTTCAATTACTGTCGCTCCCTAGAAAATGAAGGGTAAGATGTCAATACTAAGATGGTTTCCTTGTCTGCCAAGCTCTCTGTATGCAACTTGAAGGAAGGTTTCTTGGATAATTGCATGAGGTAATTGTGTTGTGTTACATCTAAGTTACAACTGCAGGTTTCCTGGGAGAGGCAAGAGTGAGACAATTGTCTCCTTGGCCAGATTAGAGCAGATATTTGTGTCTTGTTTTGCCCTTCCCTAGGTGAGTATCTCTAGAACAACTGTCTGTCTATTTTATGATTGCTTTCCTTCTGGTTTGCTGAGCCAGAAGGTCTTTTCTGGATAAATGTTTTATTTTTGGTGGTCTATATCAGTTTCAACAAGAAGTTTCTATTTCAATGAATTAATATTTTCTGTAGTTAAAAAAACATTTTGTAAATAATAATAATAATAATAATAAAGCTACTTACTTTCCACACAATGTTTTCAGAGTTGTGGGTAGGGCTTTCTTTGGTGTTTTTATTTTGTTTTTTAAACATCTCTGAAATTTCTTTAGCTAGCAGCCATATTTTAGATTTGCTTTGTAAGTCTTTTTTTTAACTATCACTTACCTAAGCTGAACAGCTTAATAAAACAGGGTAAGAGAACAATGCAGTCATAACAAAGTGATTTGAGAACTGTGCTGAAGGCAAAAAATTGAGAGTAATGAAATCCATCAGGGAGGTGAAAAGGAGATGTATTATGCCTGAGGTTTATGTATTTCCGTATGAAATGTTTTGAACTTCAGGTTTTTTCATATGTTGTAACTTCAAGCTACAACATATGTATGACAGTAGTAGGTTTATCAGATGCTAGAGAGAATATGTTAATGTATTTAGGTACAAAACATTCAAAGTTGGAACCCTAAAGGTGAGCCATGTTTTTATAGATTTAGGTATTCAATGTGGAAAACTTTGGTCTTAGCATAATATGCAGTTATATAGTAGTATTAGCCATAATTATTTATGGTATTCAGCTCTCATCATATAGTCAGAAGATTATGTCCAAACAGGACAGTGAAAGACAAACTGTAGTTTGGAAAACAGCGGGATTTCTATGTATTGTAAGCTCTGATGAATAGCTGGTTGTGGATTTGGATGGGTTATTCTCTTTCTCTCTCCATGCCCCCCTTCCTTGTCTCATTCATCTAGCAGCAGAAATTACGTTAAATTACTGCTGGACTGTGTGTTCTTTCTATCTTCCAGTGGTCTGTACATGATATTCTGTTAATGCTTTTGAAAACAGCAAATCAAATGTACATTATTGTATTTCTGTGAAAGAATATTTGAAATTGTTCAAAATGCAATGGCCTTTTATTAAACTCTCTCATGGGAAGCTCCTGTATTGTCTAACATCTGCAGAGGCCAGCTGACTCTTGTCAAAACAGACAATCTAGTGGTACAGAAAGATCCCCTGAATTATTTTCAGAGTTTGTCAGGAGGATTAGAATGGTGCTCTAAATTCTTTACAAAGTAATCACTTCAGTAGATGTGATACAGAGCAGGTAATCCATAGCCTGCTGGAACAGAGAATTCCTTTTTGAGACCACCCCTGTTGCACTGGAAGAGCTGAGTGAGATAGAGAGGTACACAGACAAAATATTAGTGAATGTTCTGGAGGGGTCTACCCTCTGGACTCTTGGACTTTCTCTTTCCCCCTCACCAACACACCCCTCTCATGGTTCTGAATAACAGGACTATAATATCTAGAAGAAAAAATAATTGTGTGGCATCAGGGATTCCAACTGATAGGAGGAGAATGTGGTACTAAGAGATTACATTTTTGGACATACATAAACAACTAGATTTGTGATGTCCATGAGAGGTTTGGTAGTTTGCTTGCTAAGCAAACTAAAAGATCTTAGCAAGGGAGAAACTTAAAAGGTTATATTATCTGGTGGGTAACAGATGTAAGTTCAAATATCACAGTAGTCTTGAAAGCAAAATTTAGCTTGCTGTCTGGAAGGTAAAGACAGTGTAGCAGTCTTTGGAATATTCTCTGTTCCTGTCTCTGGTGCAAAACCTTGTGCCAACAAGACAGACAATTTCAGTGATATTTGAGAAAATATTGTAATAATGAGGAATACAGATTTATCAGGAACTCAGGGAACTGTCATATAGGAGAGGTCTATAAATTCCATGTAAACAAATGAGAAGAAAATACTTGAATAGCAAGATGTTTTTTAAAACAAGTTCTGGATGAAGGCACTTGGAACAAAATAGCATGTGGTAAAGGGTCTACAATTTCAGGATTAAGGTATAAATCCTTTGTATCCTAGGAAAAAAGTAGAGGACACAAGTAATAAATAAGCAAAGGAGTAGGAAATAGCAAAGAACATTTTTATGAAGTTTCAGTTATGAAAGGTACATGTAAATAGACTTCAGCATATGTCTACTTCTGCATAAATGCTACATACCTAAAGATTATACTCCTTGAATGACTGAATTAAATTGGGTGCATTTAAATGAAGATAGTGATAAAATAGTCATCTTGATAGGAAAGTTTGATATAATAATTCCATTGCTTCATTGTAAGTTTATGGTGGATTTTACAGTTCGTGACTGGCATGATATATTAAACTAGAGAGTCAGATAAGATAGTTAAGGTAACTTTCTCAGCAGTATTGCAGAATCTCTATGGGTTTAACTGTGGTATCCAAATACAGAGAGAATTACATCAGGTCTATACTTTCTACCATGCAATGACGGTAAGTGACAAAGAACATGAAACACAAATGAGTAAGAAGGTTGCAAAGTAAAGTAATAGTGGAAAGCTTCAGTTAACTTCATAAATGTTGGATAAATGTCATATCAGGACAGAATGCTTGCTCCCATGATATCTAAAATTTGAGCATGTGTTTTTTGGAGCAATCAGTCAGAAAATCAAGAGGAGACGTAGCACTCAATTTAGATTTGATTCTAGATGTACTAGAGATCATAACAGACTTAAATTTAACTTCTTTGTATAAGAGAAGCAGCCAGGTAATTTCATTCAGAGAGCATTTTTAAGACAAGAAACTAGTTAAAGGAAAACAAAAAGAAACAGATAAATGGTTAACCTGGTTAAACAGGTTGATGATTCCAGATGACAAAGAGGTTGTTTGAAGTCAATGTCTTTGATATTATATTGGAGTTAATGTTTAGCAAAAAATGCTAGTTCAGAGACTGAAAATAATTTCTGGAAAATAAGAATAGAAAACTGCATTAATTCCGGCAAGTTCAAAACAAAGCCTTAACAGACTAATTGAAGAGTTATTTTGAGGTCAAACTTGTTAAAATAATAAAACTTTGTAACAAGTTTTCGAAACAACAGGAGCTCTGCTAGAGATTTGCATTGCACACACACGTGTTATAACATGCAATGTTATAACTTAAATATTATATTAAATATGTTATATATCATGTTATGTGTAATGTGTCATATGTTAGATATGTAATACATAATATATTATGTTATAAATATGCTCTTTATATAGCTATAGATAGCATATGTTATATAGCCATACATTTATATGTAATTTCTAGCATATATGGCACATATAATTTTGTATATATAATAATATATATGTTCTATATTACAGTATAAGTGATAATGTTAATGAAGACAAATCAGATGCCTGTGGCAGGTGCACATACTATTACTCTGCTGCGTCGTGATTGAACTGTGCTGACTCATCACGGGCTTTTCTTCAACTCTCATCTTTATCTTTTTAATAACGATGTTAATAATTTTTTACTTCAGTGAGCGCAGAATCAGATTCTTTGTAAGTATATGCACAGACCCCATCTATACAGGATAATCTAGATTTTTTTCATTCTGTCTCTGCAATAGGGTTTTATAGCCTAAGCCAAAGATGATCCCATTCAATGCTGGTAAGTTATCCCATTTGCTTTATAGGCAAAAGGACATATCATGCATCAATTTGGATATTGATTTGTGCCTGTGTATAAAGCAGTGAAAGGTTTTAGGTCTGATTTTTCAAGTTATTTTTATTCTCTTTTTGATTGTTTCAAATTTTTATCACTACATCTTCTGTGACACGCTGATTTGCACAATATGGTTGGCAGTATCCTCAAAAACAAACAAAAATTTTCCTATGAGATAATTTAATAGAAAATGTATGATTATACTAAGGCAGGATAATATTTGATAGGGTGGAATACATGAAATGTAAACAAGTACTCTAGGAAATTAATGAATTATACTTGATCTCTCATATTTTTTAAATCACAATACCTGCTGTCTTATTCTGACATTAACAGGAAATTATGCTGATATATTAGTAAAATACTTCCTTCTCATGCTAAAATCCTCCTTATTTTAAAATACTCTTTTTATGATCTGTTGTGACTGCCAGTGTCTTGAGGAGGACTTGTAATTCAATGAAATCTGGGTTAAATTAATTAATTGTAAGACTTTGTGTTGTATGTTTGTAAGTGCTATGTATGAGAGCAAGAAAAGACCTTAAAAATGATCCTGTCTGGCAGCATGTGAAAGCTGAAGAGGTATTCCAAAAAGACATTTTATGGAGATACTTTAAATGCTTTAAAACAGCAAATGTTTGCTTTTCTCCACTGTATAATGTTATGGGCATTCTCCACTTTTAATTTCTTGAAGTTAAATTCTTCAGTTCCATTTAAAAGCCACAGAAAATAATACAGATCTGAATTCTGATTGTTTACTTTTTAGTTGAGGGATATGTGAAATGTAAAGATCTGGTTTATCCTGACTTCTTGGAGGATTAGTATAACTCCTCACATTTTATTTTGAGAGGTAGTTCAGTTCAGTCGATTACCTATCTTCTTCAGTATTCATTGGATATTTCATTAGTGAGACTTTAATAAAAGGAAAAATAATTTATTTTCCAGGACTAAAATTCATAGATTCTTATGATAATTCAGGTTTAGGAGGAAATAAACTGTTTTTCGTGACAGAGGAGTGAAATAAGACTGATTTAGTTTTATTCTGACATATGGCTTTGCCGTGAATGTCAGTTACCTGTTTTGCAGTCTTCAGCCAGAATAGAGAATGTTACATGCAGAAACTGCTGGAGGCATTAGTGTACAGGCACTTCAGATGAACGTCCAGTTGTGACAATATGCCAAAAAACCTAAGAGAACTTCCAACATAATGCTGTCCACTTGGCACTTCTGTATTTGTCTTCTCAAGCTTTATTTTTTGTGCATTGTTGAAGTACAAGTATTTGCAAGTCCTGAAAAAGACAGTCAGCCTATCTTTTGACATTTAGTCCTCACAACATACTTATGAAATAATAGAATTGCAATTATTAAGTTACGGATCTCATTTTGACATCTCTTCGGGCAGTTCTTGAATTCCTAAAGGGGACTAGCGACATTGTATCTATAGTATGTCACAGAACTGTTCATGAAGTACATTACATAGGAGGTAGTAGTACTCTCGGCAGTATAAACGTGGAGTAACTGGATTTCTGCCTGCCTTAATATCTTGCAATGCTCTCTTCATCTTAACCTGTGTTAACACAGTGAGTGAGATCTGGTTGCAGTGTTGTTATGTGTGGTCTGTATTTCTAGCCCACATGGAAATCAAAGGAAAACTACCATTGCTTCCTCTTGACCAGAATTTTATCTAGCAAACATCGTATTTCCCCCATGGATTGTGTCTTGAACATCTGTGTGGAAAATATCTTCTTGAATGTGAATGGTAGAGAATGCCAAGCTTGCCATAGAACTTAAATTACTCATTCCTTGATTATTGTAGTGCAAGATTTTAATACTACACTCGTTCTTCCTTGTGACTGGAGAATATGCAGAGTCTCTGATACCAATTCTAGTACCAATTCTTTCAGAAGACACACAGATACTGCAGACTTAAATTAAGATGAAAAGTAAATGACCTGATTAGACTTCTCCTACTTGTTTATGTTTGTGAATTTTTACTATGAATATAAATATATACTAAATATATTATCATGAAGTGTGTGTTTAAAAACAGTTTCTGCTAGTATTATGAAACTAGTTATGCAGATCAATGTAAATCATCCATTTAGCAAATTACAATAAGTAAATGGAAATATATTTAGAAGCATTAATTTTAAAGAAGAAAACAATGACAGTTCGCACTCTACAAAACTCTTATATTCAAATAAAAGAATTCTGAGTTTTCCATTCACTGTATGTTGTATAAACATAACAACAATGGGGTACATATAAAACTCAGAGGAGCAGATACATACAATAATAGGGAGATAATATTTAGAGTTATGGGAGAATTTGCCTGGAACTCCTCCAGAAACTGCTCCAGTTTTCAGTTACTGTTATTTCCAAAAATAATATTGTTGAATGTTTTTTTCCTCTTCAACCAAAAAAATAATGTATTTCAATGTATTTTTAAGATTTTGAGACTTTTGCATTCAATGGCAACAAGTACAAGTAAATTGTTTGAAAAGAGCTGAGCCAAAGGAGAGGTGAGAATGAAGAAAACCAAGAATTTTTATCTTAGAGAATGATTTATGAGGTAACATTAAGAAGATAAATACGTGCAATCTGAGTAAGTGATATCTGAGATGGAGCAACAAGCTGAGTGCAAGGGTGAATACTTGCATGAAGACAAAATATATTCACAAGAAATGTAACAGCATAATGGAGTTGACAATAGGCAACGGAATTTCAGGCTGGCTATCATATTTCGTAGCACACCTGTTCGATAGAATAAAAAATGAAGGCTTGATTTAGCAATCTCAGGGAGTTCAAGTTGCCAAAGTAATGACCTGCCTTTGACAGCAGTTGAATATTGAATGAATTCTTTACATAATTCCAGAAGTCTGATTTTTTTAAAATTTTTACTGCTTTCTTTATTCCCAAATATTAAAAAACCCACCTGTTTGATATTGTCCCCTATGAACAAAGCAGTTTTCAAAATTATTGGTACATAAAAATAAACTTGAAAATTTTGAAAATATTAGTATTTCGTATTAAAACAGTTTTAATTTTTAGAAAGTGTTCTGTACAATTATTGGTTCGTATTCCCTCAGATTGAAGACATATGGCCACAGGAGGCAATGACAGCAAATCAACTTTGTTCTTCAAAAGATACAATACCAGAAGATTTTTATACCCTGTTTCCTACACAAGCCCGATAAGTCCAGAAAACACTAATCCACTTGTGCACAGAGAATTGTGAGAAAGCTAGAAAGTCAGGAACTTAAACAGCTAGAAAGCTGTTTAAGTCAGGAAGTAATTTGAACAGAAACTTACTTGGTATTTCTATATATGCATATATTTTTTTCTCATTAAAATGAAACAGGTACAAAAAGGTTTCATTGGATTATTTACCTTTATTCAGTTTTTCCAGTGACATTGAGAATGATTATCTGGAGAATCTCATTCTTCAAATGCTTGTTTCTGTAGTCAGCTTTCTTTTATTTAATTATGCTTAGCCATATCTTCTTAAGGCTATTGTAAACTTTAAGTCACTGTTTGCATATGCTGAGAGATACCTGAATGGAAATTAATATAGGTATGTAAAGTGTTATGATTATTTTTATTATTACTCTACACTAAGCTGTAGATTCCAGCTGACTGATGTTTGGTGAATGGTTGCAATGTTTTTTTCCAAGAAATGTAATGGGAATCCATAAATATTCCCTGCTCTCCAGTTAAATCTCTCTCTCCTTCCTTCCTCTCTTGTCCCCCCCGCCCCCCGCCTCCCAACAGCTTTTGAAGGTTTGTTTCTGGACATTAGCATTCTCTATTTATAAACGTCCAGAGTTACCAAGTTTTGCAACAAGGGTCATCTTTGAGGAAGAATATTTTCTCCTTCTTAGTCTGCAATTATTCTATTTACAGCTCTAGTTTAGTAACCATTAAAGTCTGTTATACAATTGTTATTGATTCCATGAGGTTTTGGAACAAATCTTAAGGCTCTGATGAGTAAGTATCCTTGCTTAAGACAACATTTAAACATGTGGTTTTTAACAAGTACAGTCAATAAAACTTGTGTACATGATTAAAATTAAGCAGTCTTTAAGCACCGAAGAAGGAAGAACTTAATCATATATGTAAGTGTGTTTTGAACAAGAGCTTGGTAATGATTCTTAAGAGGTTTTCGAACAAGAACCTAGTAATGTGGTTTTCAAACCTTGGCTACAACTTAAATGTGTGTTTTACTGATTATGCAGAAGTTCATTTTTCCTTGGCTTGTTGCTATAACATTTTCTTTAGAGACCCTAAACTGTTACAAATGAGTACATGGCACATAAAAAAAAGAGACACCTCTGGTTATTCAGGACAAAGACATCTACATGCCTTCAGATTTATATATAGATGAAGAAGGTCCAAGAAAGGGGAATAAACTTTGGGGTTTGTCTTCCTGCAGAAATCTCATCTCGTAAGAGTGGAGGATGTAATTGTCTTAGGTGACTTTATGCTGGAGGATAATATCTGAGATATAATTTAATTTTTAGCATTCAGTCATACAGTTTTCTTAGTACTCTTCTTAGTGATAGATTTAGTGCATATTAAAGTACTTTCAGTACCACACTAACGAAGGTCAGTTTGCTGGCTTTTTTTCCTCCTCCCTGTTGTACGCTGTAAGTAGTCCTTTGCTGTTGGTTGTAGTTTAACTGTTCCAATATCCTTTGGTTTTTATTTAAGAACTGTAGAATTTTAAATTATCATTGTAATTACTTTTGAAAACAATCAGGAATTAGGTTCATTGCCAGATTTACAATTACATAAAAGATATTTCATTTAATGTATTTGCACTATGGAGTATCGTGCACTATTGAGGAAGTATGGGGAAGAGTTGCTCATAATTTAGTCTACATTTTATTTTCAACATAAAATACTAACTGAACCATAAGCCTTAGGTGAATAGATTTCTCTATTTGTGGTATTTACTGCTTGGATAAATTAGGTGTACATAATAACCAGCTGTCGACCTCCAGATGTAATACAGTCAAGCTGCATAAATTCTGCAAACTCGGACACTATGACTATCCCTGATGCAGAGCTTGGTTGGCTGCTGTACATAATTTCATACTGTGTAACCTAATTTCATGCCAGCTTTGTTTTTATTTTTATTTTTCTAGTAATTTAATGAAAAGCATGTTTTATTAGCAAAGTCTGATTGCAATGAAACTGTCGGAGCTCTAGTTTTTGAGAACATGGAGGCAGAAGAAACCAGAGAATGTGAAAATTCAACTACAGTGCTTGTAGAAAATGACAGAAAATGAATGAGTGAAGAGTTCCCACTTCTAATAAAATGCTTAGCTGTAATGCAAATATTACAATATCAGTAATACAATCTGGGGTTTTCTTCTCCTTTCTTTAATTTTG
Source organism: Aramus guarauna (assembly GCA_013400195.1). Lineage (NCBI taxonomy): Eukaryota > Metazoa > Chordata > Aves > Gruiformes > Aramidae > Aramus > Aramus guarauna. Next base: position 1,086,472 of record VXBL01004000.1, on the reverse strand, counting down.
TTGCTCAGGGTAATGATGGAGTAAGGTCTTTAAGAGCCTGAGCTGCTCACTAATTGCAGTGAAGCTGATGAATAAATTGGATGGTATAACTAACCATCAGAACAGCTTTTATTCTCTAATGTAAAAATTTCAAAAGCCTGTTAGATGTTTGAAGGCTGTAGATGGGTAGAAGGGAAGGAGAGAGGATGAGAGAAACATGTCAGAAAAACCTTGAACTCCTTGGAGCTTTGTCAGAAAGCAAAATGAGAAAATAAGCAACCTACTTTATCAAATCTTTGGACTACTACCTTTTTTTCTCTTTAATAAAATTTTAACAAAGGATGATCATATTATGAGAGAAAACAGTTTTAGAGCTGTAGATCTTACACAGGATTTCCCCTCACCCACTAAACAGGAAAAAAACTTGTAAATTGACATATTAAATGGGCTTGAATGTCTCCTAATGCTTTACTAGTGAAAATCATATCACCAGCTCAAATCCAATAAATAAAATGAAAGAAATTTCAACAGCTAGTATACATAAATGGTGTAACAGCAACTTGAAAACAGGCAAAAGATAAATCAATATTTTTAAAATGCCATTAAAGAGCAGTCCCATATGTCACATATGTTCATACAAAACTACCTGTAAACTGAGTGACTGGAAACGGCTAGCTCAGTGGGATTAAGATTTGGATTCAGGAGTCACTGGAATATAAACAGGTCATTTGACTGCTCCAAGCAGATTAGTTATAAGCATGTCTTTTCGTATTTTGGGATAGCTTTGCTTTAGTATGTCAATCTGGATTTAATGGAATGTGAAAACATTGTTTAAAAATGTAAAGTGGCATGGAATTTTGGCCAAACTAAGCAACAGAGTGGTTACTTCTTGTCTTGCAGCTTGTGTTGGTCTTTGTATTGCTATGCTGTCTTATCAGTAGCTGAGACAAGGCTTCATGATATACAGTTTTGCTTTTGACAGTAGTTTAGATAGCTGAATCTGTTGTTTGCATGCCAATTCAAAAAATAACCCAGTGAAAGCTGCAAACCTTTTTTTTGAGTAAAATACTGAGTTAAATTCAGGATATTATTAAAAAATGTGATTTTGTTGATCAATCTTTAATGTTTAACCACCTTTGATAGGTACATGACAAATCAAAGTGTAATTTTGCATGCTTTGGACTAAGTAAATTTTTGTTGAGTTGCTGGTTTTCACCTACCAGAGAAGTAAGAACACTCTGATGAAATATATAAACTGAAGTTTTCAAGAATTGATTCCAAAGATTAGTATTGTTATTTTTTCATGTGATAGCAATAACTTACAATATGAATTACTAAACAATGTTATGTTAGATAACTTTTTTGTTTCTGTCTTACAGTAAAATAGAAATATGGCTCTATAAAGAAAAAATATATAATAGTTTTCCAAGTTAGTGTGTATATTCCCTATTTTCAAGTTACGTGTACCTTGAGACTCTGCCATGCTGAAATGGAAGTATCAATTCAAACTTCAACTAACATACCTAAAAAAACCTTGTAGGTTTTAGGGGAAATATGAAGTTGAGTTTTAGGAAACTAATACTTCTTAATTTTATTTTATATAGTAGTGTAAGGAAAAAAACCCAAACCAAAACAACAAACCAACACCCAAGGCTGAAGGTAGGCAAAAAACTCCTATTGAGTACAGTTTTGAACATAAACAGTTTTGCTGACAGGTACAGATTTCATTAATCAGGTTCAGTTTGTCACTTTGAAGAAACTATTTTCAATTTATATCAAATATTTGCTAAAGTGCAAGAATGACAAAACTCAAGTGACTAAGCCTGTCAAGGGAAGAGGTTTCAGACACTGCAGGATATGGTGGGCAAGAGAGTCGTAACACAAATTTGGGAGCCTATGCTTCATGTAGAGAAACTGCGTGACTGTAGCAAGGAATAGTGCCAGCTAGCCAGGCTGCAGAAAGGATGGGAAGAACTTTCTAGGAACTGGAATGGATGAGGCAGGATTTGCTGCCACATGAAAAAGCATTTCATTATGTGGAAAAAAGTTGTATTTTGACAAGTTAGAATATAGTAGGCAGGAAGTGATTTGTATGCTAACATTTCTAGTTCCATCTTTTGAAGGTGCTTTGAGTTCTCTATATTGAAAACATTTATAGTTTTTATTTAAATTAAAATAAGCTTTTCTGCATTAAAAACTCCCTCTGATATTTTGATGGATTTTACTGTGGAGACATGATCTAGGTACTTCCAGTGCAAGACTGTGGGCAATTCAAGGTTTGATCACAAAGAGTTAGGCACTTAGCTTGATAAGATTTTTTTTGTCTATCCCCTTACTCAACTTTATACACCTTCAAGTGCCTCATAACTTTTCTGAAGTTACCCACTAGAAGATTTTAGAAAGTGTTCCAGACTATTAAAAGCTGACATGCAATACTGTCCTTTCTTGCTTTCTATTTCACGTGCTAGGCAGCTTGATACTATTCTTGTCAATATTTTACCGCTCTGCTTTAGTGTAGCTCTTTTCCCTTCACATACGTTCCACAGGTTGATGTAAAGGTGTCTTCCATCAACTTTAATTCAAAAGGAAGTTCTCTGAATTCTGAACAGGTCAAAAATCCCTGAGTATGTTACTCATGGTTTTGTATCTTTGCTCTGGCAGAGGATTTTTTTGTTTTGGTGTCGATGTCCCCATCACCCCTCCCAGGTCTTCTATGAACTCATTTTTCAGGTGTTATTGTTCATGTAATGAGTAGTTAATTTTCAGGATTTTCATATATTTCAAACCTGATGTAGTCTCCTTTGGACCTGACTCTTCATTTAGTCATGTAGTTTTTTGGGCTTCTCTGCCTTCCTCCACTCTAATGACTTCTTCCATACTTTTGATTTCTCACCCACTTCTTATGAAGAAGGTTTGTCTTATATAAAACTTATTTTATCTTAAGTTCTAGTTTGGCTTTACTTATAAACATAAGTTAAATACCCTTATTAAAAAACTAATTACCATGTACCCTGCTAGTATTTAATAAAAGGCTGCCAAAGACATTTGTCCCCACCTTGTGCTTCAAGATTTCTTTTACTTATTAAAATCAGATTAAATATTTCTTACGGTTGAAAATAGTCACACCGAATCTATGATTCTCTAAGTAATCAAGATCAAGATATGTTCATTCATCTTCATGTCTTAGCAAATTTAAATTTATTTCTGTTTTTCAAATCTTTCTGCAATCTTTGTTGTGGAGATAAATAAGAAATGAATTTCTGATTTGTAACACTGCTTGGCACAATATGCTGTAAAGTCTCCAGGTTCACAGAGGAAGAGGCTTGCTTATATGAGTCCAATTTCTCTCAAATGTTTAATTTAACACATTACCCTTTGTATTTTGCTCTGTAGTTTTTCTATAGAGCCTGTGTTCCACCCTGACTATTCAGCACTATGAAGTAAGATACAGTATAAATTCCAAATGGTTGGCAATCAGTGTGACACTAAAATATTGCAGAGAAGAAATTACCATATGCATTTTAGAAATCTCTTTAAAATACCTTCAAAAGCCTATGCTTTTATTGTAAATGCAGTTGATTTCACCTAGCTGTAGCCATGCAGTGGCTATACTGTAAGCCCATATGGAATATATAGTATGAAACTGCGTGAATTCTGAGACACTTGAACTCAAAACCAAAGATAAGCCAATGCTGGAAGAATATAACCAGAGTGCAATATAAGGAATAATTTTTACTATAGGCTTTAAATTTATTGATACCTGCCATGTATTTTAATGCTTCATGGAATTTAAACATTTGTCTGCAGATCTTTAATCAAATTGGACATAAAAATACATTAATTAAGAGGGCTTAACAGAATTAAGTTCACTGGGGAAAAAATCAGATGTGGCTTACATCATTGTTACTCCTTTTACTTCTGAATTCACCCGACTGACATGAGGTCTAAGGTTACTTCATCATATTACAGTACTAGAAAGTAAGTGCTAGTTAAGCAGAAGGACTGTTTTGCCAAAATTCACCATAAAAATAGCAATAAAAAGAAAGTCTCTTCTGTTTATCCAGATAAGCATCAAAATTTTACTATGCCTGTGCAAAGCTTGTTAAAATATTTGCATGTGCTTTATTTAGTAAGTGCACATCTAATTGTATTCTTCTGCTGTTTTCCTTGTGCCAGCCCAGATACTCATCTGTCAGTACAGGAATCTAAAGCAGTAGAAAATTACTTTATGAAAATCAGCTGATCAAGGGGAATACCTTTCTTCTGGTTTAACTCTGTCTTCTGGATATTCACCCTGATATCACACAAACTGCATTGGGCAAGGGTAAAGGGCTTGAGCACATAACTGTTTATGGAAAAACAGATCGGTAGCTTGACTCAAAACAGAATCCAACAGCACGAAGGAAAACAAGTAAGGTGTGAAAGATACTTGCTTATCAAAACTTCAGATCACTGAATGGGAAATTGGTTTAAAGCAATACCATAAGAAAAGTCCATGTTTTACCTATTTCTTAAATTCATTGAAACACATATGCATAAAGATATGCACTTATACATGGAGAGAGCAAACCGGTTCTGTGTTTTATAATAAATTTTTCCTTAGAGTAGACTCATATCCTATGAGTGAGAATTATGTCTTAATAAGGCTAAGGTTTATAGCCAGTAGGACAAGGGTTGGTGGTTGAATAGTTTGAGCTTTGTTAGTTTTAAAACACCATGATATTTAAACTCGGTCTTCAATACTGCCAACAATACCTGCCAAAGGAGTTAGTTACATTTAAAACACTGCCAACCTTCCGACTCGCTCCAGAAACAGACTATCATCATCTATGCAGTATCTAATAATTATTAAATGCACTGCAATACTGCTAGGTCCCTTCAGTTAATGGCTGCTGCTTTCCTGTTTGGGCCCATTTTTACCTATTTTTGGTTGTTGGGGTTTTGTTTTGTTTTGTTTTTTAATTAGGCTTGTTAATTACCTGTATGTCAATGTTTTGTGTTTCTATTTGTCTCTCAACCTTTGTTCTGCTAGAATAAATTAGTTCTCCTTTACTGTCCTTTTGTAAGGTAAACTGTTTCTTGAGATCTTACTGGAAGTTCTACTGTGTACTTTTGAGGGTCTTTTTTTCTCTTCTTCAACCATAATATGTTATGGATAAATGGGAACATTAATAGCATTGTCATAATTTCATTTGAAATGAAAGTAGAGAGCCCTTAGGATTTATTGTCTAGGTAACTTGTGCAGTGCATGTCTATATTCACTAGTAATTTTTATTGATTCTAGTGGGACTGACTTGTTTTTGAGAAATCTCATAGCCCATAATGCTATAGTTTCATTGTTAGATCTGACTAGATTAAATTGATCCGAGTATATTTTTACAAATTGTTCTAGTTTGCAGCAGGTGTATGACTAAGATTTCCTTTGGAGATCCTCATTAACTTTTGGAAAGATGCAAATTGTTACGTGCTTAGTTCTCTCTGGAAAATGGCTCTTAACTTTTACAAACTTAGTTTTTGGAATTAAAATAATTCCCTCATAATTCTGTATAAGCTAGAGGGGCTCCAAAAGCACTTGATGTACCAGTCACAGCTTGAGTCTCCTGAGAGAAGTTTACTGGCATAGCTTTAATTACGAATTTGAAATAAAAGGTATTGTTCTAAATTTTTTGCACATAGTATTTATCCTTTTCTTTCAGACGTTTTTATGAGTTAGTGGAAAATAGTAATCAATGAGTTCAAAGCTGCTCTCTATTAGACATTCCCTGTTTTTCTTCCTTCTAAGATGTCTGAATCAGTTAGTTACTTTTAAACACATATTTTGTAAATATCTAGATTTTATAACTCGTGTTCTTTTCTAAGTGCCAAATAACAAATATAGAACTTCTCCAGAGCTCTAGAGGAAAGCTATGACACTTCTTGGTGTTTCACACTCTTCTCTGTTCTTAGCTTCTTAACTCATTTCATATCGATTAACCTAATATGTCACTGTTTCAATCTAAGGCATTACGTCTTCATGTAATAAGGGACTATTGATTCTTTTTCCCAGTCTAATGAAACAACACAGATGAAAAAATATTGCCCTTGTTTCACAATACTTAAAATTGTGTTAGAGATGGATTTCAGTAAGCAGCTGACCAAAAGCACTAGGCAAGTAATGAAAACCTATGCTAAGAGGAAAAAAACAACCTGTGTTCCAAAAAGACAAGATACACAGAAAATATTTGTAAGAAATTGTTTAATTATATATATTATCAAAGCTAAAAATCCTTTTCAGCACCTCTTTTTGTCTTACAGATTCTGGTCAACAGATATTAGTAAAGGTGTCTTATGTTAGTGAAATGAAACTAGCAACATGTAATAGGAGTGTATAAAAACTTAATTTTGATTTGAGAACTCAACAATACTCCTTGTATTTCTAAAGTCAAGCAAGAATTGAAAACAAAAATTGATTTTCTTCTTTGCTTTATGTATTTAATATAACCTGAATTTATCTTCATTTCAATCGGATATTGGACAAGGTTGGGAAGTTCTTATCTATCTCATCTACCTTTGTACTTTATGAATACAATAGTCTTTTATTAGTATAGCATAGTATTGTGTTCATTGCAAACTCTAAGGTTACAGTTCAACAGAAGATCAGGCCTTGTATAGATAAAAACATGAAACATTTTAATTTCCTAGACAATATAGTATGTCAAATTTTGTTTTGAAATCTTTAATCTTTTGTTGGTCAAAAAATCAGTTACCATTATTGCTACCATCATCGCTAGTTTATTTTTTACTACATTGACTAAGCATTCACACTTTTTTTTTTCTTATGGGAAATATCAAACAAATTTAACATTATTGGCCAGTTACCAGAGTTTAATTAAAAGCCAAAATCCTTAATTTAGATATATTAGATGTATTTCATATGGCCTAGATATAGCCATAATGTGAGTGGAGAAGAATGAGATTTTAATCCAGCTGTATAGCTAATTGCTATATATTGCTATAATATAGCTAATCTGTGATTCTGTATGGCTAATTGCAGGCAGTGGTGACTGTGATGTTCATGGGCAAATCCATACCTAATATACTAATGGCCATCAAATCCTTACAGAGTTTGGAATATCAGTAATTAAAATGATGCTATTCCTTATCTTGGGACTTTTTTTTTCAGGCTTCTAATACATATTTAGTAAGCTATTTCTTCTAGCCCCATTCTGTTAGATTCTTACATGAGTTTCAACATTCCAGAAAATAAGCGCATCCTCCAAGGACTGTCTGTGGCACGTTAGTCACTTTTAAAAAACACTGATTATGTTAATCAGAAAGTCTACCTTAACAATTTACAATGACATTTAAAAAAATCTTGTCTAAAACTGCTTTCTCATGTGACAGAAGCAAAATCATGAGAGTTCCAGTTGGATTTGATCAATGTCTGTTTTATAAGATGCAAAAACCTTGAAAAAAACCCCATTGTTTATCTGTATCTTTAAGCATCTGAGTGCCTCTGTAACTCTTACAATCAGTGTGTATCTTTGTGTGTATACAATAAATAATTTAGTTCATGAATAAATGACAGCACATCTCATCTTCCGTACTTGAAAGTACTGGTAAACAGTGTGGTGGTTGCACCAATGAAATCACATTTAACTTTCCAAGACTGGTCCAGTGAAAGATACAAGGTTTTTTAGGCTACCTCTGTCTGAAAATTTAGTCTAGTCGTAAGTCCAAAAGCTGCCTTTATTTATCTTGTTTCTGCGCAGAACATTATATTATACTTAGGATTTGAGTTCGTTACTTAATTTGTGACCTTTTGGGAATAATAGATGATCATTAAAATCCAAGACTTTCTGGAGCTGTAAAAAGTTTGAGCCAAAACATCTGCTGATCCATGCTACATTTATTTATGAGTAACTGTTGGAAGCCAAACTAATATTCTGCAAACTCTCAGGCAGAATTTAAAACAACACAGCCTTTCTGATCACAATAGAAGGATTTCAGCCCTGATGAGTGAAATTCTATGAGATGGTGAACTATTAAAAGCTACATTGTAATTCATTACAGTAAGACTGAGGTAGGAATGGCATTATGGTTGTAAGTGTTGTGTAAATCTATGCATAAATTTCACTTGAACAGTGTACATAAGAGGTACGTAAGTGACCCCTTCTCTTGAAGTTGAGCAAATATTTAAATATTTTACTAAATTTGTCTGCATTGTTAAGTGTTGTGTGTAGTAAGTACAGAGCAGATAGAAAACAGTACCAACATTTAGATATACTTCAAACTGAGAATTAGACCTTAAGAACAAACTTCATGATTCACTTGTAATATGTTTATTAGGTTTGCACTGTTTGTTTTATGTAGATTTCTGGGTATTGTGGGGGTGTTGTGGTTATTCACATAACAATGTCAGAAATGGTTGTCTGCTAAAGACTTTAAATACATCAGCTCTAATCTGTACACAACCAGAATTCGCATTGTGCTCCAGCTGTTTTGTTTCTCTAGCAAAGCACAGCAGATACAAAATCTGCTTAATTGGCTAGTTAAGCAGATTTATAGTAGTTTTGCAATACCAGAATGATGGTAAGTGATCTGCAATACATTAATACATACTGAGAAGTTTTGTTTCCTGTTTTTGAATTTGCTTTAAAATTGACTCCTAAATTTGCTTTATATGATTGAAAAACCAGATGGGACTACTGCAGTGACTAGAGACCACTGGTATTTCTGTATTAATTTTACCCATTATTTTTCTTAGCTGTGTATTTCAGCAACATTTCACTTTACAATGCAAATTATTCTTGATCATTGAAGTTACTTTGGTTTCTGCTCTGAAAGTCAGGTAGGTAGGTATTGAGAGTAATTTTAAACCATTATTTGTAGCCCTGTTAAGCAACCGGAAGGAGGAGAAAGGTTAGCAATTGGTCACTGTCCAGTGCAAACTGCTGAAATCGATTTGGTTTCAGGCTGAGTTAAAAGCAAGCCAATGCATTATAGACAATGGATCCGTACCACATTGTGTTAATATACGCCATGGGATTTTTTTTCTGTCCTTGTTTTGCACTCAGCTTTAAATGCCAGGGTTTGATTCTGATTCTTCTTTAGTACATTGCAGTGTAAACCAGTAATGGCTCCATTGAATTCACATTGTTATCAGAGCCACGCTGTTAGTGCTTGTGACTTGTGGTGTCTTTGCCCGTTTTTTACCTTTGCAATGAGGACATGAAATCCTCTTGGATTTGCACTGATCAGTAGAAAATTCTGCTCTGTTAGTGGAATGTATTCATGACAATGCTTGCAAGGAAACATGCTGTTTGAGCCTCCTCTTTTAATAGAAAGTTGTCATTTATTTTTGTATGAAACATTTATTAACTACAGCTGCTGGTCTTGCTCCAATGAAACTGCTAAAGGTTTTTAATACATATTTTAAAAACCAAACAACGTTATGTTAGTTCTGAAAGTTGGATCCTGTGGTCTTTTATTTTTCTATGATTGGATCTGGTCAAGCATCCTGTCTGACATGTCTCCAGATATCATTTATGTGCGGCAATTATTTTAAGCTTCTAGACTTCAGACTGAGTACACACACTGCCATTGAACCCAGGGAAAATGTCTAGGTTTGATTCAAAGGTATAGATTGTCTACATAGTATTCCCTCCTGAGAGCTAGAATTTAGTCCAATTGCTTGTTTTGTACTCTGTCAGACTTCCACTGTCAGATAAATGTTCAATAAAACCTTTTACAGAGTCTCGCTGTAGTTGAGAATTCTAGTGTACTAGGTGGCCTGCAGTAGCAGCAGCACGAGCAAACAAACAGAAGAAGCTGTATCTAGCCAACAGTCCCACCCCACTTCAACACAGCTTAGTTACATCTAAACAAGATATTTTGAGTATTAGAGGCCATATAGGCACTCTAATATAGAGGTTTTGCCCAAGGAAGATATCTGGTTTGTCATCACAAGGATCTTGAATGTCTCTGCTGCTTGACTTCTAGCCATCTATAACAGGATAGGGTTAGACAGTCCCAGTCCCCTTCAAGTCTTTCTTCACTCTGGACTACATACTCCTTCCTTTCACTTCCCTCTCTTTGTCTGGACCTCATCTCTTGTTTCATCTCCTTGGTAAGCCGAATGAGATCATTCAAATGGCAGAAAGCTACCTCAGGAAACTAAATATGCTAAGACAGGGAGACAGAAGGACAGGCTATATGAGAGAAAAGGATTACTCCTTTTAAAGGGCAGGGATTATTAGATCAGTTCAGCTGTTTAATCCTTATTAAAGCTTATGACCTTAGCTTCCATGTACAAACAGGTTTGAAGAAAAAAAAAAAAAAGGCTGTGGGGAGCAGTTAAACCTTACCATTGATTTTAAGGATTAGAACAGAAGAAGTTACATATCAATGAATTTTCTGAATAGAGACTTCCTTAAACTCACACAGTGTTCTTCCCCTGTTTTGGAGATTACATAATAATTTTCCATAATTCATGAAGATATGTTTTTTCCATTAAGTTTTTGGTATATGTAGACAACCATTTGTTCAAGCTGTTGAAGAAGGCTAAAAAGAGTTTCTTCACTGATGAGCCTCCATCAACTACCACAGCCATTTCTGAGGTGACTTCATTGCCTGAGTGACCTGACAACCAGTACTCAATCCAAGTTCTTACGTTTTAAATACTTATGTGTTCAGTGAAACTGCACTTAAATCAATGACGAGGGATTATTAGCATTATGACAGAAGCTCTTAGGAATTGGAGTCCAGGACAAAATAAAAAGGCAATGATCAGCTTTCTACTGAAGTTTCCACTGAAGTTTTTGGTCTTGCATATATACACAGAGTCCATAGATTTGAATGGAATCCATAAGGTTTGTGAATGTAAATTCCACAGATAATCTCCCAGCCCTGTTGCATAATTATACCTATTTCCATAATCATCCCAAGCTTTTATAAACACATTGCATTTTATCCTTATTTGCATTTTTAAAAGTGTGGGGTTTTTTAAAAGAAGCATAGAATGCTTTTACATAAATAGCTAAAATCCATCCTTAAGACAAGCCTTATTGCCATTACTTTGTAAATCCTGGAATTACGATTACATTTGTTGTAAAGGGCCCTCCTTACTTTAAGAACCTGGCTTTAGGACAATGTGTTTTCCATTACGATGACAAGTGCATATAAAACACAAATCCCACTTGAGAGTCTAAGCAGTTTGAAGGGTTTTAGTGTCAGCCACTCACTTCTAGGAGGCTGGATTAAGAATTGGAAAAGATGCTTTATTAGAGCACTACAGCTGATACATTAATGTGTATCTACATGTCAGGAATACAAAATGTATTGAAAGGTCAACTTTTATATTGCATATGACAACTACATAGATTTCTTCTTACACTGAGTCATTGATGTTTACTACTTTCAAAAGTCATTTTTCCTGAACAAATCCCACTGGATTAATTCCTCTCTTTAAAACAAAAGCAATGCATCAAAATTATGTTTTCGTATAAGGAAGAGAAGTAAAAGCTGCCTTTAGCTATTTTTTCAAATCTATATTTCTGGATGATGTTTTTCTGGACTTGCCTCTCCTCTTGCTTATATGGTTGTGATACAGGACCATCTCAGAAATCAATGATACTACAGCATTCTAAGTGCAGTATAAGAAAAGCTTCAAGGCCTACGTGTTTATTCATAGACGCTACTGAAAACTTCTAAATACTTAGTTCTTGATGCATACAACTCCAGTTGCTAGCCAGTGACTTTTAAGATTTAGTAATATTTCTGTAGAACTGATTTAAGATAGATTCTATCTGTCTGTACGTTTTAAATTGATCTATTCATACTCGACAAAGACATAAAGGTCCATATTGTTTTATGTAACTGGGCAAGCATCTTTTGCCCAAGATGCTTTACCTTCAGGCAGTAAGACTGAGTGATCTGACAAAAGTATGCTCTTTATTGCAGCTTTCAAACATCAGAGTTTGCCATTGTCACTCCCTTGTTGGCCCTATTATGAAAAATTAAATAATATTTAATTCTTTATTTGTTCTGCTCAGATGTTGCTCAAAGACTTGGCTCTTCAGAATCCTTTCCTATTTATATATGCCTCTACAATCTCCTCTAAACCAACTCTTCTGACATTTTCTAATTAGCTTTAATAAAGTTTAAATTCTTCTGCAAGGATCTGACCCTTAGCTGAATGAGTTTCTACATTGTCATGCTGGTGAAGGTTGGGTGGTTTCCTATCAGGCTTCTTTGTCATTAAAGGTGGACACGCTATCTGAGTCCCAGAAACAGAAAACTATTATTGAAGCAGCAGGTAAACAGGAGAATTTACAAAAATTTTCCTTCTCAAAATCAGGTTAAGGAAAACAGAAGATAGCATTTCGTGGTTTTATAAAATATAGCTTTCAGTCTTGAGCCACACATATTACACAGATGACTGAGGAAGAGTGAAAAAAAAGTTTTGAAAAATTACTTTGCTGTTTGCTTTAGAACAAAGACATTGCTGTTACTTGTCAGCTAAGAAAGTGCCAGACAGCAAGCACATATGAAAATTAAGTAACAATCTCTAACTGGTTATTGGTTTGGAGTTGTAAGATTAAAGTTGCTAAAGGATTTGGAAGTATTTATGAAGTTGCATGTTGTTAGAACAAGAAGCATGTTATGTACACACTCTTCAAAAAACAATAGTAGCAGTGTGAATGGAGGGAAATAGTATAGGAAGCCGCAGACAGAATACAAGTATAGCCCTCATCTGAAAAATCCTAACTTTATAGTGCTAACTTTATTTATATAGGTATTATTTAATAAATTTTCACTGATAGATTCTACATTTGTGTTGAAAGTTTGAGCATGTGAGACAGTCGCAAGTAAGATACTAGAAATCCACTGATGCTTTTACTGTAGCTATGGACAAATGGCCTATTCTAGTACTCTTGCAGTAGTGGAGCACAGATTTCACTTCTCCTCAGAACTCATATTCAAGCCACTGTATGAGTAATTCAGTTTCACATCTGTTAATACTAAATCTCATTAGAAATCAAGTGGAATCCAAGCCTGACTTTTTTATTTATATATTGATCCAAATTAATGTCTGATGCAAGTGCCTTGATTTCAGGGCTTTTAAATCAGTTACGCTTTCTTGCTCAATGAGAACATTGGCACTGCACCAGAATGCAGGATTTTTAAGAGAGCTTTGCTGTCTTACTGGGTAAAGTGTCTTTCTGTGACTTCCTATTTGGCCAAGATAAGACTGCTTTTGGTAACCAAACTGTCTACTGCATTGGCTGTGTAGATTAACTCAGCAATCTCTAAATGCAATGTATTTAATGTTATACAATTACCAATACTTTAAAATATACTTCTCTGGTTTTGTTTTTTACGACTTTACACTCTATCAGACTGATTAAGAAAATTATTGCAGACAAAAAATATGTCTTACTGTCAAAGAAAAAGGTTGAATCTATCAATTATAAAATGAAACTGCAAGAGAAAGTACAAATATGTAATAGGAGTGTTTCATTTTTTTTCTAGTAGTTTTCTCAAGTTCCCCCTTGATTGCACAATACTGCCACAGAGAATAATTTTCAGATAAGTACATTTAAGTCAAATGATATTCTAGAATGCTGTGAAGTTATTGTCATTCAAATGCTTTGCCTACATAATAACAGCTGTTCTCAGTGTACAATATATGAGCCAATTTTGATATAACTCATTGATTTTATATATATATATATATATACACACACATGTCTGAATGCTGTCTTACTTTTTGGGTGTGTCCATATCTGCAACTATAGGATTCCATGATCATTTTATAGTCTAGTAAATATTTGTAACCATGGCAGAGATGAAAGAATGATTCACAATTTGGTAATTAGATGAGCTTTTGTTAGGAATAACCCTTTCAGTCTTATCCGGAGTAGATCTCTCTAGTATCCCCTTTTCTTGATGAACATGATTCAGAAAACCTTGTCTCCTGTCTTTGCAAGCTAGAATAAAGTTTAGATCCTGATGCAGAAAAATACTGAATAAGTAAAATCCTACTGACTTCAAAAGGAATGTGACTGACCACTTCATTTTTAATCTCTTTACGTGATGTGAAGCACTAAATATTATTGTTAAGGGGGAAAGTATCAGCTTAAAGGCACATATTAATGTCATGTTTCTTATTTTTTGCCATTTTGTTTCTTTGAAAATTTTTGATGCTTGATGTTAATGGAGCGACAAAGCACTGGTTGCCTAATGTACTACAGTATTGCGTGTTTTCTGCACTCAGCCATGAATGCAGATTCCTTCTGAAAAGCTCTAAATTTGCTCAGTCAGGGTGTGTACTTTACCAAAGCAGAGTTGAACAAATCGTAAAGAGCAATTATGGTATCAGTACAAAGTCATATTTTACCCAGGAAACTTGGCTGCCAACCTGGAATATATTAAAACACATTGGTAAACACTTTGAAATATCTGACAGTTATGTTCATGGAGTAGCTATTAAGATGCTGTGAAAAATACAGTGTCATCCTACGTTTTTGAGAGATCTTTATGACGTGGAAGAACACATATTATTGCAAGCAAGAAATACTTTACCAAAATCAGCTATAATAAGCATGATTCAGAGTTCTTTAAATTCAAGACAAAGCAGAACAATAACAAATAAAGATTTCAGAATCCAGATGACTGTATTAAAATCTATTAAAAGGGCATTTATTAGAAGGTGTGTTTCAGGAAAGTCTAGGAAACCTTCTGTGAATGAGTAAAAATCTAAATGGGACTGAAATTGAGCAAGAAATAATACCAACAGATAATTTCTTTTTTAATCTTTTTAGTTGGTAGTGGACTGCAATTCTAAAACAACGTAGGGAAACAGCTGCTGAAGTGTAAGATTTATGATTGCTAATTACAGAAAGGTTAACCAGATATAACTGGATGCTAAGTTCACAGAGTGTGGTTTTTTTCTGTTTAAATATTTTATGTTAAAAGCTGCTTATAGTTCATTATATTCACACCCATGTAGTGTCACACAGAGATAGTTTTACGAGGTTGGTAAAAGAAGCTTTGGTTGGCTTAAGCAAATTAGCCCTGCTGAGCAGAATTGTGCTGCTTCTAGCTAGCCTGTTTGACATTAGTTCAAGTGTGTTACTGAAACTGGTCCCCTTTTGCAATACCTTTTTTTTTCCCTAGAAAAAATGTCTTTACAAAAGACTGTTCAAGCATATATACTCAGAAATTCACTAATGACAATAACTCTCTAAGATAATGACACCCTTCACAATGGTCTGAGAACCACAAGGTATGGCATATGTAAAGCAAAAAGTCTCAAACTCAGCTTGTTTTGTCTTTTTTGACATCTGTGGTGATTCATATTTCTAATAGATAGGTTAATCTTTGGTGAGTCAGTGGCTGTAGCCTTTTCACATCTTTTAGAGACCCTAAAATACTGGATGTGTTAAAATCAATGACAACCAGCCACGTTCCCAGATTTAATCAGTAGTTACTAGTGAGTTACTAATTCTGGCACACTCAGTGCTGCAAGTGCATCAGGATGCATCTGCTTGAGGGTGTTGCCCTGTAATGCTGTAACCAAGACCTGGAACTGAATGAAACAAGGCCAAACCTGTAATCAACCTGGCAAAGGGAAGCAAGTTTCTACTTTCTTTCTTGCACCAATAAGGAAGGCTATGAAAAACTTTATCCAAGAAATTCACTAATTCTAAGCCTGCCCAAATAAACATGGAAGTTTACATAGTAATGGTTTTTACAGTGTTGTAATACATTGGCAATATGTATAAATTAGAATGACATCTCTTTGCTTCACAGTGTGTAGGATAGGAAATGTTCAAGATTTCCAGTTTCATGCATTTTTACAAATACAGAACACAAGTGTACTTTCACATCAGTATGAATTAGAGGCTGTCCCACTGTGTGAAAACCGCTATATATCCAATGGGAATTTCTTTTAAATAACAAAGAAAACCTTACAAGAGTCCGTTCACCTCCAGGTGATATGAAGCAGTAGACTATTTTAATTACATTTCTTTTTAATAAGCACTAAACCACAAGGCAAATTTTGTTACCCACTGTCTGCAGCTGTTCCTGAGCTTATGATCAATTTTCAATAAACTGATATTGAAGAATTTTGCTTTTAACAAATACACAGTGACTTGAAAATATTAACTGTATTGCTACTGTTTAAGCTACGCACATGACCAAGCAACAATTTTCTCTTTGATCAACTTTCTGTTCCTATGACTATATTAGGAATAGTTCTGTGTGGAATTTTGTGATGCTATTTAGTTTGGATTCAGATGTTTTGCTTGATTGTTTGGCTCATTTTGGAATATCACATTTGCCTTTGAGTGTCAATTTATTTGCACCTAAAACTATCAAGCAGCCTGTCACTTAGTTCTGTGTTGAAACAGGGCCAGACAGTGGCAATGAATATATATATATATATATACACACGCACATATATATATATATATAACTGTTATAGTAATGTCTTTTTTCTAAACAGGTATGTGCTTGTTCTCCCCCTTCCTTTTCATTGCATATGACCAGATTTATCTCTATTTTAGAGTAATTTTAACTAATGGAAATCAGGTCAGGGGAAAAAAAAATATATGTATATTTCCATAATACTTTGATGATTTAGGGGCATATTTTTAACTTCTAAGTAGATTTCACTCAGTGAAGGTCAGCTGTTCCTGAGTGAATCAGGTAAATTGCATGTGTAAGTTTTCAAAAGAAGAAAGTACAAAAGCAAAATCCAGTGTTTGCTTACGTTAATTCTAACTTAATCTGCTGCTGATACCTTGTTTTAACTGTGTTCAAGCATTAACTTTCTCACTTCTGACTTTAGGTTGTCTTTATTGATTTCCTTTTGACTTGTCTGCTTAGTTAACTGTCATTCATTGCTGAAAAGAGAAGGGTTTTTTAAAAGCTTCTTTTAATCTTCAAAATAGTTACAACAGTAAATAAGTTATCACATCTACAGGTTAAAAAAATACACTAAAAATCTACAAGAGGGGTTACTACTGTCTAAAGCTCCATTAGCTTACAGAAATGTTGTTACGTTGATAGAGGTGGGACTTGCCATTGACAAATAAAACTTTCAGGGAGCTTCTAGTGTCCCCTCTAACATCAAGAACAGTTGAATGAAAGTTGTTTGCTACAATACCTGAACATGCAATTTAGCAAAACAAAGTGCATTTTTAGAATAAACTCTTTATAGGTTAAATACTTAGGTTTTTTCCTACTAGTATTAATGGTTGCTTCATTGTTCAGATCAATGAAAAACCAAGATCAGTGAATTGAAATTATGTATGAGTCCAGTTTTTGTTGTGTAAGTATTTAGTCTTTGCCTCAACGTAGGAGGGTCATCTTTGGCACTTTCTTTCAATGAGACCAAACAGTTGCAGAATGTTAGAAATGTGGTTTGGTTTATTATTAAAAGAAAGTTGACTGAGAAGATGCTGCTAAATATAATCCTATGTCTGTAAGGACAGTTATAGAAATCACGGAAAGTACTAAAAAATGCAGGCTGATCTGATAGGAAGTGATGTTCCAACAAGGATAAAGACTGATACTTCAGTGTTTGCTTCTTAAATTTCACTCTGCCTTGCTTTATTTAACTGATACAATGTTCCTGATTGTAAATGAAAGTCAGATTTCTGATATGTGTATATATATCAGGTTATTACTGATAAAAAAATAGTGATTTTCATTACACATTAATTCGGTCCCCAGTAAACATGCTGACCATGTGACATTTGCACAATCTGAATGTTTTGTTTGGTTCAGTGAACACCTAGGCTATCTTTCGGGACACACTTGTCTTTTATTGA
Source organism: Aramus guarauna (assembly GCA_013400195.1). Classification (NCBI taxonomy): domain Eukaryota; kingdom Metazoa; phylum Chordata; class Aves; order Gruiformes; family Aramidae; genus Aramus; species Aramus guarauna. The sequence goes on along the minus strand of VXBL01004000.1, from coordinate 1,068,671 downwards.
TGCTGAAGGGCCTTACACATATGCTAGAAGTATTGTACAGCTGAATGGAATCAAGCATATACATAAAGTTAAACATGTACTTCTGCGATTGCTAAATAGAGTATGTATAATTAACGCAAATCAATCTATATCAGTTTGACTGGATTTTCTTCTTTCAGTACCTTAGATTCTGGCCAGTTCTTAACTTTCAGGGAAAATTATCTAATTACTATTTTTCAAAGATGTGTGTATATATATGTCTTTCAAAGACAACATGTAACTATTATCTTTCAAATAAGTTTTTCAGTATTTTTCTTTTAAAGCAATGCACCTTTTTTCTTTATCCTTCTTTTTATTAATGAAACATATCATTATATAGACCATTGCTATTTTTACACATGCAGAATTGCAAGCTGGTTTGATGTGGTTTGGTTTTTTAAGATCCATCTTAATGTTTCCTGGGCATTTTGTGGTTTTATTTCATATGTCACTTACATATATTGTAAAGTTATGAAAAAATACGTTTATGACACCTCCAGTGCAATAGAGCTAGAACTTTTAATCCCTACCACACTGGAATTATTAAATAACATTACAGATATTTTTATATACCATCCACTATTAGGCATCTATTTTGCCAGCTATATTATGTGACCAAAACAATATGATAGAAAAACAGTGCCAATAGAATAGATATTAATTATTTTTTTAAAAAATAAATAAAACAGCAAACATGAACTTGTTATGAATTTAATTTCTACTTCAAAATTCTTGTTTTAGAATTTAAAATTATTTCAAAAATTTATTTTAAAATTTACTTAGACTGCAGAAATAGTTTTTAACAATAACTATATGAAATAATATTTACGTTTATCATATATACAGTTACAGATATTCTGCTACTCAATGTCACACAAAATACCCTAGCAATGCACAAAAATTAGCTAGATTTTTACTTTTTTATGTTTAAAATCTGGATACAGATATAGTCACCAGTGTGCTCCTATGGTTGGTTTAGCCCATCTCAAGTACTGGACATGTCTGTATGTAGGGAGGTAAAAGGAGAAAAATATTTTTTGATCACCAGGGTGGAAAAGGACACAGAAAAAATGTGGCGGCTAAATTAAAATCTTCTCAAGTTTTTGGTACAGAAGGAAAGGAGAAATAAAGTCTAAGGAAAGCAAAGAAAATTAGTATTATATTAAGATTTCTTGGAGTTGGTTAAATTACCTCTCTGGTTTTAGGGGAGCATAAGATTAGAAATGGTTAATTCAGAAATCACACATTTAGTAAAGTAAAATGTCAGACAGTGGCAAATCTCAGGGCTGCAGGGGATAGAAAATTTTGTCTTGCAGCAGTAAGACACCTAAGTCTATTTCTGCCTCTGTCTTGAGATGCACTGGTTCCATCACACGGTACGGTATTTCTGGAAAGAGCCTCCCTGTTGTCCTCTTTAGCAATGATGTTGTATCTAGCCTTGTAATCAAGATCTTTAGGGTGTGCTTTATAGTTTTCGCCATAAGAAATATGACTGAACAAAGTGCTTTATTTTTCAAGATTTCATTTATTTGATCAGAGTGAATAACCCTGAGCTGGGTAAATGCAGGAGACACAAATATAAGAGGAATCTCCCTGTGGTATATGTGTTTAAATTTAGTAGCAGTTGCCTATAAATACCATTTCAGTAACTTGCTTACTTTCATTCATAAAGATGTACTTTACAGAGAAAAGTTGATGGGGTAGTAGGAGAATATGTGGAGATCTATTTTAGTAAACATTGATTCATCTAAAGACAGCGTTACAACATAATCTGATTTATAAGTGGAAATAAATTAAAAATAGTAAATGTAAAAGAAAAGTATATTTATACACTTGTTCTATCTACTTCAAAACAACAGTTCTATTTATACTGTGACCTCCTTTTCCCCTATCTGCTTTGGAGCTCCTTTTCTGTTTCCTTTGAAGTTTATGGAAATATTCCCATTGGGCTAAAATAATTTTTACTGTTTAAAGACTCTATACCAAATTAAGCATTTACTTGACTAGATCTCTGCTTAAAATTGCAGAGGAGTCACTTCTGTGAAATGATCACATGTAAAATGCCATGCAATTATTTATCTAGAGAGGTCTGTAGAATTCCCTTCTTTTCTTTCAGGGAAAAATGATAAAAGTGTATATTCTGTGTAAATGTGCCCCTTTCATAATTTCACTAAATTCCACAACCAGATTTCAGAAAGTTCAGTGGGACTGTAGCTTTCATTTTGAAGCTTGTCTATGCTACAAATACTCTTTTGAGTTTTACTTCCTCTCTGAGAGTTTAAATTCTTGTCTTGTGCATGTGGTGTGATACAGGACCACACTGTCTTTGTTCCACTATTGTACAGACAGAGAAGAAATCTGCAAATGTCTCGTACCTGACAGTGTATTTTCCTCATCCAGCGTGTTGGCTCAAATGTGCTGGTTGGTAAATCGGTAGAACAGCCGCATTATTCTTACCTGTCTGCATACAAAAAAAAAAAGTTTAGAACAGCATCTGTATCCTATCTATACTTGGACTGCAAATAAGCACAGTTCTAATCTACACTTACTAGTTTCAGGAAGTCTGCCCAAAGATTTTGAAATGAATGAAAGGACTTCTATTAACTGCCATAGACTTTCACTGAGGACTACAGCAGTCAGAGAGGGATTTTATTTAAAACAAAAGTCAACCAATGAAAGTGCAAGCACAATTTTCTTATTTCAGTATGATAAACAGGAATGTCATTTGAGTGCTATACAGTATTTTTAATTCCACAGCGCTGTTGTTGAATTGAACAGTATTTTTTAACTTCTTCACTAACCTTGCCTGCTAAAATATGCCAGGACTGCAGGTAGGCAGTATTTGCAGCAGTCTGTCCAGAACTCTTTTTACCACCAAAAGATGAGCAAATCTCATTGATGGCCCTTTCATCATACTCATTCTACAAATAGTAGAGTCCCTTTATAGAATTGCAAAAAAATGCAGAACAAAACAGAATTCAAAATCTCACACTTCATCACTGGACATTATTTAAGAATTAGCATTAGATGTTGTAATTTTGACAGTCCAGATTTAAGGATTAATGAATTAATGTATTATTTACAGGGTTTGTTTGTGGGCTTTGTTTTGTTGGATTTTATTTTTTTTAACTATGGCATACTGGAATGAAGATATTCCTTAATTCCAGCTTCTCAATATAAATGAAAGGAAATATTTCAGGGTGGAGGAGTTTTCATTCTACTATCATTAATATTATTGATATTAATATTGAACATAGAAGCAAAATCTGTTATTTTACACTTGGACTAAAGCCATAACCAGAGGACTGACACACAGAAATTGCATTTGATTGTAAATGATTATTGTAAGTGAAGTAAATGCTAGCCAAAGCTCATTATTTGCATAATCATGCACAGCAGAAGAAAATTTGAATTGTGTTTTTAGTTTTCCCTTTTTGGTTCTTCATGTTTGCTTGCACAGATCTAGGAGAGGAGCAAGTGCTAATAAAAGCTCTCCATTTCCACACTGTGATGTCGTGACCAAGATACACATTGGTTTGGGAGTGGTAATGTGCTGCTGCTTATAGAGACATTTGCAACAGGGACTTCTGCTGAATCTGAAAAACAGGAATATCTGGAGTGTTACCAAACCCAGTCCTCAGCATTCATATGTATATTAGCATATTTGCTTTTATTTTAAAGCACACATCAGCTAGCTTTCTTGCTATACTGTCTTACTTCTTGTTGCCTACAGTGTCTTAACATTGTTTTTTTCATTGGGACATAATTTGACAAACACCGGTCTTTTTTATTAGCTTTTTCCTACATCCCAGTAGGTTCTTAAGATTAGAGCTTACATAGGAGCCTAGTGTGTGGAACTTACTTAATGGTCATGCTGCAATTTGATATAAATTACTCTGTGTTGTAGTACTCTAACCTTTATAGCATTATGCCAAACGTAATCTTCTGTAAAAAAAAGAATAACATGAAGTGCTTGAAATGCCTCCTTCTCCATACAGTCATGTTTACACTGCAGATTTCTGTATTCTGCAGATCATGCATATGAAACCTGATCTTGCAGTCACTGAATTCAGTGGAAATCTTAGAAGGTTCTCACTGCAAACTTCATTCAGTTTAAACCAGAGATGGTGTAGATAACAGTCCTTGCTCTTATTGCTGGCATCATATCTAAATTAACTTAGACTAAAATTATTTAAATATATCATAGTATGGGAACTGTGAATTCTGGATATATTTTCATTAATCCTATCGCTCTGCACATTGAAGGCCCTATAGAAATTAATGGACATATCTAGCATAGGGATGCAGTATATGATACAGAGATCCCTGAATCTGTGTTCTTATAAAGCACAAAATAAAGAAATATTTGTGATACAAACAAAAATATGTTTGCACGAGTATAGATGAATTAATCTAGTGAGATACGTTAGCTAATTAAGATTTGGTAATGCATTTGTATGGCTAGTTTGCTTCCAGTTCAATTGAATGGTGTAGACATGCCTGCTGAATTTCTCATTGAAAGCAAGAAATCCAGGCTGATTTTGCATCCTAGCTATAGCATTTGAAAGCTTCACCACTGATAATTATATACTATCCTTTTATTCTAAGAGATAAGGAAGTATTGTTATTTACATTTCAGATATGTAATTAAGATATAGAAAATAACATCATTCTTGTATGGTCATGTAATTGATCAGTGACAGGACAGAAAATTGTAAATGGATTTCAAATCAAACCATCCTTTCTTTCTAAAAATATTTTCATTGTATCAGCTAATCTGAAAAGACTGTCCTGAAATGTATCTTGCCTTTGAAATCAGAGACACATGTATTTTGAACTTTTATTAATTACAACAGTATTGCTGGAAGGCAGGGAAATACAACTCTTATATGTAATGTAGATTGGTTGCAAAGATCTGGAAAAGAACTGACTTTCTGAGAGACAAACATACACATCAGCTGCTGTTAAATCACAGGTCAATGAAAAGCTGACTTCATTGCAAAGTCAGTGCTGACTTAAGTTCTATTCTTGGTGTTCAGAAAGGACTGTTGTCTGTGTATTTACCAGAAGCATGAAAACAGACATTTTTCTCTCTCAGAAAAGGAAGTAAGGAGGGGTCAATGATCTCATTCCCTCTGTTACACCAATTAACAAATGAATAGCCACAGCTAGACTCAGGGAGCAGGAAAATAATATGATAGTCTTAGAAACCATGCTTGTCCCCAACACACTAGATATCCACATTTATGGATTTATTGTAGTCTTCATCTATGGATTCTCATTAATGTTGCCCTGAAGATGCAATATCCTGAAGCAATCAGAATTCCTGGAAAAATATAATACCACCTATGTGAAAATAGCATAATTTTAACACCTATCTAGAAATCCTGCTCATATTTTTCTAAGTAAAAAAAAAGATGTATACATCATAATTTAATCATACGTATTCCTTTGAACAATATTCTCATATAAATCATTGCTCTAAGTTCATGGCTTTGTAATAAGAAGAGTTTTAAGGCAGAAATTGTAGTTTGTACAAATTAGCTTTTTGGAGAAAGACCCTAATTTGGGGTAAAATTCCTTCTTGTTAATAAGTTTTCACTGGAGTTGTTATGTTTTGCTAACAGAGATTCAGTGGCAAACAGGAGTTGTTCAGTGTTATGAGAACCATGCATCATTGTGCTTACAGCATCATTATTCTTGGCTTTGTGCAAGATTTGTAGCTTTTGGCTATTCAGTCTGCATGAAGAAATGTCTGTCAGTATATATATATTTACCGAAGAAAAAAGCTGCCATCTATAAATGACATTTTGATCTAATTCCATAATTTTCAGTTGAATTTCTCTTTGATTTGCATAGGCTTCTATTATGACTATGATTTAATATTAAGACTGGACATATCTAGTCCAGATGAATCTATACACAAACATATGTATTTTTCTGAATTTGTTAATGGAAGAACTTTATTAGTGAAATTCTGTCTTTAGTTTAAGTTAGTGGAACACTTGTTACTGCTTTCAGTAGATCTAGAATGTTTTTATCTATAGTTAAAGTTATAATTACTATATTTACATTCAATATGGAAGTTGATGAGCACATTTTAATGGCTTTTATAGTAGAGTTAGTGCCATTTCTACCATTTTACAGATTAATAAACAGAGAGAGAAAGTACCAGTCAAGGCCCAGCCAGTGGAGACAAAAACTAGTACTAAGTCCCATAGCATCAAGTTCTCACTGGCTAGGTCACTATTCTAAACCTTTCTGTACCTTGTTTAACAAAAATGGGGAAAAGGTTTTGCAAAAATAAATGTCTAAGTCGCTTTCAGCTTGGGTTATTTTGAACCACTCTTTCAGATATTTAGAAAAGAGTAGGTGTGTGATTCCCCAAAAAACTACTTAAACATCTACAGATAACAACTAAAGAAATAATTGATTTATGGCCCTAGTGTGTTTATAATGGAACTTGAAAATTTTTACCCACTTTCTAAAGTGCATTTTAATTAAAATATCACAGTTAAAATGCTTTTCAGATGTAATCATAATGCTTTATTGGGGCTGTTGTATAAGTAATGATTTCACATAGTTATTCACTAAAGATTTAGTACAATCTTTTCCTTTGTATTTGCAAGGTAAGTTTTCATTTTGATTCATGAACATAATTTCTATTAATGCAGAAGTTACTTTGTGAGAAGATATATTCTCCACTCTTGTTAAAAGCAAACAAAAATACAGTTACAGGTGAGAGTGGTTTGAGCCCTTGAGTCAGTAAGTCAAGGTGCTAAGATCACTAATAGGCCTTAATTGCCTTGATGAGCCCCACCTGGGTCCCACCCTTGGGCAGGAGCTCCATTTAAACTTGTGCTTGGGTGCACAGTCTTTTCTAGAGCTACAGCATAGGTAGGTTTGTCTTCATCCTTCTCTCTAGCCACCATGTTCTGGGTGGACTTCAGACCCATATTGCAGCCCCAACTCCTGCTGCTCCTGACCAGGCTACTTGAACTGCTCAGTCCCCTCACTGAGCCCTGGGCTGTTGGTGAACTGTTGGGAGCTCCCTGTAGTGCCCACCCTGCTTGGGCCACATGAGTTGCCTGCAGACCCTGGATCTGTCCCTTCTTGTGGAGCAGCTCTGCCGTTCATGCTTCCTGATGTGGTAAGTCTTTTCATGTATGTTTAAAAATATGTGCGATAAAATATTATGTCATGTTATTAAAATTTCATCTAGCATTTGGTAATGTTAGGACAATCAGACAATCAAGAAATGAACAGGATTAAAAATATCATTACTTTGTCAGAGGGACTACCACCTGGAAGATGAAAAGCTTATGAGTGTTTGCAAATGGCTGTCATTAAAAAGCAGCTTCTGATTAGGTGATTTATGTGATACAGCTATTTGTGTCCAGGATAGCATTTTTAGTTCTTTAGGTCTGTAGTTAAAGCAAGGAAATAACAGATTTGCAGTATAACCACTATAGAAGTTGCTGAGCATTTGCATGTATGGTATAAAAAAATATCTGTTAAGGAGGGGTTAAAAAGGGGCCATTTTTTTCAATCAGCTGAATACAAAGGATCAGGGATTATGTGATCTGAGATTCTGAGCCTGGCATAAAATAGAGCAGCACAGTTGTGCTTTAGGAAAAGATAGAAGATCCATGGCAGGATTTTTGATAGTTGGGAAAAAAACCAACATATTAACAGCAGCAGAACTCACCTAAACTAAATATTTTTTTTCTTAAAAGGCATGCAATCTTTACTGGATTTTGTTGGGTTTTCTCCCCCCTCCTTAAAGACATAAGAAATATAGGTTTTAATATCTTGCAGACACAGGATGAATGTGAATACAGGAAATGAATGGAAGAGTAGCTGTTAAAATGAAAGCTTAACTGCAAAAGTTTTTATTAGTTTTTCCTAATCTCTTCTGTATGATTTAATCTATAAGATTAAAAATATTTTAATAGTGATTGTTTCCTTGGTTCTAAACAAGCTAAAATATTTGTATTTGATTTATGAAATCTAACTACTTAATATTTATGCTAACAGTAGTCACTTTAAGTAAACAAAAGTTCTAAATTTCTAAGGTTTGCACCTGACAGCATTTTCTTGAGCTTTGATGGAGGCACTGGACAGTAAAACACAATCTCACTGGAGTATATTGATTGGATCAAAAAACCAAAGTTGTATTGCCAATGAATATGACTTGAGCCATGATTTGATATTCCGTTCCCAAGTTTAATAGAGTGTATATTCATATAGGTATTTTTTTATGTGGGACATTTTTATTAATTTGAGGTAATGTTCGGGGTTTTTTTGCAATTCCTTCTTATGGCTTTATTGTGCTTGGAAGGTATATCAATGGTATTTTGCTATCAGTGATTGCTTCTCATTCTTTTGGCTAAGAATATGCACGATCACTGCAGAGGGGAAAATACAACCATATTTAATGTCATATGATTTGGTCTGAGCTTCTGGCAGACATGTTTCTGCTTGCAGCCTGCCCCTCTCCACAAGGAGCATTTCGCATATGCTAACTGGGATCCTGGGCAGAGCTCTAGCCCAGAGAAAGTACAGTGGTACTTTATGGTGTAGCTGATGCCCTGTCACAGTAATAGGTGCTGTAGTTTCTGTCAGACAGCCACTGAATTACCTCCTTCCTTGATCTGCCAAGGTTCCCTTTTGCTATGTCCTGACTTCTCTAGCAAATTGTAAACTGAGCACTTGGAATTTAACTTAACACGACAGGAGTCTCTGATTTCATGAGGTCATATTGATCCCTTCTGCAAAGCTGCCTTCTATCTTCTGTGTTTTTCTTCTTTTCTTTGTCTTTCTACTTCTCCTCTTCCTGTTCTTCATTATTATGTTTTTCTTTGCCTTCTTTCTCTGCCCTGTTTTTCAACTCGAAATAATGTGGGGACACCTAATGTGTATTATAGCTCTTCATTTTGATTTTGAATGCTAGAATACCAGTTTTAAGGTTGCTGCCATGTTCCATTTTAATATCAGTAGAGGAAACAACTGTTTTGAGAAGTTCTAGGTTGTGTCATAAGTGAGTTTGTTGTTTATTGTTTGTCTGTGTGCGGTCTTTTCCTCATTGCTTTGTGGATATAAGAGCTGAAGGGTACAAGGCTACATGCTCCAGTTTTCTGAGAGATGGAGACAGCCACAATGAACTGTATTTGTTATAAAGCCAGAGCCCTTTTTACCTTTTTTAACCTAAAACAGAAGCAGCATATTTCTGCATAATCAAAGGAGAAAAAAAAATTGTGAAAGAGAATAGAGACTTGATTCTTTGGTGGATGAAGAAATGTTTTCCCAGCCTTGTACTATGTTCAGTCTAGATTCTAGCTCTGCATACACAAAGATACCCCAATAATATGTCGTCTTCAACTGATTGTTGTTGAATTCAGGTTATGTTAAACTTGCTGTCCCAAGTGATTTTTGAGAGAATTTTTGGAATTATTAGGTAGAATTTATCTGGAAGGAGTTAGTATATTTTCTTTCTCTTTCTCTCTCTTTTTTTTTTTTTTTAATAATCCCTCTTAACAGTAAAGAAAACCGAAGAAAAAAAAATCTAAATTTTAATCCATGTAAAAAGATAAGTGTAATCTTACTTGCTTAAACTAAACATTCCCCTGGTCCATTGATCTTTCTCAGTCGGGTGCTAACAATGATTTTTGCAGTGAAAAATGTCAGAACGGACATAGGATATGATGATTCTTTCTAAATATGTTCTTGGTCTCTAGAGACTGTGGATAGCAGGTTTTCTTATTTTTATTTTTATGTTAGGTCTCAATGGATCGTACTTCAGTGTTTGCTTGAAAAACCTTGAATCCATCTCAGCTTTCAGCATCCACAACCCTCTAGTTCTGCTCTTATACTGAGAGCAGGTGGGAGGGGAAAAGAACAAATAATCTTTACCATCTTTTCCAAGATAATTTGTGATTTTTTTTTATTACATATGTGTCATGCTATTCTGTCAGTCATTTCTTCTCACACTAAAATGTTCTATTTTATTTCATTTTTTTATTGCATGGCAATCATTTCCTATCACCGATCATTCATGTCATTCTTTGTAGCTTCTTCATTTTTGCTATTTGTTTTTCATGAGAGAATCAGAGCTGACACAGCAGTTAGAATGAAAGTGCTCCATGGATTTGTATGATGGCATTATTGCATCTACTCTTTTTGTGTTCTGTTTTTGTAAATAGTGTCAGTAAATAGTGCTTGGTTTGCTTTTTGACCATTACGGAGATTACACAGTTCTACTGAAAAAAAAAAAAGTTTTCTAACTCTCGAGTCTCATTTTTGAGTAATAATGTTCAGGTGTCATTGTGTAAATGAAATTGCAGTTCTCTTTTTCCTATGTGCCTTACCTTACAAATATTCAATTGCATTTCATTTTGGCGTTTGTTTTCATCACCAAATCACTTGTTATTGTGAACATCCTAGTGATTTCTACAGGCTTTTGCAAGGTCAAATTAAGAAACTGAGCCATGGATTTGAGCATATTATATTGTGTTTTTCCTGGTTTCGGCTGGGATAGAGTTAATTTCCTTCCTAGTAGCTGATACAGTGTTGTGGTTTGGATTTAGTATGAAAATAATATTAATATTACACTGATGTTTAATTGTTGCTAAGCAGCGTTTACAATTAAGTCAAGGACTTTTCAGCTTCCCAGGCCCTGCCCGTGAGGAGGTGTGAGCCTTCTGCAAGGGGTGCACAAGAACCTGGGAGGGGCTGCAGCCAGGACGGCTGACCCAAACTGGCCAAAGCAATATTCCGTACCATATGGCATCACTCTCACTACATAAGCTGAGGGGAGTTGGCTGAGGAGGCCTGCAGCTCAGGAACTAGCTGGGCATCAGTTAGTGGTTGGTGAGAAATTGTGCTGTGTGTAACTTGTTTTGTATGTTCTTTATCACTATTATTATTCCCTTTCTTTTCTGTCCTATTGAACTGTTTTTATCTCAACCCAGGAGTTTTACTTTTTTTATTTATTCTCTTCCCCATCCCACTAAAGAGGGAGTGAGCAAATGGCTGTGTGGTTGTTTTAGCTGCTGGCCAGGTTAAACCACAACAATCTCCCCTTTTTTTGAACTTTTTCATGTGTAAAATGACCTCATCATAATTTGCCTTTTGGTATAATCTGCTCTGTATCTCAGTGAACTTTCTTCTGTACTGTTAAAGTAAGGGTAATTATAACTTGCCAGGTAAAATACTTGGTATGAACTTGCATGATGCATTTCCAAGTAGAGCATCTTCCACGTCTCACTTTTGAATGCCTAAAATCAAGAAAGTGCTTGGGTTTGTGGTTTGTTTTTTTTAACTTATAGGTGGGTCTACATATTGTGTCTGTTGTTGAAAATAATTAATATTCTCAAGCGTTATAATTTGCCATACCAGGCAGTTGCTGGCTGGATAGTTTGTAAATGTTGGGACAGACTGAGATATGAATATCTTCCTACTTGGCCATTAAATTAATGGTATTTATATCTCATTTGTACACAAATATCTATGTAAATATAGATATCTTCAAGTATGGCTTTGTCAGCTTTTTATAAACCCTGGAAACCTATAATAGGAAATACCAGCACTGTTAACTATGTAAACCACTTGACATCTGTCCATATTTGTAAACACAGTTTTCATTTGCTGCAGTTTATTTACTCTTGGCACATATAAATGAGGTGTGACAGACACCCTGTGGCTTCTATGGATGAAAGGATTAATAAAGCTTGTACTTTCATTATGACATCCTAAGCCATCAAGCATGAATACTTCAACAGTCATTATTGAACATTGACACATATTGCATCAGTAATCAGAAATGACAGAAGACGAGAAGCTGGCAGAAATAGGATTTTTCAGCTCTCTCTCAAGAATAATCTGTGATTTAATGTGTCCTTAATATATAGCTACGGACTCTGTATATAGTTTCAGACTCATTTTTAGCTATGTAAGTTGTCCTTTAAAGGCATGTTAAAAAAAAAATAAAATCTTTGTATACCTGTTTTACTGAGATGAAAGTACTGCTTAGCACCAACATGTTGTTACTTGATGATGCAGCCCATCATGGTGTTGGATGCTAGAGCATCTTTTATGCGTTCATTTCAATACGTAGTCTTCATTAAATAACCTTGGTAGGCCTATGTCTCTTCCTGCATGTTAACAAGGAACGATATGGTAATTCAGGGAAAGTCCTAAGTAACTCCCGGAGTGTCCCAGCAATCACTGTAGAAAAGAATTCCCTGATTTCAGTCAAGTAGGAGAGTGATTTAATGCTGATGTCTCATATGTAGATTCTTGAATCATTCAAATGACCTGTCTAGGTCATGTGGAGGCAAGGACGGTACCAGAGCTAAGTGTTTTGGCATCTAGCCAGGTACTCTACTACTAATTTCTGCTACATTGATCAAAGGCTTGGGTAGTATAGTCAGGGCTAAAAGCCAGTTCTTCCTCTAGAGTGCTAATCATGGTAGTGTCAGTACACCTTTATTGTGGTTTTGGTGGTAGATATTTAATCTCTTTGCAAGGAAGATGTTAAACAATTCTTAAATGTGAAAACCAAGGAACAGAATCACGAAAACTTCTATTTCTGGTCTATATTGTATTTCTAGTCTACTGCTGGGCTGCTAGGTAGTCTTGTCCAAACTAGTTCTGTGCAGAGTAGAAAATCCATTCGGTTTTGAACAGCCTTCTAAACTGAACAGATTTAGAAGCAAATAGGTGAATAAATTAAAAAAACAAAATCAAGTTTCAAAGGTCAGCATCATTAAAAAAAGGGGGTGAGGAAGGGGAAAAAAAAAAACAAACCAAAACAACAAAACCCTGGCTCAGTTGAACTCTGTGGAACTTTTGCTTCTTTATTCTATGCTTTCTCCTAAAAATTTCAGGTAAATGTGGCTGCTTGTAAGAATGTATAAATCTTCATCTTAATGAAGTAGAGAATTTCTTTCTAATTTCAGTGTTATACCAAGGCTTCCATGTGACTGTGCAGAGTATTTTTTCATAGAACTTTTAAGGAAACCATGGAAAAGCTGAGAAGTTAAACTTTTAATTAATTTCTTCCTCTATACAAATCGACATACCTCTTCTGAGGCACTGACTTTTCATCTTAGAGTTATTCTTCAGTTTGAATTGGTCTATTTTTGAGCAGCTTCTATTGCTAACCAGTTTTCTTCTAGAACTTCTTTTTATGTGTCTTTTTTGCTATAAAGAAACAGCCACTGGGATAAATAGCTTCTGACTATCTTTGGGTTTGGTACTTCTGCTCTTGTGACATTTTTTTTCCTGTAATATTAACTTCTACATCTGAGAACAATATCCATTCCGTTTGTCCTGTTTTGTTGACATGGCAAGATTTTCCACAGAAGCAGGTAATCAAGCAGCCAAAGTCATCCCTCCTTGCTAGGAAGTGTTGGAAAAACATTACCTACAAATATCAGTTGCAACTCAACCTGGACTGAGTTGGAAGAAAAGTGGGAACCAGAAAGTTTACAGCCATTTTCTGCCCTGTAAAGCTGAAAACAGTTTATAAAAACCTGGACATAGGTATACACCCTCAAGAGATGACTGAATCAATGGTGATTAAGTGTTTTGCTGAAAGGTTAAGACTGCTGGCTTGGAAGTGTTTGCTGAGGATGAGCTGCCACATTATATAGCTGTGTGAAATAGTCTAAGACCTTTGCTTAGTAGTGTTGTATTTATGCATGTTAAATGTTTTTCTTTCTGAACTGAGGTATCTTTCCTGAATATAACCACTCTCTTTTTATAAAATAGGTTCTGTGTCTAAGGTTGCTGAAACAAATCTGCAAGCACTTAAATTAAGAATAAATATATTTGATTTGTATGGAGAGAAGTAAGTTCCTCTCCTCAGCAGGTTAGGTGGAAAAATAGGATGAGAAAGTTTGTGGGTCGAAGTTAAGACAGGGAGATTTTTACCCACAGTGATAATCAGTAACAAAGACTTGAGTGGGAGGAAAATTGATTTATTGCCCATTAAACTGGATTCAGGTAGTGAGAAACAAAGACAAATATTAAAACATCTTTCCTCCCTTATTTCTGCTGCGTGGCAGGGAGGGTATGGAAGGATTGTTGGGGGTTATGGTCTGTACATAGTTTTTCTCTGCTCCTCCTTCCCTCTTTTGCCCTTCCCCTGTCCCAGCATGGACTCTCCCCATGTCCTGCAGGAGAGAAAAAAATCTGCTCTGGTGTGGCTCTCCATGGCGTACAGTCCACATCATGAAAATCTGCTCATGTGGGGTTTTCAATGGGCTGCAATCATGTCAGGAAAAGTCTGCTCTGCTCCTTTGTGGGCTTTCCACACGCTGCAGTTCCTTTTATCTGCTCTGACATGGGGTCCTTTATGGGCTGCGGTGAATACTTAGTCTGGCATGGGCCCTCCCACAAGCTGCGGGACATACCAACTCTGGCACCATGGAGCACCTCCCCCTCTTCTCTCTCACCTTGGTGAACCCTCTCCTATTTCTCACTCTTTTTGTTCCCCCCTCCTCTCTCTGGTGATTTTTTATTATTATTATTTTTGTTATGCATTTTTTAAATTTATTTCCTCTCTTACACATGTTTTCAGAGGCACCACAGACTTGGCTGACGGGCTCACATTTGTCTGTACTGGGCCTGTTGTGGAGCTGGCTTGAGCCAGCTGTGTCCATCATGGGGGCAGCCCCTGACCTCTTCCCATAAAAGCCAACCCTGCCATCAAAACCTTGACACATACATCCCATATGCCTATACAGAAATGTATAACTCTTTTAATAACAATTAAGTAAGAATTAGGTCTGTGCACAGTTGCAGATCTGGATCTAGCTCAAGTTCTAAGCCTTGTTTAAATTCATGAAATATCACTGATGTGCTAGGGAAAAAAGGATATCACTATTTTGTATCAAACTTACAACTCTGTATATGGATGTGTTGTCTTTCCCTATTTCTTGAAATTGAGCTGAGAGTAATGGGGTTCAAGGAACCAAATGATAAAAAGCCGGGGTTGTTATTAAATAAGACAAGCTACACTGGAGTTGCTGCTACTAGCAATATCTTAATATGTTTGAGTACAAGAAATTCACTTTTATTGTTCTCTTCCCTTTCTCCAGTCTGTTTTTAGTGTGTTACGTATTTATTTTACAGATAAAAAAATGCTATGACTTTTTTTATTGTATTATTTGTTGCCAAAGAGGATCATTATTTGCCACCTGAATCTGGAATTGGTTCTCAGTTTGCTATACAAATTCAGTAGTGTAGTGTTTTCCAAAAATGTGTCCATGCACACAATTATAAATGTAGTTATACTGAATTTTCTTTTCTATGATTCTAAGATGCCACCTTTGTCATCAGTGGCTGATGAAACTGTTGAGATTTCTCTTTATAATCAGGTCAAGTTCTCCTCCTCTATCTGGTAAGCATGTAAGAAGGGGCTTTTGCTATGTTTATACAAAGCTCTGCTAGTAATTTGCAACAAAGAGTGAAGCCCCCTGCCTTGTAAGAAGTTAGTAGAATTATTCCTTGAAGTTCAGTGAAATTCCAATGCAGAGCTGTAGTGAGTGGCATATCTAGAAGATATCCTTTTCTGCACCGTATGTAGCCAATTCAAAATGTCCATGATAATTACTGTAACATTTTCATGTTTCAGATCAAGACAGACAACAGGGTCCAAAGAAATTATATTTATGCTTCCTCCTTCTAAATATAAGCATGATTAAATTAGTTTAAGGAAAATACATCAACTTAAAAATCCAGGTATTTATCACACAAAACATCTTAATTTATTCTAGTGACAGAAAATGAAAATGTGAGTTAATCTTTATGAATGCTCACAAATGGAAACCTGTTTAGTCAGTGAAATACCATGGACTTCACCCTATCAACATTATTATCTTGGATTTTTTTAACACAATGACTTGTATAGATAGGGGGGGAAAAAAAATAAAACCCCAAACCCTCATAGCATTCAAAATGGTCAATAGCTGTTTGCCATTGATTTCAGTGGGAAGAGCAGTAAACCACAGGCAATTGTAAAGAGTAAAATGAAAGATCTGTGTAGGTTTCATGTGTGTTTTGCAAGGGGGATACTCATTTTGCAGAAGGTTTGATTCATCTAAGTACTGGGCAGAAATGTTCTATTTGATTCAGTTTATCACTGGACTGTGGAATATGGGTTTTGATGTAACCTTTGCTAAGAGATACACAAGTCCCAGATGGGAGCTTGCTGAAAAAAATTAAATGCTGTTTAAGCAATTTCTCATCTGCAAGCAATGAAGTAAAGAAACAAGAAAAAGTGGTGTGTGGGATGTGCAAAGTCAATCAGGCTAAATGTAATTTGCATGGTGTTATTGAAAGGGTGAGCCAGAAAATGAATAGTTACTTCTTCAAAAGGCAGATGAGACTAAAGTAGTAATGGGAGAAAGTATTGAAATATATATTGAAAACAATGCTAAGATTTTTAGACAGTATTACAACAGAAAAGATACTTTTTTATCTAGAACTAGTACTGAACTTTGTATTTTATCTTGGTATTTGGACAGATATCATCTACTAATTGATTGCAAATGTAAAAATGAGCAGCCCTAATTAGACTAGAAGATCAGAATGTTGTTATAGAGTCCTGTCACTGAGTCCATTAAATACATTTTCCTGATGAGTGTTAATTACAAATAATAACAGTACTATTGGTAACAAAAGTGGGCACTAGTCAAGATCCGGACCCTTGTAACACCCAGAATAATTTTGCTGATATCCACCCTGTGAATAACCAGTGTGCTCAGTTGGTCTGAGGATGACTTTTGAGAATGTTAGGAGTATGTGGGAAAGCAGTGCTTTAGATTTGTAACAACTTGAGTTAAGAACCTTCTCTAATCAATTGATTTTATTTTTACATTAGGTATATAGTCATGTAATTATCATGGCAATAAAATAATCATTCTCACTTTTCTATTCTAGATATTTAATCAAGTGTAAAGCAATTCTATATAAAGTTGGTTATGTCTTCTCTCTGTTATGCAAATAGGAATGAGCTTTGGTTTCTCTAGCTTCTGACAGTATGTAGCTCAGGAATTGAATCCCTCTATCAGGCATCTTATCCTCATCATTTTGCTTAATAGCTACAGGTGGAATTTATTTTTTTGTTCTTTATATGGTCTCATCACATGAATATTCAGTCAAAATGAGTTAGACATAAATTGTGCATGACGCACATTTTTTCCTGGTTTAAAACTTGCTGCAAGAAAAGATGGTCTTTTTCCAAGCTAAAGAGATGTAGTTCACTGTAGATACTGTTCTGTGTCTTTAATAATTTAAATCTTTGCTTTTTATGGATTTGACTTTGTGGCTCTGGGAGACTGCGCAATGTATTCACGGTACAAATTTGCAGAATAGCATAATAACATAGCATGTTCATAAATCTGTTTGCTTAGTCTCATGACTGTTTATTGAATATCTTCTGCTGGGTTCTGTCAGACAAGGACTGAACTTGACAAATGAGGAGAGGAGTTCTCATGGAAATCAGATGGGTTATTCCAGCATTCAAAACTGAATTAAGACCAAAATTCATATGAAGGGATAATACAGGGTGCCATCAGAGGGACTTGTCTCTATCTCATTCTTCCTAATTAAGGCAGAATCAACTGAAAACAGGCAGATTTGTTTGCTCTTACCCTGGCTAACCTTTTACTGAAGTCAGTGGAATAAATGCTTAGTTGATGTAAATCCCTGCCATTCTTGTTTAAGTTCACTGAAATCACCTGGGATTCATGTCAGTAATTTTGCCTTGTCTGCCTGAGTTGGGACTACAAAAATCCAGCAATAGATACAGTGATATTATGGCTTACATGTTTTCTCTTTTGGCATGTTGTTTGGGCAATAACATTTCTATTACCAATCTTTTCCTGATTTGAATGAGGCCTGTCATGCATTTATGTGGTTTTCTTTATGCACATCATCCTGCTGTAATTGTTCTTTCTTGATTTTTTTTTTTTTCCGTAGATCATGCATATCAATTATGCTGTAAGCTAATAACTTGGTGAATGGGCTTTGTGTGTGTGTGTATACATCTGTGTGTCTATATAGTATGTAAGAAGAACTACAACCTCTTCCTCATAGATATCATTCTTGCTGTTCAAATAGTGCTATTGCAGCATTCCTACTGTACATTCTTTGCAGATTTACATTTGTCATTCTTCACATATGAATAATTTATTGAGGCTTGAATTATTGAATGAACAATATTTATAATTTGAGTACAAGTCTTAAATGGTGATTTTCAAACATTTTGAAGGATTAAGTAATAAATTCTTACAGCTCTATATAGGAAGGTATTTTTTCATTTTTCTAGTAAATTTTTATATTTTAGAGAGTTATCCAGGGTGTGTATAAATTCATAAGCAAAATTGGACACCTTGAGTTCTGATTTCTCACTACTTGAGACAGACATAATCCTTACATACTTGGTGTCAGAAAACAGAGACATCATCTCTGGACATAAACCTAAAAGTTTGTCTCTATCTTTTCTTTGAAGAAATATGAAAGTGTTGAGAAATTATAATATGGTCTAAGAAAAGATTGTTACACTAAAAATGCATATTAGACTGCAATTATATCAACTGTGCCAGAAGACTACTTATAAGGGTCTTCAAAACTATTTTCAAGATTTAAGTTGGAGGTACACTGCTAAATATGAGTCATCATATTTTGTGTGTCTGCAATTATTAATGGTTAACTATTGAACCTTTACAATTGACTGAGTAGGAAAGGCATTTTCCTTCTGATAAAAGATTAACAAAAGGTTTCAATGAAGCATAAATGTTTTCAAAAAGCCCACACAACCCCATCTGTAAGCATATGTATGTAGTTTATATATCTAAGGATAAACTTTATTACCACGGTAATGCACTTTCCTGCCAAAATTCCAGGCATTAACGTGCATAGTTTTTATCTGTTTCATAAAGTGAGGAACTAGGGAGGGCTTGGGGGAAGGGCAACAAGAGTTCTAAGCTTTCAACAGTGCACTTCAAATGGTGCAACTTAATGTTAACTAGTATTTGTGATAGTTGCATCTGGTCCCATCCAAGTTAGAACACCTTTGAAACAGTGAAAAGCATATGGTCTAAAACATAGCTAACTTCTTTTTGCCATTTGAGTCTGTACGCTGAGGATTTTACAGTACTTCTGGCCCATGTTACTTTTAAGGGATCAAATTTAAATATAAAAATCAGTGCACACAAGAAGAATCAAGATAGTTTTCATCTGTCTTTGTAAAAGTCCTTCAAAACTCTCTATTTGGTGTATTTTCCATCCTGTATTTGTTCAGTTCTAGTTCAAGTATAGAGTGCTAAAACAAGTTTAATCTCCTTTGTTTTATGTTTCTGCTGAAGCCAGTCAGCACAATGTGTGAAATTTTAAAATCTGATATCCTGAATCTCTGCTTTACCTTATGGGTTCAATATAAATTTTTAGTCACTGTTGAGACAGTGCTGGGTCAAAGAATGTGAGAGAGAAGGATTCAGGTTTATTTGGTTCACACAGTTGATAGGAAATGCTGCTATCCTGTTTCCCTAGAGTTTATAAGGAATGTGAATGGGGGTGGTGATGTTGGGAGACAGCTTAACTGGGGCACAAGTAGGCAATGGAGCTTAACTTCCCTGCCTCTTCCTCTCTTCTTCTTTTGGGTGATCTGACTCATCTTGGTTTCGGGGCTGGGTTTCATGAAATGCTTGCTTTGACTCAGAGGTTGCAGGAAGGGTCTACCATGTCTGTTTTTACTTTAGAAGTAAACATCTTGCTAGAACTTGATGAAGGGGTGACTGGATAGCACATGCAGTCATATAGAGGAAGACAGTGTGCGGAGCATGGCAGGTGGGACCATTTTGCGGAGTATTGTATTTTCTACAGTCCAAAGGATTAAAGGACTGGATTCAAAGCAGGCAGGTGAGACATAATGCATATGTCCAAGCAGCTGCAGTCATACTAAAGTTACAGATCAGTGAGGATGAATATCCTCAACAAAGAAATGTAATGGAGCATGATTTGCTCTGGGACAAGGAGAGCAAAACTCTGTGGATCAGGGCTTCTCCTCCATCACACAGTTCAAACCAAATGTTGAAGTGGCAGGCTTCCCATTTTCCAGAGAGTGATGCACAGTACATGTCAGCTGGCCATAGGAATTGTGTGTAGAGGTATAGATTGTAAAATAATGATGACAGTCCAATGCTTAATTGTTGTTGTCCCACTTCATTTCCTGTATCATTATTTGCTAGTTCATTGGTAGTTACTTTCCTTGTAGTGTGAAATGGGACTCAAATCTGAGTGTTGTCTTATTTTCTTTATCTTTGCCTTCAAAAAGGGGAGGCAGAAATTGCTGCCTCTCATAGAAATTGACCATGCTGTGATAGTGTCAAAACAAAGTGGAAGGTAGTGGTTTGAGCAGAAAAAAGATGATGCAGAGGATGACTACCTGTACAGGAAGATGCAGGAAACAAGTGTAGTGTAATAGTTGCTGAGTATTCTGACAATGGTCTTGCTCAGCTCTAAGATGTTGAAACTGTATTGCAGGGATGTGCATACATTTACTGCAAGATATGTGATGTCAAAACATCTTTTCACCCATTGTGTCATGAAAGAAGCTCTGGCCCTCTTGAAAATGTTTCATGCTTAGTCCCTAGATCTCGCATATTCAGGAACTGCATTTCGGATGCAGTCAAAACAACCAACCTGCTGTATGTGACAGGATTGCAAACTCTGACTGACCCTAGCCCCTCTGTGTTGTCATTTATCCCTAAGGCTCTCTTCTTAAGACCCTGCTATTATACATTAGAAGCAGTGAGAACAGTGAACTTGAAATCACCCATTTGTGTCATGAGTTTCCAGAAACAAAATTCAAAATGCACTGGGAAGGGTAATGGCATAGGGGAGTTTATGGGTATACTATTCCAGAAGTTGTCCCTGCAATTAGCAAGGCCCTGTGAGTGTACTTAAAATCCTTGTTTTGCCTAGATCTTGCCTTTCTGATACTTATGAGTAGCCTGAATGCTTAAAGGGAGGAAAATATCAAATTAAAACAGATGATCTATGTTTGTGGGTGCTTTCCTTGCACATTGATTGACACAAAGGAGAGAAAGAAAAATAATGTGTTATCTATTGGTGCATGCTGCTAATGTAGAGAATAAATTACACCAGAGGATTTTGACATGGGATAAGCAAAGGTGTTTCATCATCATCTAAGAGAATCTGTTTTTAAAGCTCTTGCCTGTTCCTATCTGCATAGTATATTAGACATAGAATTCCAGAAGTAAATGTAGACTGAGATTTTTTTCTTATTTGATACATTTTTCTAAAAATATAGTTTGAGATTGAAGCAAGGGAAATGCAATGAAAATCATAAGCTAATGTGTATATGTTTATAGCATACAAAAGCCAGGNCTAAAAATATAGTTTGAGATTGAAACAAGGGAAATGCAATGAAAATGTCTTTAAACAGAACAAATCTATCTACTATCATGGTTATTTTATTCACCAAAACAGTTTAGTAGACTTATAACAGTGATAACTAATCTTGGTTGCTAGACAAAATATCACTGGTGATGACTGGGGCAAAGAGTGGGATTAGTTAACACTATTCAGAGGCTGTTTATTAAATAAGTTTTGGGAGGTAAACTTACATAGGTTTCTGAGCTCAATCAAAGCTTTGATGGGATTGCTGTTTTTGTTGTTTATGAAGGATGGATGCATCCAGTCACTTTTAGCAATTGTAACTTTTGAAGCTTCCCAGTGAGAATGATGCCATATGGTACGGAATATTGCTTTGGCTAGTTTGGGTCAACTGTCCTGGCTGCAGCCCCTCCCAGGTTCTTGTGCACCCCTTGCAGAAGGCTCACACCTCCTCACGGGCAGGGCCTGGGAAGCTGAAAAGTTAGTCATTGGTTTTGTATTCTAGCAGTACTCAAAGTTTCAGTTGAACATTTAAGTATGTAGTAGGAGCTGAGGTCATAGAAGTCCACAGAACAAATGCTCTGTTAACTAATGTCTGATTTGAGAAGTACCTTTTCACTTAATGGCAAGTGAAATAAGCTTGAATGGTGCTGTTTCACTTCACCAGAAGTCTGAATGGTCCCTTTTCTGTGCAGCTTTACATTAAGTGACACAAATACTATTGCTAGCCCTGAACTAGTAATACAGCGCTGCAGCAACTCTTTGCAAGCCTTAAAGAAACTCAGGCATGTTCACAACAGTCCAGCCGAAGTCCCAAGACTGCATTTATAGTATTTACATAATATAAATTGTTAACGAGGAAGATTTTTGCTTTAGTTCATTGACAATCCTTTTGCTGCAAGGGCACTACCTTGCAGTAGGGCCTTATTATTGTCAATGGAGGAAATTCACTTTTTCCAAACATAGTCTGCAGACATGTTTTGTACAATCCACGGGGTATATAAAAACAAACTTTACCATAATGGGGTGATAGAAAATGACAGCTCTATAGCTGGTATAGTTCTATTGCTGAATGTCAAGTCAGAAATGTAGCTTTTACGTTACTGGAGAATATGGCACTAATATGCAAAGGCCCCGAGTTGATCTGAACATTAAATGTGTGATAAATCAACAGTCTATGTTCTCTACAGTTAGATGAGGCAGTAGGAAATAGAATTTGATCCAGCTTTTCCTGCCAATTACACCAGTGTTTCTGAACCAACTTCATTGTCTTACATGTGCCTTAAGCCAGGGTACTTGTTATTATGGCCAAGTTTGAATTTGAAGAGTTTCAGGGTGTCTAGTCTGCCTCTTTGTTAGGGTTACTGCTGTGATAACAGGCTGAAAGCATAATGTCTGTATCTGACCTTCTCTAATTCCGTTTAGTGTATTAACTCACACTGTCAGTGAAAGCACGTATCTCTGTAGAAAATGAAAAAGCATGTTCTAATTTGCAGACTTGGGTAATGCAACAATAGAGCTAGATCAGTAAAACCTTATGTAACTACACATATTAACTCTGCAAATGTGAGTCAGCCTTCAGAATAAAACTTGTCCTCTATTCTACAAGCTGCACAAATTTTGTTGCTATACGAAGCAATGTTACAGAAGAATGGGATTGGATAGGTGTCTCAACATTGCTCCATAAAAGAAGAAAAGATGAATACAAGAGAACAGTACAAACAGGTGGAAAAGATTGAGATTGGGAACAAAAAGGTGCATGAGATGACTGAAGAAAATAGTACTTGGAATAATGGTGCAAATGAAATGAGAGAGGAAGAGGGACTGGTAAACAATCATATGTGACTACAGTTAAGCTGGGCAGTTATACTTTCTCAACACACGATATAGGAGTACTGGTTTAATATATTCTATTTACAAAGCACTAAACATTGAAATGATATAGTGTCATGATGTGCTTTAATAAGGATCATTGAGATATTAATGCCATGCATGAATTGCAATAATAAAATCATTTCTCAGAATTAGAGATTGATTGTCAATTAAAAGAACAAAAAATGGTATAGAACTTCAAGGTTCTATAAATTGTTCCGGGTTTCCAGTGAAAAGCAGCAAATTCCTCCCCGTGCCCCTACTGCCAAATAACACCTAGTTTTCCCATAAGAATAAAGAACAGAATGATAGGGTGGGGGGTGGGGGAAGCATTCCAATTTTTTAATGGCTTGTTACAAAAATTTCAACATTATAAATTTAAGCATTTCTTTCTAATCCATTTCTTTCCAAAATTTGTGGTTTGTGAAGTGGACGCAAATACTGGTTATTGCTATTGTTTTACTACTTTCTAGATACTGCTGTGTTTAGTTTTCACATTTTGGTGAATATTGCTGTGCAATTCAGATCAGTGACTGGTGAGGGACGACTTAGGCTCCCTCTAACCTGGATTGAATCTTGAATGGTTTATGCATGCAAATAGTATTTTTCTTGCTTTTATAGTCTGTCTTTGACTTGAAACTTTTCCCAAAGCCTACTTGTATCTCGTTTATTCAGATAGTTTTAATATGATTTATTTGTGAGCTTGTTTTGCAACAGTTTGATTTAATTTCATGTCCTCAGCTTAACTATAACATTATGTATAGTGAATTCATACTGGTTTGTGTCTTATTTCTGACTTAAGGATTTTTTCTTTTTAATTTTGCTAATCAAAAAGAGAGCTTTGATTTGATTCCTGTCCCTGCAGTCTTGCAGTCTTAAAGAGCACGACTGGTATTTCAAGGCATCTTCTTTCTTTAGCACTGCCTGTGATGGTTGCCTTGCAAGCTTGTAGCAACACCAGAATTTCTGCACAAAGTTGAGCTGTACTATCCTGAGACTTGCTTCTGTTTCCCATAGTCACATAGACGTTTATGTTGAAATTGAACTTTCCTTGTACAGTCTGACCTATGTTCCAGAATGAACATAGAGATTACGATGCACAATGTGTTTCTGTGTTCTTGCTGGAGTTGCAGTTTTAATACTATTTTGCAAACTTTGTAAGCAGCAGATCAATCCCTTATAAAAGCCTTACCATAAAATGATGATACATTATTAATTGGCTTTGAGACAGTGCATTTCAGAGTACCCATGGAGTGGGCAAGTTACTCTGTAGAAATTCGTTTTAACTATGCAGGGTTTGAGAAACTTTGAGTGGGGATGGCAATCTGCTTTAAGTCAAAATAAAGTAGATGCTATTAAAGCTAATAGATTTGCATTCATTTTTTTGTTGATAATTTCCACATTAAGTTTAATTGGTTTTAATATAATACAGATTTAAAACATAAGTATCATACTAGTAAATATAATCTTAAAATAGTGAAAATTGGGGAGGAGAGGATGTACTCTGGACTCAGCTCCACCTGGGCTGCTTGATATCCTGAAATCTAGGACCTACAGCAGTGTTCACAGATTTTCATAGTGGGTTTGCAATCCAGATAAATTTGTGTCTTGTTTCTTACATCCAGAAATTTTTGGCTCCCTGAACATGGCCTCGCAATTTGTATAGTGATAAATCTAGACTAACGTAGCTTCATGACATAGAAATTGGTATTTTCAACCATCTATGGTGATACAAATAGATATATGGAAGCTCTAAGCTCCTTTGTGGTCCCTTTGTGATGGAGCTGTATCTGTTGTAAATCTGACTTGGCTACTGAAGGTGTCATTCCCTGAAATGTTATAACTACATACAGAACAACAACCTAATGAACATCCTCATTCAGTTAATGTAACATCATTATTGCTTCCTCTATCTTGTGTTCAGAAGCAGAACCCTATCAGCATATTCCACACAAGCTTTTTGAAAAGTAGCCATACGTAACTCATTCTTCATGACTATAGCTCACGTTACACCACAAATGCAATCTTTTAAAGTTCAGAGAGTAAATAAAATTTTCAGTGAAGCAAATTTAGCATAACTTTAACTTTTGATGTTAATTATCAAAATGAATTCCTAAAGATTTCATAATATTTTATAAATACATAGTAGAAAGCCAGCATCTTAATTATCAAAGCAGTGATTATTTGCCCCTTTTCTTCCAGGCTTGACCTCAAAACTCAAGTTAGTATCTGTTCCAGAATGCAACCCAAAAAAAAGACCTGAAGGTTGGGAGGCAATACCATTTTCAGGAGGCCTTCTAAGGAAATGAAAATACATAAGTTGTGAACCCCCGATGGAATAGCAAAATGCCCTGCAGTATTTTTTCAGCCAGCAGTGTGCTAAATACAGAATTTAATTACATCTTTGGCAGTCACAGTCACTTCATTTGAAATACCAACCTCCTCAAGGCTTCCAGGAATGGTGTTTCTTTGGGCTTGTGAATTTTTTTTTGTGCTTTTCTGAGAGGGTACTGTATACGTGATTCTTTTTACCACGTTAACGTTTTCATTCAGTGAAAGTGTATGTTAACTTGAACTGTGTTTTATACAAAAAAAAAAAAGTAAAATAAATAATAGCACTTGCCTTTTGAAAGGTATAATTTCAGCATCTGTAGGACTGACAGAATTGCCCATACATCGTGCCAACAAAGTGCGTGTATGAAAACTGTGAGAAAGATAGATAAATGGAGGACTTAGGAAAATCTGATGTGCAGTATAAGAAATGACCAATCAAAAGATGGTTAAAAAAAAATGTACAGTTGACTGTCTTACAAATATATAATATAGGCACTGTTACACTGATACAGGAAGGAAATGAAGACAACTGTTCATTTATATACTGAAAATGCATAAAAAGAAAAAGGCAGTTGTAATTTTACATGATTTCTTTCAATCTCAAGTATAAAACTCAATAATCTGAACTATTTTGAGTTTTAGAATGGTAAAACTTGTAAAAACATCACAAAAAAGAGCAGAACAGGATGCAGAGTAAGTAAGGTGATTGATACAGGCTGTTGCATTTTTCCAGCTAACAGACTTTTTTCCCCCAAAACTTATCTGCCTTTTATGCTTAGTCTACATAATGCAGAAATTTGTATTTTTGTCTCTTAATTTATTCTAACCTTCCTATTATCTAGTCTGTCCTTGCAACACTTCTGAGAAATTACTAAACCTTGTGAAGCACAGACTAGACTCCCAGATGAGGTTATTTTTATGTCAACTGTCTTTATTAGACAATCCCATTAGAACCTTGCCAGTTGTAAAGGAGGGAAACGTAATGCTATCGGCACCCTTATAACACTGCACTCTCCAAAAGTTATTGGCATTAGTAAACTCATCTTACTGCCAAAACCTTTTAAAACAGTCTGCAAGCTAATTTCATTGACTTATAGAACTATTTGTACAACACAATTTATTTTACATTATGCACTGAGGAACAAATTCTACCTTATGTTTAAGTTGACTGCGTTGCTGAGATACCACCCTGAGCTAACTTTCTATCAATTTTTTGTGTACCTTAAGGATGTCATTAACATACTAGAGCAGTCTCTATCAAATATTCATAACCAGTAGTAAACTGAAGTAATATCCTCCTAATCATTGCAGTTTGACAGAGACACGTGTTCACACCTGGCGTTCCTTGCACAGATCCACAAATTCAGTTTTTACCAGTTGGAGCTCTGCTTTGTAATATTTTAGGTATTACTATTGCTTTCTAAACTTTTGACAGATGCAAAGATTCAGCTTTATAAAAATGAACATCTTTCCAAACAGCAGCATGTGATTACATATATGCGTGTATCTCTTCTGCATTTTCTTAACTATTTTTTTTCTTTACATTTCTACAATGCTCTTGGGAATGTCATATGATTTCATCTATAACTCTGGCATATTCATCAGTGATATGGAAACCTATGGTCTTCTGAGAGGTCAAGAAATGTGCAAATTAAATGGTTAAAGAAATAACGCAAAACAATCATGCCTGGAACCTGAATATAAGTCAGTACCTATCTAGTGCTTCATATGGACAGTAGAAGTGTGTGGAATTCAGTTATGTACTTAACTATGTTTCAGATTACAATTTCAGGAGCAGGCTCTTTGAAGTAGGTGTATCTGATTCTCATTTGCATTTTCTATATAAAGGTGCCATAATGCAAAGTCAAGCTGGCCTACTTATATGTTTGAAGTTAGGCATGTATTCCCGTGTCTTGCTGAATAAGCTCCTGACTTGGCAGTTCATTGACTTCAAAGCCCTTCTTTTGATTCACTCCGAGTTTTTCAGCTTCTGTACTGTTTTCAACCTGAGGTGTCAGATACTCTTCTTTGGCTGACCACCACTTGTGAAAAATAATAGGCTTTTTTTTTTAATTTTTCTTTCTCTTATGTGTTGCAGTGATTGTGACGTTGCTTCGTTATTTTATGCCAAGTTAATTGGTAAAGTTAATTGCAAAAGTTATCTTTCAGAAATGGAGTAGCAAAACCCAGATTAATATCAGTCGCTGCTTCCACGGGACTTTTTCTGTAGGGCACTATAAGTGGATTCTGAAACATAGATAAATTTTACCACAAATAATTTTTTTCCATCAATTGTGTAATGGCTTTGTGCCTCAAAAGTAATGATGACAAAAGTAAATCACAGATGGTGCTTTCAAATGAATAATATGGTAATAAAAATTCTTCCAAAAAAATCATTAGTACTGTTGGATGAGAATATCATCAGTCTAGTGTCTCTAGTATTGAGACAGTACAGTCAGACACAGACCGTAGGATGTTTTGGGGGCTTCTTCATGATGTGATGATTGTGGTTGTCAAAATGGATTTTAAGGGTGTCAATGAATTCCTGGTGGACAAAAAAATCTTTTCTTGGAATTAAAGAAAACACTTATTAACTGTACATGCTCATTGTACATAATTTTAAAAACTCTTCTAGGTGATATGTTCTACACTGAAAAGTAAGATTTTAATTTTACCATATTATTTAAGCTAGTAAAGAGAATACCATAGTTCAAGCAATCAATCTTGCTGTATTTTGTTTCAGCAACAGTCACTTCTGAGTAAGCTCCACTTCTGAAATGATCCTGTTTTACCTGTTCCTATTGGTTAAATTTTATACCTGGTTTATACCATTAAAATGATACCATTTGAAACTGCTTTATTTCTATCTGTTATACCAAATGCACGAAGCAGGGGTGGAGTTGACGTTTTGCCTCCATTTCATTTCAGTAGAATGGCTGTGAACTGGAGGTGCGTCCTTCCGGGGAGAGTATCCCAGTATTGGAGAAGGCTCAGTGCCTTCTGAAGGGGTCAGAAACTGTAGGGTTTTTTTTCCTGGTATGTATGTGAAGAGAGCTAGTGCCTCCTCCAATGCATTATCTGTTGTCTCTTCTGTCCTTGTGGGTGTAACACACTCTGCTATTTCTGAAATTCTTTTGGAGTGATTCAAAGATGTTATATGAAAGATTCTTGCAGAAAGATGTCTTTCTAAGGGTTTGTTTTTTTGTTGTTGTTGTGGTTTTGTTTGGGTTTGTTTTAGTTGGGGTGTTGTTTTTGTTTTTTTGTTGTTTTTTTTTTTCCTGTGGATAAAGTGGTAAAGCCCCAGTTCATGGCAAACTTTGAGCTCAATATGTAATTTTCCAACCCTTTTACGTGAGGCGGAATAGGACTTTCTACAAAGATGGACCTTTTTTGCTATTGCACTGTTACAGTGATTCCTGAAAACACTGAAAGGGACGGCTGAAAACAGCCTGAAATGAAAAAGGTAATGTAACATTGTTTCCTCAGGTGTAAGACATTTATTCGATTATGCTGTACAAGTTGCTGAAATAAGCAGAGAAGAAATACTCAAGAAATACTCATTTTGGAAAAAGCAACGGTGAGAGGACATGGACTAAATATGTTGTTAGCACTATAGTAGCATTGAACAAATAATACTGAACATGTTAAGCTTTGTTACATGTATCAATGTAAACTATCATGCAACAAAGTTATTCTGCATCATGATGTATCTCACTGAAATGTTACCTGGAAGCAAACTCTTTATTTCTTGCCTAGTGTTCCCAATGAAGTAAAAAATGGAAATTATATGTAGCTCACATGTCTGTCTCCATACAAAATGGAAACCAAACAGAAAGATGAAAAAGCAGTAGCAGTCCATCACACTTCAGAAATTCCCTCTACTTAATCTGCTCTTCTCTAACTCTTTTCCATTCAAACTTTCACTTCACAAGATTAGCCATCGCAAGAGTAGCAAGTATTGCTGAGTAGCATATAGAATGGTCATTTGACATGGCTAAGCACCACGTGGCTGCTCGCTCCTCCCTTCCCCCTGCCTTCCATCTGCCTGTGGGATGGGGAGGAGAATCAGAAGAAAAAGGTAAAACTCATGGGTTGGGATAAGGACAGTTTACTAGGACAGCAGAGGGAGAAGAAAATAACAACAATACTTATAAAAGAATATACAAAGCAGGTGACACAGAACGCAATTTGCTTACCTGATGCCCAGCCTGTCCCTGAGCAGTGACTCTTCCTCAGCTAGCTCCCCTCTTTATATACTGAGCATGAAGTCATATGGAATACCCCTTTGGGTAGTCTGGGTCAGCTATGCTTGCTGCGTCCCAGCTTTTTGTGAATATTATCTGTATCCCAGTTATATCTTAAAAGCAGAATAGTACAAATGAGATGCTAATATCCCTTACGTAAGGAGTGTAAGGGCAATGCTAAGTGGGTAGATGTGAGCCTTTAGTGTTGTATGCGTGCTGCGCGTTCCAGTTAACTTCCTCCTTAGCAAGTGCTTTCTTTTATGAAAGGCCTGGTTTCCACTAATGTCTTCCTTATGTGCTTTAATGAACTATAAGTTGCATAGGGTGTTTCTTCAGGACATCTTCAGTCTAGCTGTAAAATCTTTATGGAATTATTGTTACAACTAGGTTAAATAGATGCATGATAATTCCTTGACTGCTTTCTTCAGACATGTTTTACTCTGGGGGGTGGTGGGGAGGATAATACTAGAAACTAACCCTGATATCACCAAAAATGAGCAAGCTAAATAAGATTATGGCTATTGTCTGGTTCTAATTTCAAACCAGGATAGCTGCTAGAAGTATCTCAGTTAAAGGTGAGTGTAGGAAAAAATGTACTCAACTGTTAGAAGAAAGTTATGGATAACTTATCTCTGAAAATAAACAGAAAGTTGCAGGATTGGACACTTCCTGAGCTACAGAGATTTTCATTTTATTTTGTGAGAGGCAGGAAGGAAAGATGGATAGATCTGACATTATTTTAAAATACTAGAAATTACTTCCAAATGCGTGACCAGCTGAACAAACAACTGTTGTATTTGGAAAAACTGATCCAGATTCTGATTTCAGTTGCTGTGATGTGAACTCGCAGAAATTGCAGTGAGTGTGCTAGAATTGCTCTGGGTTGAAAACTGAGTATGAAACCAATTATCTGGCCTGCTGTGTATTTGTGGAGTGTGCTTTTAAAGGTAAATGTTATTTTGAAAACTTCTGGAAAAAACAATTGCTCATCAGCTGGATGTTATAAACATGATAATACCTTACTGCATGGCTAACAGTTTTATTATAATTAATTTTGAATAAATAGTTCTTAGTTTAAACGTGGAAAATATTTCTGGAATACCTGGAGGGTAAGGTGAATCCTACCAAATTGCAAACAAAATGTAGTTTAGTTCATAACTAGTAAGAATACAAAATCATATTCTGTTCGTGTGGCTAAAACAAATGCAGTCAGAAAGTCTTTGAAAAATTGACAGGGCTGTAAATGCTATTGTCCTTATGTTGCCAACTTCCTAAATTTGAATTTGCTGTGTCAAGAATGAATACATCTTTCCTGGTTTGAATGCAGATGATACTTGCCAGATATGATCCGAGTTGTCATTATATTCCTTCAGGTTTATGTTGTGACTCACCTGAAGTCTTAACATGTGCTAGCACAGAACTTGAATAAGAATGATGAGTAAAGACCATAGATTGTATAAACAGCTGTTTTGCAAATTGTCAGAATATATTATGTATTATAGCATGCACAGCTCACAGAAATGTATGGTGGTGTAGTTTATCTCAAATCATATGCACTGAGGTTTCTTTATAGCTCTTAGGCTTTTCAAATTAAGAGTTATGATTTGTTAAATGAGAGAAATGTTGCACCTCAGGCCAGAACCTCAGTCAGCTCAGTTTTGTTTATTGAAGAGCTTTACATATGTGAATGATAGGATAACTAGCACCAGGAGAATTTAGGGTTTTTTTTTCCGAAGGATTAATGAAGTCATTTACATCTGTTCTTATAGTACTTAGGTGTCTCTAACCTATTTCCACTGCACAGTAAGCTAATCTGTAACTTGTGGAAACTGTCCAGTTTACTTCGAGTTACCCAGGAGACTAGCTGTAAATACCCCAATCAACCATCAAAACCCCCAAACTCAGGCAGCATAAATAAATTCCTATATCTGGCTAATTTGTTGCTGATTCAAGTGTTTATTTCCTTATTTCTTACATTGTTCTACACATGGCTAAATCAAAAACACTTTAAAACAGCACAGAACTCATATTTCTGAATAAACAATGGAGCCATTTTCAGAAGGCAGTTTTCTGGTTTATGCTGAATTATGAGGTGCCTACCTGAGAAAATGCCTTTTATTTCTATCACAAACCAATATTTGTGTAAATATACAGAGGATAATCCTGTGTATTTCAAACTCCCTATTTGAAAGTATAGCTGAACAAAGGTCAGGTAATCAGAGCTAGCATAGTTCTGTTGTAGGTTCTGTCTGTTCCTTAGCAAGAGGAACACTCTGTTATTTTGCATCATATAGCTAAATAGTTTTTTCTTCCTACCAGCTGTCATGTGCTTCAAGACTTCTTTTTTTATTATTATTATTAGAATGTTTTTCCTGATTTCAGCCTTAATTTATTCCTATCTGACTTGCACAATCTGGTCTTGATTTGATGTACTTTGTCTTACATAGTTCCTTCTCTGCTCCACAGATTCTTCCATGCATTTTTATACTGACACTTC
Organism: Aramus guarauna; assembly: GCA_013400195.1. Taxonomy (NCBI): domain Eukaryota; kingdom Metazoa; phylum Chordata; class Aves; order Gruiformes; family Aramidae; genus Aramus; species Aramus guarauna. The sequence continues at coordinate 1,036,277 of VXBL01004000.1, read as the reverse complement.
ATTCCCTACACCAAGAATAATCTTTTTGCTTTTTCGCTTGCGATCTTCTCTCTTTCTTCTGATTACCCTTATCCTCTGCAGCTCATCTGTCTGTATTAATTTTTGGAGAAGCATTCAGAGTTTGTGTTGCTGAAATACTTCTACACACCCTGAAAAATAATCTTTTATTTTTTTTAAGATTTATGAAGAAGTATACTTGCAAGAGGGATTTTTTTTGCTCATAAAAAGTATAAATATACTATTATGGGTCAGGGAAAACTTTCTCATGAGGAAGAGTATCCTAATTCCAAGTGGTCTCTGTGTCTTCACTGCTACATAAATATATAGTTCTTAAAGCCAGAAGACAAGATTAGTGTGGTCATCTTAGTCTGAACACTATTAAAAGATCATTTGGGGATTTCAACATCAAGTCCGTATGTTACATTTGAGATCTAGCATACAATTTCCTAAAGCATCCATTTTAAGATCAGAATTATTTGTAATATCTGTTGCCTTAATTCTGGTATTATGATATCTCGTGGTGTTTATTAAATATATTCCATGTGTAAAGTAGATGTAGCTGCACAACAAAATAGAAAATGTCCTGTACTTTGACAGCACAATTCACTTGAGCACTCAGCTTTACCTGGAGGTGGAAGATGTGGTCTGCTCTGAAGATTCCCTACATTAATAAGAAGTCACGTGTACAGAGCAGCTTAGTAGGCCTTCCACGATATCTTCATTTTAGGCTGGCATGTATGAGAATAAGGAGCAAGTAGCAGTGGATACAGGCATTTCTTCATGGATGCAATAAGTATGAGTCATTGCGTAGAAAATACAGAAAGGCAGGATCAATTCTACAGTAACTTGGTTGGGGAGATCTAATCATTGCTTGGTTTGGCAGTGTGTTGCTGCAGTAGCAGTTGTGAAATAGCTGTGTTACTGCACCGCAGCACGTGAGAAAAAAAGCATTCCGCTAACACTGAAAGGAATAGGAATGGCTCGATTACTTGGATACACGAAGATATTACACTATAAAAATATCTGACTGATAACAAGAAAATACAGTTTGCATATGGTATGTGCAATGTGAGAATTCATCTTGCTTATAACTGGAACAGCACCCACAGTATCAGAATTTATACTGTATTAATCTGGTAGTGTTCAGTTATTCTCTCTCCTGTTAACACCCCAAATCAATGGGAGGTATTGTCTATTTGTTGTGTTACATGCCATAATGCTGTTTTTCAGTGTGCTCTGTTTAAAACATATATGGAAACTTTTTTTGGTTTGACATTTCATTTCAGAAGGATACAGTCAGAACTGTATTTTGTACTTGGGCCGCTGTCAGGTCACTTCTAACGATGGGACACTGCCTCTGGGATTGCATCCTCACGTTACTGTGCTTGGAGGATGCTGTAGCTGTACCCAGCATGTTGCTGCTGGCGTGCATCATACTGAGAAAGCGTAAGTCAGCATCTTGGTACAGTGGATCAGTGTTTTGAGTCAAAATTAGCCCTTACATCTAACTCAGCTGAAGATTCCTTTGGAGTTTTTGCCTCTACTGAAATGAAGACATCTGCTTTGTGTGTGTTGTTTTGTGGCTTTTGGGTTTTGTTTGGGTGGGTTTTTTGTATTTGTTGCTTTGCTGTAGTCTTTGTTTTTAAGAACTATAAAACAATAGTAATTTTTTTCTGCTTTCCTTAATTTTCCCCTAAGTCTACTTAATATAATCTAACTTATAAGAAGCTAATTTACAGAGAAGATTATGGAGGAAAATCATATGCAATATAGATAAAACATTTAAAAACAATTATTTAATTATGATTCATTGACATTTGCATCTAACTCTGCCTAGATGTTTACTGGTTGAACGTAAATTTCTATACTTAATGAATGAAGTAACTAACTTGCCTCTCCCCCCAAATATTTAACTTTTTAAGCTCAACTAAGCAAGAATAGGAAACACATTATTATGTGACTTAAATACTCAGAGAAAGTTTTTCTTAGAAATTTATTTCCAGCAAAAGTTTTTATTACTTTCCAGCTCTCTTAACAACATTTCTTCCTATTTGAGATAATAATACAGTACTAACCATATTACTACACAAGCTTCTTATTCAGGTTTCCTTATACTAAAGAGTATTCTTTTGCCAAATACTATTTACAGAACAATTGCAGATTCACTGTAGTGCTTTCCAATGAAAACAGTTGGCAATTAATGGCTCTGTAACACTTTAAACATCCTCCCCATTTAATTACTATTAAGGCACTGCTAAATCCATTAGTGAAGGTACTGATTGGTGTGCAGGAGGAATGGCAGCACCTAAAAAAAGAATTGCAGTTGAAATTAAAACCATTTTTATTTAATACAAAGTTGGATGGGGGAAAGCGTAAATATAACTTTTTTATATTTTGCCATATTTGTAAGGTGACAAGATTAACAGAACAATTACTTTTCATGTCCAATATACACATTACTGCACTGCTGTTTATGAAGCTCCAAATTTAGCTCTTAATCAACATATTGAAAAACTGCCAGTAAACAAATAAAATATTACTGCTATGAATCAGGAAATTTCAATAAGGTTAGAATATCAAGTATTATAAATGTGTTTTAATTTATTTCTTAAATTGGCTACATCTATGGCATTTGTGGACAAATAAGAGAATTCTATTAATTATAATGCTGTGAAAAAAATTTAAATTGTAAAAGTGTACTTTTTAAAATGGGAATTATTGAATCCCCAAGTAGTAGGATTTAAATAGCAGAAGGTAATTGTTGCTGTCGTTACAAAACCACCAAAGCCAGCCATTCCGGTAAGTGTTACCCCTGCTCGGTTTGCAGCCGGAGGAAGCGCCCTGCTTTTGGGGCTGAGGGCTCGAGCCCTGCCCAGGTTCTAGCTGGCTCGGCTCGTGCGGAGGCCCCCGCGTGCTGGGGGCGGCGCCATTCGTTCGGAGGAGCGCAGCACGTAGGCGGGCCACGGGCCGTTTGCAACCGTTATCGCCTGCAGATTGCGCTCTCCTGTAGCCGTTGTCTGGCAGTGTCCCCTGAATCCGCTGATTTACGGAAATGGTAAAGACCAAACCCCCAAAGTGGGAGGTACAAAACATCAGCTTGCCCAAAAAGCTTTTGAAGCTGAGGGGTTGACAAGGCTGCTCAGGGAAGCGGTGGAGTCACCGTCCCTGGAGGTATTTAAAACATGTGTAAATGTGGCACTTAGGGACATGGTTTAGTGGTGGACTTGGCAGTGCTAGGTTTACAGATTGACTTGGTGATCTTAAAGGTCTTTTCCAGCCAAAATGATTCTATAATTCTGTGATCCAACAGCAGCCAGACTGCTGAGGCTTTTGAGCTGCCCAGTGTGATATAGGGAACGCCGGCACTGTGAGGGAGGAGGAAGGATGGGTGCTCTCACCCTTGGCTATGTACCTTTTTTTTTTTTTCCAATCCACTGAAGGAAACTTAAAGATCTCATAGTTTGAGAGGCTCAAATGAGATGGGGAGAGATTGAAGATTGCATCCTAACCAAGGAGCTTATGGAATGAGTTCTTCTAACCCACCAGGTTTTTGTTTTTGTACTGAATTCATGATTACTACAAGGATTGGTAAAACAGGCTGTTTGTAATGGAGGAATGAACACAGATGTGAATATCAGCAGTGAAGGAACTGTTACGATGTTATATTTTGGTACCAAACAAATTTGGACAGACTTTTTCCAGGCTTACAGTTTGAAAACACAACTGGTCTAAAGAACAAATGATGTAAAAGGTAATGCAGAAAATTAATATATAGCAGAGGTTAAATCTATGGCACTCTGACTTGTCAATTGCATGCTTTGCTTGACTTGTTTAAGTTTGAACTCAATGTTTATCAAACATACCCATACATGTGACATGAAAGGCATTGCAACTTGGTTTCAGTCAAGAAGTACAAAGGAAGTAAAAATGGTTTCTCCTTGCTATGCTAAAAATTATTCAGGTGTTGGTTGAGGATTATAGTTGTGTGCACTGCTGCTGATGCATCTTCTTCCTCCCCAAACTTAATATGCATGGAGTGATTCAGCAGGAATAGAGCTTAGACTTTGTGCATTTACTTTTGATAGCTGGATTAAGTCAATCAGACTGGAGTGTGCTCTGATCTGCTGTGGGGATAGAGAAGTAGTTTGTAGCTTCCTGTGTGATTTAGGAAGGAAGCTGAGAAGGAATCATGCAGCATAGGAGTACTGCTCTGCTCTTCTGCCAGCACAGCTTGCACAAAACCCCTTCCTAAGGTTATACATAATGCTACATGCTATAGTGAGACAGACTGCTTGTTTGTAGGCAATGAGAAAGAAATAGGGTGTAAGGAGAACTCTTTTTTTGAAGAACGCTGTCACAGGTTTGGGAATCCTAGGGGAGAAGAATTAGTATCATCTCAGGTTTTTATAGGAAAACAAGCGTGGTATAAAGGCTGGAGTTGTTAGCACATGGGAAGAGATATCCATGATTGCCTGGAAAAACTGTTTATTTTGGATGAGTTTTTCTTGCTCGGCTGAGATGGCAATAATACTTTCTTCCACCCACTTTCCATACCTAAATATATATTGTATACATATATATATAATTTTTCTGCAAGAAATGTGAATGTTTTCCTTCATCATTTTATCTTAACTGCTATTCACTGAGCTGTAAGATTCCACACACTGACTGAAATGCAGTGGAAGAAGTCAAGCTCTGGTGTAAGTGTAATGACAATAAGCACAGAACTATATACTAATCTTACTAATAGGTGTACTCTATATACCCATGCAAGTGAAGTGCCTCAGGAGTGTAATGTTGAAGAAAGATATTAACTGGTCCATATATCAGTTGCATCAGCAGTGACACAGATGTAGCTTGAATAGGACTGATGCATTTTCTAATTTTTCTACTGAATAACTATCAGAAATAACATATCTGAGCCTGCCTTTTGAAATGAAGGCAATAAAAAAGTCTGCCTGTATTTTGGGAACAATATTTCATTTAGGACAATACAGCAGTGCAAGGTTAATACTTTTACTCTCCAGAGTATTTTCAGCATATGAAATACACTCATCTGTTTATGGACAGAGTCTCTAAAACAGTGCTAGTGGGACAAGATAAGGTCATGAGTGCATCTTGAATGTTACTTTTACTATCTTCTGTTTAACCTTTCCCATGGTCTTATGTTTGTTCCTGTAGCACCCCTCCCTCAAATGATATCAAGATTGTGGTTATCATTAAGACCATCTAAGAAATTAGAACTGTGACTTTATAAAAACACAGGTCACTACTGCAGAAAAATTCCTCTCAAGTTAGTGTCCAAGAGCCATGTTTGAAGCAACTTGTCAGTTCTAGGTCCCAAACAAGAACTAAGTTTGCCATGTACTTTGCCCAGTTTTCCCTGCCATACCTCTCAGTGCTTGGAAATGCTTGGGTTCTTTGGAAAGGTGACAGAGTTCTGCCTGTCCTATTTCCAGCATAGACTATTACTGCTGCCTCAATTTTACTGCAGCTAACTGTAGCGAAAACAGCCAGCCCTTCCTCCCTACCATCTGCATCCTCCTATGCAGAAACAAGACAAAAAGGGAAGAAAGGCAGTAGTGTAAGAGCATGTGTCAGTTGTACTTAACAAGTACTGCTTGTGGAAGTCACCAACTATGAGGGTATTTGTGGTCTGTGGTACGTTTTCCACCATGTTTTATCAGCACTTTTCCATTCATATTTTCCATTCATAATTACAAATTATCCCAAATTTTGTTTCAAAGTGCAATTGCGGATTATTTAGACTGAGTACGAGCATTTGGGTTTAAAAGACTGAAAATCTTCTTCCATTCAGAAGTTTGTGGCAGGAATTTCAGAATTATCCAGGACAACCACAGTGAATTCCTCTTCAGTAGATTTGCCTCAACACAGTCCTACAGTCTCCAGAATCACTGGCTTGCCTGAAATCTTCTTTTCCTTCTGTGGTGCTGAGGTTTTTAATCTAAGTGGTGAGAGTTTTTGCAGCCGTTGTTTTGTTAGTAAACCCCTTGCCCTGTACCTTCAGAAATAACATCTCCCAATCACATCAAATCCTATGCAGCTTGATGGAAGAACACATCAAAGTTGACAGTGATGCAACACATGTAATTCCTTTAGTCTTGTCCCTGCACCAGGAGAGCAAAAGTGGTTTTGTTGTCTATAAGGAAAACAGGAAGACAAGCATGTAGTTAATATGCTAGAGTGCCATCTAGAGACCCCAGTAGATTGGAAAGTATGTAGACACATAACTTAGATTGCCTCTACCTCTGGAAAGTTGAAATCTATCACTTGATAATTCCTATTCTACAGCACACTCTATTCCCTTTAGGAGTGACTGCCAGGATATGACTTCCTGTAGATTAAAGAAAAAAGAAAAGTATAAAAATATAATTTTCTTCTTTTTTTACTAGGTGCTCTGAACTTAATTTAATAAATCATTCCTCCTGGACGTGCAAGTCTCCCCAAACTATCATAAGCTCTAATTATTGCCATCTATTTGTCCTATATTTTCATTGAAATTTCCTCTTCTACAGTTACAGTTGCACTGTACATATAGCTGCAAGATTATGGTGCTTATCTCTCTCTGTGGACTATGCAATTACCACTTAAAGCATTTACTTCGAAGGAGACATCTGTGAGTGATACAGCCACCTATCTCCAGAGTCTGCATACTTTGTCATTAAGAGTCTCAGAGTTGATTTGCAATGTAATAGTAGTGAAATCACTCTGTGTAATACACCTCATTATTACATGCATGTTTTTATTCCTACAAAATGGCTCAATATTATTTTTTAGTGTACTAATCTAAGAATACGAGAATGTACTAAAGTGATGGAAAGAAGATAATAATAATCCCTTTGATTATACTATTCTGTCAGACTTTAGGAATTTTGTAGGTGAGGGCCTGTCCTTTAGAAAAGACTAGCCAAGTACTTCTGTGTACATCACAGAAGACCTAGAAAACACTTCAAAAATACTTACAGTTTTCCTCTAGGTAATGTAATTCTTCCTTTGGTATAACCCTGAGGATTTTAATGTAGCTTTTCCAATTTTATCTAAAAAACTAAAAAAGGAACAAAGTTCTTTGACATGTGTAAATCATGGGAGTGTATAATACAGTAATGACGCTATAGTATAGGAAAGTGGTAATATTCTCATTACTGTTGTCTGATTATCTTTGCATAACTATATAGTCTGTTACAAAATTATTTTCCTGGGAGAGCTGTTAGACACAAATGTAACAGAAGACCAGAAGCTTGGCTGTTATACTCTGAGCAACTTTAGCATCAACTATAGCTGCTAAAGATTATTTCGATTTGTACACAATGGTGAAAAATACTAACTTTTCTCTCCCTTTAACTTATGCGACATGGAACCTTCATCCACAATGATTCTTTCAGTCCACAGAGAAATTGTTGTCCAATTGAATTCAACAGTTTTGCTACCAACCACAGTAGATTCCCCTCCCTGTCCCCCCACCTGTACATTCCTACCAAGTCAGTACGATCCTTACCTGCAGTACTTGTTGAGGTATATTTAACACTTACAATGTTATTTGATGTTTGTAGAGCAGTCTATAGATGAAAGGCATATAACTGCAACATACAGTTGTATCTCCTGTTATTAGCTACCACTGCCTATTATGTATTATATACTTTAAAAAAAAGGCCAAATACAAATAATTCCTTTTATTCTTAATATTGAAGTATTTTTCAATAATCAGTCCTATGTTCTGTTTCAAAATAAATTCTGTGATATTGTAATTACTTAAAGAATCATCTATGTGTAATCTATACAGACTTGTTCACATAAGTTATTTGTGGTGTACAGCCTTTTGAGTAAGACATCTCTTTAATGAAGATAAATGTCACTGATTTTTAAACAAACAAAGCCCACCACCACCAAAAAACTTTCTTTGCTAGTGACCTCACTAACAATAGAATCAAATCCAAAGATTGTTAGACATGGGGGATCTTTTGATAAAACACAATTTTAGAATAAACTGCTGACAAATAGAGCTGGTAGTAATGGAATACACATTTATTCAGATTTCAATGTTTGTAAGCATTTCCTGTGTTTCCCAGTTTATTTTTGTCAACAAATTTTATCCTACTCAGACTCTCTGAATCAACACTAGTTTCAGAAAACCTAACTGTTGCTATTTTTAGTTTATGGCCAGGAATACCTTGTCAGGAATGTGACATGTCAAAGAGGTTCAGTCAACTCAAATTTAATTTGGTTGTTATTTTAAAATTACATGCACAATTGTTTATCAAATTATAGGCATGAATAGGTTATCTGAGAAACTTTCTCATACTTCTAATATTTTCGTCTACTATGAAATATAATTTTATAGCTATTTACATGCCATTCTCACTTGGATACTTCTAACAGATCTCCTACTAAATTTGTAGAATAGATGTTATTAAATGCACAGTTTTTTGCCTGACATGTCCAAAATGTATTTTCATGGATTACAGCTACATTTATATGAACACTAAAACATATTACTTCTATGAAATTAAAGTTAATTTACAATCTCATAAATGTTTTTCTTCAAACCATAGGCAGTCATTGGATATATGCTTTAAACAAATCTTCCATGGGCTAGAGAAGTAAAGTTCCATTCTCTTCTACTTATGAATCTAAATGTAAAAGTAGTTCAATGCTTGACATGCTCAAAATCATTTGAGAATTGCTTGTCATGTATGGAATACATACAGAAGATGGCTGGAACTGCTGGTATGTTCAGAGATAACTATTACAAGCATATATTGATGTCTTAGGTATTGTGCCTTTATCCTATCTTTTACAGTTAGTCTTCTGGTTTACTTGCAAAATTCATTGTAGGTGATTGTCATAACATTTCACTTTAAGATATGAAGGTGTGAATTTAGATACTTTCAAAAAATACACTCCCAACAATTTAAATAGGGTGCTTCCATTTAAATAGGGTGCTTCCATTTGCTCCTCTCAATCTGATTTTGCTTTCAGTTTGTTGACAAATTTCAACTGTTGTTTTCTACTGCAGTATACAGGTAGAGTTTCATGTTGCACATAGGAAAAAAAAAAAAGGCAATAAAGTTAGATATGTGCATCTCATTATTAAAATGTAATTAAAAGCATGACTGACATACTTGCTGTCTTCTGTAGAGAACTTTCTGAATGTTCTCTGTTTATTTACTCAGATGTCTGCAAATTTAACATGAAAGTCTTTACAACATTTTTTCTGAAGTGATCTAATTTTCCTCCTTTTAAAGAAAGCCAGGAAGTGCAAAAGCTATGCTGTTTAGCATGTCACAATATCCTCCAACAGTACAGAAACAATCTGTCATACAGACTGTCAATATTCCTAGCTCTGAAGGAACATATTATACATTCTCCATATTTGTGACTTTATTGATCTTTTGTCATTCTCTCAGAGTGAAACTGATATTTTCTAACAAAATGTAATTTGCTGGAACAAACAAGCAGTCAAGTGCTGATGAAAAGAATTCCAGGAAATGGCCACTTCATCTACAAATGAGTTATGTAGGCTGATTCTGCTTAGTTGATGTCTGCTTTGTATGCACTTTCTGATGCTCATAGTCCTTATCAGCACTGTGCCTTTTAATTAAAATAACTACATTTTCACTTATTAGCCTCAGTGTTCACAAGCTCATTAATTGGAATTTTCCAAAGTTCTGATAGGAATTAGTCATCTAACTTCCACTGAATTTTAATGATATTTTGATACAAGCTTGCAGCCATAAAATATGTCCTCAAAGAGACTGTGAACCAATGTAGCTGTTTGTATGCGTGTCAAGTGTGTGAGTTCTTTGTGCTGCTCAGGGATGAACTGCCTTAAGGAAACTAGATTTTTAGAACCAATAGTGGGCTGTTAGTCCAAAGAATTTGTAAATTACTGGTTTGTAGGAAAATTGAGGTACTCTAATAACTGAGACTGCATGCCTTTGACCTGTGCCCAACAGCCTTGTGAGAAACAAGCAAAACCCACACTGGTTGTTTTGTATTAACAAGCTGGCACAGATCATACAAAATGTTTTCCTTGTATCAGTCTTTTTAGTACTTAAGTGTCCTATGCACTCTTTTGATATTAACTTGTATGCATGCTCAGAAGGGAAGGAAGGCACATCATGTAGCATCCTGCTTTGCCCTTCTGCATGCAGCTCTGAGAACAGGAGGGAGTGGCTAGGATGAGTTCTTGACAAAGCTGTTGTTTTTTTTTACCATAATTCATACAGAATTTTAATTTTGTTTCTGAAATAGGTCCAGTACAAACTACCCTGAAAGAGCACCTAGTCTGACTGTGTTGAACTGTTTATTACTGTGCTCTTCCAGAGTGATTAATAGGAGTATTGAAGATAGAGCAAAAATGCTTTGCCTGACATCTGAAAAAGGAGTTAGTTATGTTTGTTCCTGCTTAGAAACAAGCTCATTCCTGGCAAGCTTGTTCTGCTGATGAGATGTCATGGGAATGAGAAATGAGAAAACAGTAAGGAGAGGGTTACCTCTTTCTTCTGCTGAAAGAAGTAAAAATAGAAGATGGCTGATATGTCTTAAAAGTGGTACAGCTAAGATAGTATTATAAAGCTGAAAAAGAGGACAAGTAATGAAAATGTTTGTTCATTTTACTGCTATAATCTGAAGACCAAAGTATTAAAGACTGCTTTAAAAAAATATAGAAAAAGTAAAATATTTTGATGCCCATATTCATTTAGGGGGTTGAGAATTTAAGTCAAATTAAAATACATTTTTCATGGAAATAATTTCCCTGGTTTCTGTAAAACACTGTAGTGTGCTAATTCCTTTTAGTTTATGTAAAGAATATTGTGCAAGTTTCCCATTTGCCCTGAACACAAAACCTAAACAAATATAAGAGAACACTAATGTAATTTTAGTTTTGGTCCTTTGGGGTCCTTTTATTGGTAGTATTACTGTGTTTTATTTCATCACTACCTTTATTTCAGTCCTTTTCAGGCTTCTTCAGCTTTATTAGTTTCATTTGCAGTGACTTTTGTTTTACATTGTATTTGTATTGCCTTTTTGTCATTTAGCATGAAACACCTTGAATTTTTAGAAATGGCAACCAACTGGTTTCTCTGCTAGATTTTTTCCTTGGTTCTTCTCCGTATCTAACAACATACTTGTCTCTCTTAAAGATGTTAATTGTCTGACAGCAGACATAAGATCACTAAGCCTCATCTGTTTGTAACTGCTACAAAGTCCGCTGTAATTGATTACAAGTTTTGGCTTCATGTTAGTTTCTCATTAAGATTAAAGAAACCCCAGTTTTACAACAGGCAAATTCAAGACTCAGTGAATGCACAAGCCCGCTGCTGTTTTTATTTATTGCTGTTAGAGGTATCTGCAGTGTTAGAAGAAATCTTACTGTCTTATTTTCTTTCTGTAAAATTGCTGAGGATAGAGGGGACCTCAGGAGGTCATCTAGTCCCCGTATGTCACTTGCTTAAGTCTAGCCTTTAGTCATCTCTTCTTTCTTGCGTCTTGTAGCCATTACTTTTACCTCTGTAGGTTCACTATGAAGATATTTAAGACTAAATCTAGGATCTATTTGTATCTCATGTCTTTGACACAACTCTCTTATAAGCACAAAGGATCACAGTGGAGAAGAATGCAAGATGTTGAGCTGTTGCTTGCGTCTTCCTAAGCTGAAAATTAATGAGATTATATTCTCCTATATCAAATAAAAAGGAAGTAGGAAGTTTTGTATTTTTCTGTTATTTTTATTTTTTAGTTAATATTTATGAAAAATCCAGCCTTAGTACACAGTGCACTTGCAAATAGGGATACAGTGTGTCTCCCCAGGAAAAAATGGTGTTTGGGAGAGGCAATTGAGTTTGTGTTCATTTCTTATAGCTAAAAGTGCACTGATCTGGAAGCATGAGACAAAACATGGACTAAAAAGAACTGATTATTTTGTGGGGACAAGTGCTGTGAAGCATTTTTGACCTAATCCGAAATGTTTAGGTGCTGTCTTTCTTCACTGTATATACTGTTCATACAGTCAGGGCAAACAGGTGTTTCTTTAGCTTCTCTGAGACCACAGGTATCAACTGGAACACGAACAAAAATGAATAGCCACTGCTCATTTGTATTATGTCACTTATTCACACATTTCCTGAGTTAATATTTACTTATTGTTCCAAAGCAGATTGTGAGTTTTGCTGGTGTATTTCTGCAGATTTCTCTGTTTGATCTGTGAGTTAAGCAGTATCACTTTCAATAAACAACCATGTTTACTTCAGGCAAACTGCAGCAAGAAGAGAAAAATCAGCTATGACTTGATTAGATTTTGTTCTAAGCTAAAAGCTGAAATTTGATTGAGTCACAGCAGGGCCAACTTGAATCACAGTGCGCAAGAAAAATGTAAGGATTTGATCAGATTTTTAAATGAGTGATATTCATGCAAAAGTGATTTAAATAATCCTCCTTTTCAGAGGTTAAAAGAACTTTTGTGATAAACAAAAAAACCCTCTCTCCCCCAGCCACCCCAAAAACACAGAAATAATCTGTGGGTATTTAATGTGAAGCCTAACATTGTTCTCTGGGCCAAGTGCAGCTTGTCAAGCCATAAATGCTGTCTTCAGTGAGTTCTGAATTAAATACGCAGTGGTGCCACCATGGTGTCCTGTCCCTTTCTACATTTTCAATCTTCTTATCTTTGCTTCTTAGTAGTACATTTTTAGAATCCAGTCCTATTGCAGGTTGAACTAACAGATAGTACTGATATATGTACTCAGACTTGAAGTTAAAAATGGAAAAAAAAAAGACTCAAAAATTAAACTCTAAAGCCAATTTAAAATTACTGTGGCTCTTGTAAATAATGAGAATTCCAGGAAAGAGGACAACCATTTTATCTGACTCAACAAATGAAGGCAGCAATTTGCCACAGTGATTGCACTGTGAATTAAGTAAAACCAAAAAACCCCATTATAACCAAGAATAATATTGCCAAGTGAGGGAAATGCAGTTGAATTTCTTCGGTATGGTGGACGGGGGAAATCAACCGTAGTGCCCACATCCCTGGTGGTCTCTTAGGATTATGATTCTGATTTTGAAGTAATTAAAAGCTGATGAACAGATTTAAAAAAACAAAACAAAACAAAAAAACAAAAACAAAAACAAAAAACACCAAACAAAACCAAACAAACAAAACAAAAAAAAACCCCAGACTTTCAGTAAAGCAAAACTTGAGGAAAGTGTGACTCAAGTGGAGTTTTCTTTTGACTTCTATGAAGCCATGAGTTCATCTTTAATCTTTTTTTTAAGAGGGGCTCTAGAAATGTGCTCATGTAATTTCTCCTCCCTGGCTGTTTTTTTGTCTGTACCCTAAGTGTACAGAAGTGTAGAAAAAGCAGTTGGAAGGAGGGCCCATAGTCTGACTTAAGGATGTGGAGAAAGTATTCGATAGGAAGTGCCTGATAGGAAATACTTGAGAATTAAGAGATGGATTTTTCCATTACTATCTAGTTCAGTGAGGGACAGGGGTCAGTAAAAACTGTTTATATTGTTGCAACATGTCTTGACCAGAAAAATGTTGACACAGTGAAGGATTTCTTGATAGTATGGTACAAACTCATTAAATGCTTTGCAAGAATTGCACACAGCAGTACATTAGACATAGTTCTGTAACTTTTTTGATAACTACAGATCCTAGTGTATAAATTTTGTTGCTTTGTACAAATATCTTGATTAGGTTCAACAGCCATCTGCTGTAGGACAACAATGTATGGAAATGTCAGTGGAAAGAGCAGGGTGTTGGTTTTGGCATGTTTATGGATTACAAACACGTGTTTGACTTCAAAGCGGTCAGAAGTCATCTTTTGCAGAGTTAATTAAAAAAAAAGCATATTCACTAATGAATAAGACACAAACCATTAAAGCATTAAATTAAATTTGCATACTTTGTCACAGTTGGTATTCTCCATACAAGAAGGTGAAGAGGAGCATGTAGCTGGGAAGATCTTGAATGATCTGTCAGCCTGAGAAAGAATGGTTTTTACGTTGCCACTTCTGCTGTTCCTGGGTGCAACACCACTAAACATAGATAAATGAAGTAATTTGCATTCAGAATAGTTGGAGTTCAGTCCAAGGTAGTCAGTCAAATTCTTTCTTCCTGTGGGAAGATAAAGGATACCCTTAGAGCACAAGCCATACTAGAATTGTGATAGCATTGCTTAGGTATAGGGACCTACTGCAAACTTCATCAAAAAAGGCTTTTTCCATTTTTACCTGAGAGAAGGACTACCCTTGCCAAAAGCTTACCTAGATAATGTGAACAGGGAAAAAAAAAAGTTTTATTCAAATGTATTAAGCAATAATGTCAAAAACAGATTTCTGTGGGGAGGGGAAAAATATCTCTATGCTGTACTTCACGATGAGCCTCCAGTCTGGTAGCAAAGGGGTCTGATTGGTTTCATGATAATAGAGCTTCATATGTAATAGGTCTTAATTTCAGCAGAGGTCTCGAAGTCTGACCCTTTACGTAATCCTGGATATTACTTTTTATTGACACTTCTTTTTGCAGGTCAATATTATATCTAATATTTTTTGGTAAAATATTTTCTCAGTGGTTCTGTGCTTTCTGTATGAGCCATTATCTGTTCAGAGCTTAATCTAATTCTCTTATAACGCAAAAAAAAAAAAAAAAAAAGACTGAAAAGTCATGCTTGTCTTATCAGTATAGTTTTAGAGTCACAGGAAGGACTAAGTCTCCGTAATAAAACTTCTGTTAGTGCTTGAAATGGCATTTGCTAAAAAGGCTGTAGATAATTTGATTGTATGAGAATGTCTGCTATCTGTATGAGCATATTGTGTGATATTAAAAAAAAAAAGGAAAAAAGGAAAAGAGAAAATGAGGCAGAGAGAACAAACAGAAGAAATTTGTGACCAGCTATGCCTTAATATGCATCAAGTTTGCCCCCTATGGAAACTTTGAATACAAGTGAACAGAAAAGGTTTTAAATATTGGACACTAAGACAATAGATGTTTCTGTAGTTTATATTAGAATAATTAGAATATTAGAATAAGTTTACATTATAATAACATCAGCATTAGCACAAGGATTCTTTTAATAAGTGGATGAATGGTTTTAAATCCTGCATGCAAAAGTGGCACCAAAAACTATGCATTTGACAAATACGTATTGCAGCATTATATTGGTTTAAGCAGTATTAGTCAGAAAAATGGGAACAATGCACTGGTGAATCAGAGCTGCTTGTTCTCTTTGTATACATGCACAGACTTGTGCTCAGGCAGCTGAGGCACCAGTCCAGACATAATTCACTTATGCATAGTTTCCTGTTCAGCAAAACTTAAAGATCTGAGCAGTCCTGCTGAAGCTTTTTTACCATAAAGTAATAGCTGCTCAATGTAGGGACTTGGGTATAGATGTGGTTTATAGTTTGTAACTTTTCCAATTTGGAACACAGAGCCCGTACACTGGAGTTGTTTACTTGTTTGCCTAAGTTATTTGCCTACTCTTGTTTACTTTTTTGCCTAAGTCAGAGTTATATTTACTTCTAACAAATGTTATTTTTTAGCTTTCTTAATACTGTTTTGTAGGATATTATTTTTAATGGAACCTAGATTTCAAAGCATTCATAAGTATGCTTAATGGCTGATCTTTGTAAATTCTCTGTATGAGTGTGGAACATTGAATATTTTTTTCAGAATTTGCATTATAATCATGGTGTTAGAAATTTAAATCTAGTTTTTTAATTGTTGAGGCATATAATTTCTATTCTCTGTGACTGAAAAAGCCTCTACTTAAAGAGCTTGCATAATAATTTTCTTCACACTATAGAAACAGTTTTTAATCTATGACTGTGCACCTTACAAAGAGAAAGATTTAATTATGGAAATATGATGAAATGCACTTTTATTATATTTTATATTTTATAAAGGGATGCCATAAAAAAAAAATCTTTGAATAAGAAAAATTTAGGTAAACCATTTTATTGTCTGTTGTCAAGCTTTTAATTTTCCTTTTGATATCTGACTGAAAGAGATTTTCCATTCTGATTTTTCTGTGAGCTTCATGAGCCTTACTAAATGTTGGGTCACCAGAGACAGAACCTTTAATCCATTTTCTTGCACTTTGAAATAAGAATGTGAATGGTAATGGTAAAAAGAGAGATATGAATCCCAAATTCTGCAACCCTACCTTCCTAAATGAAGTATACATTCTTGTGTGCTGATGTAGTGCCTATAGAGGTGTGACTTTCAGCAAGATTGTACTCCCATCATTTAAATAGTTCCTGAGTTGATATTCAATCAAAAAGTTGTGCTCCTGTTTTGGGGATTTTCAATCATGTACTAAAAAATATAAATATCCACAACATCAACACAGCATATCATAATGATATACAGTGTGTTTCATTTCTGGGGAAAAAATGCTGGGCTGTAGCTCATCAGTGTTTACATTTTACCTTTAAAATCTCAGGATCTTTTTCTTATTTTGTTCTTTTAAGAAATGCCCTTTGTCTTTTGCATGACTGAGATGTGTTGTGATACATTGTATGAATGCATGTGAAATAACATTTGTGAAAAGCAGGCAATTGAACTGTGTAGGTTACTGAGAAAATCTATAGCAGTTACATCCCACTTGTATATTGTGCCAGTATATCAAAATATTAGCGTCTAGTTTCATTTGTAACTTAAGCATTAATTGCTTTCATCTGAAACAGAAAAAATATTGTGACTGATGTTATTTTGACAACTGAAAACATAATTTCATTTGGGAAAAACATTTTAAAAGGTAGCAGTAGGAATTTTTTAGTAACAGTATTCTTAATTCATAGTGAAAATGCCCCAAGAACTCTAGTTTCTATGAACAGAAGTAAACAGAAAACCATAGTTTAAAATTATCTCATGCTTAGATCCAACACAAATTATTAGAAAGTCCTGGTTTTGTGTTTGTTTAGAATTTTATGAACCACAAGAATAAGTTTATTGCATTATCTGCTGCAGAGCCAGAAGCTTATCCTTTAGTCAGCTGGTGATACTGTCTTTTGACAAGGAGAAGTAAAATCTATTGGTTGTCCTACAGTGAAACCACTTTAAGAGGAGCTGACAACATAGAAGTAACGTAAATAATGTAGCTTTCCAGCAAAATTGTAGATGTGTGAGTATTCTTACTTCTGTGACTAGATTGTCTGACTATATTGTTACCCATGTGAAAGAGGGTTATTTAAAGAATCTTAATAACTGAAGTAGTAAAACCTTCTTCCATTAAAATAAAAGCATGATTATTTTCTGCCTTTAATTATTACCTGAGTTATACTTCAGTTATAGTGCAGTGTGATTCAGTCCTCTCACAGTGTTAATCAGTTTGTCTATTGATGACTTGGGTTTTGAATCAATACTTGAGTGAACATATCGATTGGGTCCAGCTGAACATCACATCAGCTTGATGGAACTTCACCAGAGTCAATGGAAATTTGGTTACCTAGGCCTAGAAGAATGAGTCCCCCAGAATGACTTGGCTGAGTAAGGTCTGAACAGGAAGTCTGAATAGGATATTCTTCATAACAAATATGTTTACCAAAATTACAGGTGGATAATATGCAAAAGTTTGTGTGCAGAGAAACCTTTTTTTTTTAAGGGGGAAAATGAGCAAAACATCAATTTACCTATATTCATGCACATTAAAACTGGAAATGGAAAAACCTCACTAATTCATAAAATAAAATGTTTATTGCATCACAACTTTATCCTTAATTTTGCAATCCAGTGTAAATCTGCTTATTTCTGTGAATACAATTAGCTGTTAATTTCTCCAATAATTAAAGTGATGATTAAGGAAAGACTGGAATCATTTTACATGGGTGGAGAGATGAGATGGTGTGTAAGTTTCCAAGACGTAAAGTAATTTTAAAAGTTTTGAGCCAAAAACATCTTGGGTTTTTTTCTAAATATACAAGGTGAGCTTTTTGGTCTGGCAAAATGAGCAATACTATTTAATACTCAACTCTGTACCAAAGGTCAAGATATGCCTTCAATGAGTACAGCCTAATTTCAAGATCAGGAATGTTGAGCAGGAAATAACAGCCTGTGTTATATCATCTTCCCTCTTGTCCACTGTCCTAGATCCTGACAAATAAGATCCCTTGCAGATTAGACAATCTTTGCAGTTACTCTGAACTGTATGTGATTGTAACAGCCCCCAACAAACAGCTGGAGATGTTTATGAAAGGGCAGTGCTCTTAGCCTCTGAATCTCTGACTTGAAGTTAGGGCTGGGGACATACACTGTTTCTATACAAACCGGGCATTTCTTTGTGCCAGTAATATCATAGCCAGCAGTTTGCAATGGCTTGACACGCAGCTTACATTGTAGGATCTGTGCAGAGAATTGCTTTGTATTCTCTAATCCACTTGTGTCTATTTTTATTAGCTTAGATTTTTAAATTAGAGAAAGGAAAATACCTCTATCTAAAGGAAATCAGGAAATCACTTTTTAGACAGCTTGGTACCGTGAGCTTTGTCCTTGAGAGCAGCTGAGGCTTTTTGGACTGTAAAGACAAAATTACCTGTAACAGAAAGTATTTTTAAACACATGTTATTCCAACCTAGACAGCTGCTCACTGCATGAGTCCTTCGGTCACTGCTGTGCTCAGCAGTTAACTTTCACTACTTAAAGGCAGTAGGGCATGGAAGATAACTTCAACACATGGTTTTTCTATTATTCTTTACTCTCTACTCAGTATTATCAAAGTGACCGTATTTTGATAGCAAGAAAATGATGGAAACACAACAGAATGTAGCTCAGTTGATGAAGTTTAATCTCTAAGAAAACACTTCATTCTTACACTAATCTTAATACAAACAACCCAGAAATAAAATTTGAAGGGTGTTATTTGGAACAAGAATGACCACCTAGCTGGGATATAAAACAGTTTCCTTAACTAGAGTATTAACTTTTCTCCTTTAACATGCTCTTTCAATTTTATGGAATACCAGCGTATTGTTGTAATAACAACCAGTACATATTATCTTCACTAACATTTCTAGTTATAGAATTCTAGTCTGGCAGTCTACTTGAATTTTCTGAACTAACAAAGTCAGAGCAAGTTAGAATGCCATCAAAATAGGAGAGGGAAATTTGGAATACTAAGACTGAAGGAACAGCTAAAATACCTCTGAGGTAACAAAAAAAAATAATTAGAAAATTAAATACACTTTATAAATACCACATACTTATATAAGCTACTGTGCACTCTTATTAAATATTGTGAAACTGCAGACCTTAACAGTCTTTTTTTGCTTTTTGCTTTCCAAAATTAGAGAATGAGTGATTACTGCTAACAAAGAACCCAAACCCAAAACCAAGAAACAAAACCAAATAAAATCAACCAACAAAAAAACCCCCTCAAAACAAGCAAACAAAAAAACGCCCACAAAAATACCTCAAGGCAGTATGGTTTCCAGCTGATAACCTTACAACATCCTTCTTTGTATCATTCAAACTCAGCTCTTATATCATCTTCAGAAACCCGCTATAGATTGTGACTTCTCTGCTCAGCAGGCCTTACATTTCATCACCCAGTTATTATATTTACGAAAAAAAATATTTTTTTATATTTTGTAATGCAAGTCTGTTCTCCTAAGGACATTAAATAGATTTTCAATATATAAAATAATTTCTGTAATCAACATGGTATCCTAAAATTTTACATAAACTCACATAGCATTCAAATTAAGAAGCATGAAAAATTTTCAAGTAAGGCATTCATCAAAATGTTGATGTCGTGACTAAGTTTCAGAGAAATGTTTCAATCATTTAGATAATCCTGTACAGAAATGTATCATCGCTCATAAATAAGAATTTGTAGCAATTTCATTTAGAAAGTTGAATGATCTCTTCAAGAAGTTCATATGTTTATTTTAGAGAGCAAACTACCTCTCTTTTTGTCAACTGTTTCTTAAAGACCAGGAATATGCTCTTGAATAAATCAGCATCTTTTAAAATTTTTATTACACCATCAGCCTGGTTTCTGAGATACTTTCAAACACTTGTGAGGAAATATTATCTCATTTCTTTCTCAGGTTTAGAAGTAATTATTTTGATGGAACAGTATAAAGTGTTATAAGTAGTGTGTCTAAACAATTTCTTAAGGGAAAGCTAATTTCAAGAAATACCTTGTGTGCAATCCATGGTTTCTGTAGTCATTCCTAGCTCTTACATAACTGAGACGGTATTTTGTCCAGTTTTCATCTCTGTTTTTCCTGTTAATATTCCATCAGAAATTAACAGGTTTATAAATTGCATGGAGTATACCTCCAGAAGCTTATGCTCACACAAAAAGTTAATGCTTAGTTCTGCGCAATCTGCTCTAGGTGAGCTTGCTTGAGCAGGAGTTTTGGACAGGATGACCTCCTGAGCTCCCTCCCAACCTCAACTATTGTTTGATTCTATTTAAAAATCATCGAATGGTTTGGGTTGGAAGGGACCTTTAAAAGTCATCTAGTCCAACACCCTGCAATGAGCAGGGGCCCCCTCCACTAGACCAGGTTGCCCAAAGCCCCATCCAACCTGGCCTTGAACACTTCTAAGGATGGGGCATCCACAACCTCTCTGGGCAACCTGTTCCAGTGCCTTACTACCCTCACAGGGAAGAATTTCTTTCTAACATCTAATCTAAATCTCCCCTCCTTCCGCTTAAGGCCATTCCCCCTTGTCCCATGCCCTTGTAAACAGTCCCTCTCCACCTTTCCTGTAGGTCCCCTTCAGATACTGGAAGGCTTCTATAACATCTTCCCGGAGCCTTCTCTTCTGCATGCTGAACAACCCCAACTCTCTCAGCCTGTCTTCATAGGAGAGGTGCTCCAACTCTCTGATGATCATCTTTGTGGCCCATCTCTGGGCTCACTCCAAAAGCTCCATGTCTTCCTTGTACTGAGGACCCCAGAGCTACATACAGTACTCCAGAGTAATTTTAGAAAATCAGATGGGGTCTCACCAGGGTGGAGTAGAGTGGGTAGCTAAAGAGGCTTTAGGATGATTTCTGGGGTTGCCTCTCTGTCAGACAGGGACCCACACTGGAAAAAGCAGCACCCATGTGATAATGATTCATCAGGGTGCTTGGTCATATGACACATTCTGTTGTAGCAAGTAGCTAAAATAACTAGTCCTATGCATATGTGAGCATGAAGGCTATCCTGTATTTATAATACTAACTCTCTTTAACCTAGTTTCTCATGGTGTAAAATTCTGTCCCCACAATATATTCCTCCGCTCCATCAACTTGGTTATTCCAATAAGACTCTGAAGTCTTGAGAGTATGGCTCATCAGTTTTGCACTATGGAACTTGTTGGTATGCATGCAGAAGACAGTATGTATATAGCCAGAGATAATTATTCCTCCCTAAATGATAACCAGTTCCTTACAAGCCATGTGAGACAGATTGTTATCTTCCTCTCCTTTCCTACATCTCTTTCTGTAAATCATAAGATAAGCTGTAAAGATTTACAGTATTTACCTTCTTAGTAATGATTTACTATCTTTTTCTGTAATGATGACCCTTGATGCCTAAAGAGAAAGGCAGTTAAATACCTGTTAGCTAGGATGTTTCCTGTTCTTTCTATGGCATTGTCAGCTGAATATGCTTCACTTATCTATGGTCAATTTGTCTTCAGGAAAAAAAAAAAAAGCTTAGCTATGTCCTAGTAAAAGGATTTTTCTTTATATGCCATTTAAAAAATAACTTTCATTGATAAAGTCAGGAAGCATGTTATCAAATATCAAAGAACAGATTTAAAATGACAAAGACCAAGGGTGTAGATAAGCAATGCTTATCTAGTGCATGAATTTATAAAAGTCTTGTTTATCTGTTGCAGTAATGGGGCTTTTCAAAATGACAATCACCATGCATTTTTTTCAGAATGCTGGGGGTAGAGAAGGGTTCTTTCATTGCTGTCAAACATACAGTGCTATTACCCAACTTGTTTTTTGATGTTTACTTTTGTGTCATGTCTTGTAACACACTGAAGTTATGCAGTACAAGTTTTGGTTTATGTTTTTGTTTAGCTCTCTCTTTTCCTGAATTCACTTGGTTAAACCCTCTCCTTAAAGGCTTTATTTTCTTCTCTGACTATTCAGACCACTCCAACCTTATTAACTCTCTTGTTTACACCTTTGCAAGGAGGTTCAACCAAATGAGCTGCTTTTCTTCTTTATAGACACTGCAGTGACAAAGTCTCTCGTTCATTATTAAGTATGCTTACAATCTAATTCATTCTACAAAACTTACAATCTCTTTTCCTGACTTGCTTCTGCCATGAGGGAGAGAAACAGCCATTTGAATGGAAGAAGATTTTTTTAAAAAAATCGTATTTGGTTATTTGTGAATTGATTTCTGGAAGATCTGGTAAATCAGAAAGTAATGAATTTTTATTTTAAAATAGCCCGAATGCATGATCAGTCTTTTAGAAGCGTTGTTCTCATTTTGCTGGGAAACAATACATGTTTACAAGAGAACTTGCTCTGCCTTGCTGTGCAATAATTTTGTGCCTCTTTTTTCTTTTTTTTTTTTTTTTTTTTTTTTTTTTTTTTTTTTTACAAGTCTGCAATACTTACAGCCTCTTATTTGGAACAGTTAAAATGCATGTGCCATTATATTTATTTGTTTCTTTGATGCCTATAAGAACATACGTTAAATAGTATTAATACGTACTCTAGGCGTAAAAAGCTAAGAACAAAAGGTGAATGAGTGTCTATAAACAATTGAGCTGGTTAAGAATGAAGTAAGCTTGTGAAGTCAATACAAAAGAAAATACTGTGAATTACTCCTTTTTCGTTTACATCTTCTGGCTTCCAAGAGACTGTGAAATATTTTCTTTACAGAAATAACGTAAATGTTACAGCTTTATCATCTCTAAAGTGGAATACCTGAATTGACGGGCCATTTGAATTTTGGAGGTGACAGACTAAATCCTGAGCTGAACAAATGCTTTGTACAGTGTGCACAGCTTGCTCATTAAGTAATGGTAGATTTTTATCTTTAGAAAGAATATATTTTCTGTATTTTTGAGTATGAAAGATAACACTAAAAATGTACTTCACTTTAAATCACTATTTCCCTTGTCCTACTGTCCTGATAAGTCCTACTTTTCTTAATGTAAACAGTGGAAAAGGAACTTATAGCTACTAACGTATGTGATGTTTACAACTACCTGTGATGGCCAAAACAGTACAAGAGAGTTTGAAGATACCCAGGAGAAACCAAAATTACTCAAGGAATGATTTTATTGAACTCACAGAGTGAGCGCTTGCTAAAATAAACAGCACACTTAGATAATCTTTTCTTAAGGTCATGATGTGGCATCTTTAGCTGGATTGAGTAAGACTCCCTGAACTGTTTGTTTTGCTGAATTCTTATGTCTGGCTGGCCTGTGGTTCTGCATGATGACTCCAATTTATGCAGGATGTTTCTAATCATTATCCTAAATTCTGTGTAAAATGTCTAACTATTTTAACAAGAGAGCACCTTATGGGACCAATTTCTTCATCTGCAGGAAGTTTCTTCTGACACTATAAAGGATAGAATTTTTTTCTACACCTGGAACTACCTGGGGAAGCTGCTAGGACACCCAGGTCCTCCTCTCAGAATGTTATCACCACATTTAAGGATTCAAGGAGTGTCTATAATTTTGTTTGTGCTTGGCACAGGCTGCCTGTGGGAATCTCTGAGACTGGCCGAAGTTCTTACCTGGAGAACTCCTGTAATAATCACGTGTTTTGCTGTGAAGTCAATTAGGGTTTCAGTCAATCAGCTTCTCTCAAGCTGGTCCATTGAGACCAGCACAGATACTAGCTGCAGAGTTTCTTGGATCACCGCGGGAATCCGGTTGGATTGTACACAGTTGGATGCTGGATGTACGCATAGACCTGATACCCAGCTACAGTGCAATAGGATAAAGTTGAATTTCATCTTTATATTACAGTTACAACTTAAATTCCATAGATTGTGTCACAACTTTAATTATAGCTCAGCAAAACACTGCTCCCATACAGTAAAGCATGTAAATTATTACCTTTCAGATAATTTGGCAGACAAGTAGGATTTTCAGTTTAGTGCAATTTTATCAAATCCTGTATAATCAAAATACCATCTTTTAATCAACATATCTAGTAGTCTTTTCAAAATTAATTTAGTGCTCATCAAATTGATTCTGAATTGACAGCTCTTGAAACACTCCTGTTCCCTTATTATTCAGTGCAGGTTTTTTTCTAGAGGTTCTTCTGGTGCTTTTCCTCCTTGCTTCAGTTTGACCTAACAAGATTAGCCCTGAGATAGGGAAGCATGATGCATAGAAGAGCTGAGACTTCGAGATTTGATTCGCAAAGGTGTTATACAGTACCTCAATGATAGTTTATATGAAATGAGTAATGGATCCATCTTAATACAAAGGAAAAAAGGTTTATATACAGTCACAACTTTATGTAGTCTAGACTCTCTTTACAAGTGATTAAACCAGAGAGTGTGTGTTTTCTTTAGCTTTTTGATGACCCCAATATTTATTTCATGTAAGCTATTGTCAATTTGTTAAGATGCAATGGAGTTGCATTTTAACATTAAACAAAAAAATGAAAGGGTCTGTAACCCTTAATTAATACTTTATTCATTGATTTTTTTTTTTCATTGCTGTAATACTAAGTATTTGAAATTAATTACATAATTCAGCAAGGTGAACCATCTACTCTTAGCTTTGTTAAAATTAGGGCATTCTCATTTGCTTGAATGTCTGTTCTGCAAACTGTTACCTTTCCAATTTTTGTATCAGTAGGCTTAGATTGTCAAATATATAATTTTTAGATGGTTGCTGGACATCTTATAAGTAGCTAATTCTCACTGAAATAACAGCAATTGAAAAAGAACAGACCTTCCTGAAATTAGTAAAATGTATTTTCTTATGATAATACAAAATATTTCCTGAAAATGTTTACTGTCATTTTTCCCTAACTTGTGGGTCATATGGTCCAACTAGATAATTTTTAATTGTTGGCTTTGAAATGCAAAGAATTTTACTACTAGGATCTTAAATACTTGAAAATAGAGTTGTGGATAGTGATACTGTACTAAAATCTAAGCTGATGCCTCCCTCTTCAGTATTCATTAAGGGCAATGTTAATATTTTCATAAATACATCAGTTACTTTTCCTTTGTTCTTGTGATTTTGTTGCTGTTTCTATTTCAATATTGTAGTGGGAAACTGATTTTGAATAAACCCATACAATCTTTTTATCTTTTTGGTTCAGTGGTTAGGTGTTTTTGTACTTAAAAAAAATTAAACTTGAAATGGTTCCACTAAGTATGCAACCTCAGTAGAATCAACTTGTGACTTCAAACCATTTCAGAAGCTACAGCATTACAGTTGTGCCATTATATATATATATATTTTTTTTTTTTTTCCTGAAATACTACAATATGATTAGGGTCTTGTAAAACTAGTGAAATGCATATCCTCTTCTGACTCATCTTTGACATGTATTCTTCCTCTTTCTTTTCACTCCTTTCAGATGCAAAGGTACATTGGAGCACTTGAAACAATTATTTATACTTTAGCACCATGCTAAGAAGATGGTTCTTGCCACATTAAATTTTCTGCTGGAAATTTAGAAGCTGGCATCCACAATCCTGGAGCACATAGGAGGGCTTGTAGATACTGAGGAATTGGTTACTCATTTTTTTGTTGTTGTCAGTGTCAATGGCCATGGTAATCTTGGTTTGTAGCAGTATATCAAGCTTCAAAGTTTTGGCAAAGTTTTTGGTAAGTTAAAATCCTAAACCAATCCTCTTTTGAAGTTTTAATAAGTGGAATTGTTCTGAATTTTTCATTTTTAAATTAAAAAAAAATAATTTTCAAAACAAGTCTTCAAAATATTTTCTGCAATGTTCTAATGGTGGATTTATAGTATACATTGATGGCTTTAATACAGTTTCTGTTATATTTGTATTAAGGTATGATTCAGTTTAGTTTCCCATTGTGTGGATTGCATTTTGCATAAAGTGTTACAATTCAAACTACTTGGTGACAAGTATTTAATAAACAAATGGTCACAGCACTTCTCCTTAATGAGATGGAATATTAGATTGATATCCTGAAAAGTATTTAAGCCAGGCCACACCAGAGTGGTGTCAGTTTGTTAAAAAATGCCTGTTTAGTTCTTGTGGTTTTGTTTAAATTTTTTTTCAGAGGTTTAATAGTTTGTGGATTATTAGAAAAAGAAACTCAGCTGTTCTTCTCTTGTATGTCCAGTACTGCTGCTTAAAAATGCCATCGCATTTCTCAATGGTACCCAATGTCACAGATGCATAACTGGGTAACTGCACCATAACAGGTCAGAAAGAGGAGGAAGGTAGTACAGACACTAGTAGTGTGCGTTAGAAGAAACAGAATATTGTTTAAGCTTGGATGTAATCAAGTTGTTTAAGCTTGGATTTCTTGATCAAAGAGCCATTTAATAACAAGTTCCTGCAGCCTTCTCTGTTGCTGTTCATCATTTACACAAGTAACTTGTCCTGTGTGATACTTACGTAAATTTTAATTTCAAACCCATATTTAAGCCAACAACATAATTCAAAGTAGGTTTTTAAAGAGGGAGTAGACAAACATCCTTTCAGAAGTACCTCAGGTTCAGCATTAGAAAAGTAATTGTACTACTTTGGATGTTGTCCTAAGAATTTAACACTTCTCTGAAATTCTACTGTGATCTTTATTTACTAGAATAACCTGATCTAGTTTCTCTATGTTCAAATATTATTTTTTTTTAAGCCTATTGTATTAGTAGTAGGCAAAATCATTGTATATATGACTTGAAAATGCTAAAAAAGGACTGACTTTAATATTAATCACATAATAACTCAAGCAGGTCTCACAGCATGAGTAGGACTAGTGGGGCAAGAATCTGCTATATTATGTAATCTATCTCTGAGATGTTAAACATAATCCTGATTCTAAATATTTAGAACATTTCTCAAATACATCTGCCAAGATCATAAGAACTTTCACATTACCTGTAACAAAATGCATTAGTGAAACAGTCATAGGATATCAAGAACTTTTATCTCTCCATGTAAAGCACTTTCTAGGTAATTTCCTAACCTTGACTCCCACACATTTGCGACAGAATTTTTTAGTGCTAGCTCTTGCTACTAGCTAGTACTTTATTAAGCTTTAAAAAAAAAAAAAAAAGGCATGAAGAGTAATTGTTTACTGAAGTGTGATACTGTATTTCTGTGTGCTTGCATATGATTCTTCTCTCACGTATATGCAATGTTGCCATCTGTCACCATATTTTAAGGAGTGATTAATATCCTTCTCTAACAGAAAGAGCTTTATGCTCCTCAACCACATAAAATGCAGTGGTAGGAAAAACAGTAATGTTTAATGGCATGCTACTGTATTCGTTTCTGTATAGCTGTTCTAAATGAGAAAAATGATTGTATAGAATACAAATCCTTACTAGGTTTGCCTGTAGGATGTGGATTTACCTAACATTAAAAGTGACATTTTAAAAGCAACATTCTGATTTTTTCAACTAATCTGACTAGAAAAAAGACCTAGTTATATATTCCAGGTAAAAACAATTTTAAAAGTTTCATGAATTACTACAGTTTTCAATAACGCATGGGAAGTTTTAGCCAAAAAACAAACAAAACAAACAAAAAAACCCACCCAAAAAACCAAATAAACCCTAAAAAAAAACAAAAAAAAAAACCTGCAGGTAAAACACCTACCAAAACAAAGAAACAAACACAACAAAACCCAGAAAGGGAGTAAAGTCAAAACATTTTGACTTAGATTTGTGAAAAGATTTTCCATTTGCCAATGACTTTAAATTTAAAGGTTAAAAAATAGATTGAATAACCTGAAGAGAATATGAAACTTCTTAGTCAAAAAATTTCATATCAATTCAAGATGGTTATCGGCACTACAGATGCTTCAGAACAGGCTGTTTAGGAAAACTTCTGTCACATTGGTAATCAATATCTGTTAGGAAACATGAAGTGATGGTTGATTCTAAACTTTTTCCAGTCTGTGATTCTGTTTAAATAAATTTCTGTAGTAGATTTTTTCCTCACTATCCAAATAAATAATAATGAAGAATAACAAATAACAGCAAACAAATTTTTTTGTAGGTCCATTTTTACTACTTTTTTTTAGTATTCTAGCTCACCCAGTGGCAACACTCTTCCTAATGCAACCCAGGTGGCTGTTGGCTTTCTTTTCTGCCAGGGCACATTGGTGGCTGATGTTCAACCTTTTGTCCTCCATGATGCCCAGAT
The DNA here is from genome assembly GCA_013400195.1 of Aramus guarauna. NCBI lineage: Eukaryota > Metazoa > Chordata > Aves > Gruiformes > Aramidae > Aramus > Aramus guarauna. Next base: position 1,007,957 of record VXBL01004000.1, on the reverse strand, counting down.
ATTTTTCTGCCAAGCTGCTTTCCAACTGGTTATGCCCCCAGCATGGACTGGTGCATAAGGTTATTCCTTGCCAGGTGCTAGACTTTGCATTTTTTTTGTTCACCCGTATGAGTTCCTGTTTGCTCCTTTCTCCAGATTGTTGAGGTCCCTGTGAATGGCAACACAACTGTCTGGTGTATCCACCACTCCTCCCAATTTTGTACCATCTATAAACTTGCTGGGGGTGTACTCCGCTCTATTGTGCAGGCCATTAATGAAAATAGTAGATGGTACTGGACCCAGTATCAACCCTGGTGTATACCACTTGTGACTGGTCTACAGCTGGACTTTGTGCCACTCATCACAGCTGTTTGATCCCAGCAGTTCAGCCATTTTTCAGTCCACTTTACTCAGTTTGAATCACAAATTCCAGTGTTTGTGAAGCTGTGATAATGCATTGTATATCATTCCAAGCTGTAATGTATTTCCGCATCACAAGGAGCTCTATTTATTGTGGCTCTACAGTGGCATGTCCTGCACCTGATAAAGCTGTGCCCTCCAAGGGGTTACAGACACTGCACGTACTCTAGTTCCCTTCAGCTGCACCAAGTATTGGAATACTGCAATGCAGTTCTTCCAGCATGAGTCACATGCAGGTTGCAACTACAAGGCTAATGTGTATGTCTGGCTTTTACATGCTTCATAGAGAATGCTGTATAGTCACTTTTGTAACTGCTTAGATATGCATCATCTTTACATGGGGAGGGTGCCTGAAAGAGAAGGCAAATTCAACATATTTCCTTCACACAGCTGAGTTCATAGTTGTTTGGATGTGAATCGGAGCATGTAAGAGTTGCTGGGATTTCAGTTTTATTTTTTCTAGCTCTGATTGTAAGCTCATTATTTTAATTGCTTCTCTTTTCCTTAGTAATTAATTCTTTTCCTTTTATGACCCATGAGTCTCATAATCTATTTTTAGTTTCGTGTAATATATATATATATAATTTTATCATTTTCAATATGCATAGGCGTTTTGTGATTTTGATACTGGTCCAAACCCTCAATTAAGTAAGCCATATGGTCTGTAAAGCAGCTTCAGAGTACAACAGATCAAGAAATCAGAATCCTGAACTAGCGTTCAGCTTATACAGTTGTTGCTGCCTATCCTTCTCTTTTGTGCATATATTGAAGTACAGAGCACCTGTGGGTACCTGATAAACTGTTCTTCACAGTCCCAAAACTTTAACCTCTTTAGCTAGTAAAACTGGCTACTAAGCCAATAAGCATTTATTATTATTTATCATTTGAAGGTTGTTACACATACGTGACCAGCTACATTTATGTGTGTCTTGGTGAAGACTAACTCTATGCATTTGAAATCAGTTCCCAAAATAGAAGGGTTTCTGGACTGTTAAAAGTTTTTCATATTCTTCTAGATTTCTCAGTGCTCAGAAAAAAAAATTAAAGGAGCAAATATTTGTTTCCATATCTAACGAAAAATAGTAATGAGCCAGAGGCCTGTATACTCAAAATGTGGTTAAAATTGATTAATTAAATAAGATATTAAACTTCTGAGCAGGTTTCTGGTAATTTGATGTTTGTATTGCAGTAGCTATAGGAACTCAAACTCCAACTAAGATCTGGTCCCTGTCTCTCAGGTTCAACCAAAACTCAGAGTCAGGATAATACATCCTGCTCTGGCTAAAAATTAAAATAGAAGAAATGAGAAGTAGATGGCGGAAGGGAAAAATAAATTCAGAAAGGAAATAGGTGTAACAGCAGCTGGGATCAACTGGAATCCAAGTCTGACTCCTGATCAAGCACATATTCATTAGCATGTGCTTTCTTCCTCATGAAATTGCTTAGCTTTTTCTACCTTTATAGTTCTAATGTGAATGCAGTGATGCTGAAGTATGTCTTGCTTATCTCTTGCGAACAGTCTCATTGCTCCATGTTGAACAGTGTGGTTCCTCCATTTTGAAATACCACTTCTCTGTAACATTGTGTTTCTGATTTTCATGGAACATGTGATCTTAAGTGGTTCAAATGGTTAGCCAGTAAACTATGGCTTGTATCAATTAGGCAGAGAGGATTTGACTGCTGCTTTTAACAGAACTATTGACTGTATTTTAAGGCAGAAATGTTTCTGAGCTATAATGACTTTTGAGGTTTCATACTTAATGTGGCAATTTCAAAAGCTTTCAAAATTATATAAAATGCAGACCGACTTCTGTTCTTCTTTATGTCTATATCAAAACTCCCTGGTAGACAGGAATGAGTTCTTCTGTAGGGTTCTTCTGCTGTAGATATTTCAAAGGATTACTCTATGCTTTTACAAGAAAAGGATCAAATTCAATGTTAATTTTAAGTTTTAAACTGCTGGTCAAGATATGACAATAGATGCTGAGAGCATTCACTGGAAAATAGCTATTTTATCACTGCATGTCTAATTTTAACTTAATTACCGGTCTGTCTTGGGTGCAGGCTCTTCAGGAATCATTTCTTAGCATGGCTTATATAAATCACCACTTCTTTATTTTATAATTTTCTGTTGTTCTTGTCAAACTTGCTCTGGCAAACTTTTACTGCTGAGGTAATGGCCAGCAATAAGTATTTCTCAGATAGAAAAAGCAGAGAAACTCTTGTGGTGTGCTGAGTAGCTTCAACTTCCTGGGATATCAATAGCCTTGGTTAAATGTTTTACTGACTATCTGGATGTGGTATAATACCTCTTTTTTTAAAATGCAAGGATTTTACCTAGAATAAGAGTGCCTTGTAAAACAGGTGCTCACCCATTTATCTCCCACACTAGCATAGTGCATGGCAGAGAATACTTTGGCTCTCCTGGCTGCCAGAGACAGGAGACATACTGCAGAGCTCAGTATATGGAGTGAAATTGGAATACAGCTTAGCAGTGCTGACTCCATCCTTTGCAGTTCTCAGAACATGGAACTGAAAGATGGATGTGACACTTTTATTAGACACTGTGATGGGTGACTGTCCAACAGCATAAGGGAGAGATGAGAAATCTTACCTATCATCCAGTCTTACGTTGTTTCTTTGGAGAATTTTAGTGAATAAAAATAAAGCACAACCAAGAAAAAATGGATATCACTACTCTCTCTTCCAATAGCAGAGCAGCAGATTTCAGTAATATTGCAGAAGCCAAGTTCAGTTTCTATAGCACAAATTTAATTATGTCCTGTAAATTAAATGAAAAAGGCCTACATCTTCATATTTACAGGCACTACATGTGCTCAAATCCTACAAGCAATAATAGTATCCTCATTTTATTGCATATATGCATTCATTTTACACTGAAGTTATTGACTAAAATAATACAAGGTGAGGAGAGAATGAACAATATCTTTTAAGACAGAATTTAATGAAGCAGGGAGCACTTTGATTTTCTTAGCCAAGGAGAGACAACTATGACCCTTTTCCAGATTCTGCACATTTTTAATGTTATCTCTCCTCTAGTCTCCCCTCTGCCTTGTAAGCTGAGGCATGACTCACATGATAGCAGTGGTTTTGAGAAAGTTGACTGCTAATCTTTTTTTCTTCAGTTCATTTTTCATTGTCCCATCCACAACTATCTCAGAAAAGCAAAATGTGACTCCAAATTGTTGTGCTTCTGTTGTAATCCTGAACCAGTACTGAGTGTTTACACCCTTCTACTTCTCCATAATGCTTTATAGTAATATTAAAACAGAACAGTGATTAAAGACCTAAGCTTGGGCCCATAAGAAGGGCTAATCAACCAAATGTGTCTCTGTCAAAGATGTGCAGCTTTAGAAGATAATATAGATCTTGGCTGTAGAAAGAGCAACAATGATCCTTAGCTTCAAAATTCTGTTACCTATCCAAAAGTAGGTGGGCTTAAGGCAGGTCGTACTACATAAGTAGATCTTTACTTTCCCAGTTATCTCTAGATGAAGAATGTGGAATGAATCAAATACTGTTTCTGTGTGGATAAAGCGTAATAATGATTAACTGCATATATATTAGAAGCTTTTCAGTAATGTGCTTCTGCTTGAGCAACACCATTCAGCCATGTATAGTTTCTCTAAAAAAATGAGTACACAAAAATGATAGGAAATGGACATTCAATGTCCAAAATCTGGACAATGGATGATTTATTAAATCTCACAATGTGATAATTGCAATTCTGGCATAAAGGCAAACAGAAGGGCAACAATTGGCTCTCTAAGGACGCCTCTTTACCCATGAAAGAGAAGTAATCTTTAAATTAAAGAGTACTTCATTAGTATTCTTACATAAACAAAGATAATAAAGGCTATCCAAAATATTACAGAATACTTTAATAAGGAAATTAGGAGATCCTTGAAGCATCTTTGGTGTCTTTGCATTGAAGAACAGCAAGAAAACCTCAGGAGAAGGAACAGCAGTGGATCCTCTCGAGAGTCAGAATACTCTTAAGTTGTTCCCTGGAGTGTTATGGCCGATAAATGCCTGGGAAGTTTCTGAATGATGGCAAAGACAAGAATTTGATTTCGTGTAGGTTCCAGTTTTGCTTTACAAATATTATTCTTCTATAATTTTGTTTCAAGTTTTGTAATCAAGAACTTAACCTTTGTTTGCTAGAATACGATGTTAAATTTGTATAAGATTAAGATGCTTGTATGCGTTTTGCTACAGTTATGCATCTACTTCTCTAGAAAATGTCATTAAAGTAACTGGTGTTAAAGATAGCTTCCTGCGCAGTCTAAGGGCTATGGTGGTCCTAGAAATGTTATGTATGGAAAAGGGAGCACGGAAGACAATGTTGATCTGCAAAGATCACTTTGGAAGTAGTGGTAAGAAATGCCTGGACATAGAAATCTCCATGTTCTTATTTATCAGTTTTAGACTGGATATTAGGAAAAAATTCTTAACCGAAAGAGTTGTCAAGCACTGGAGCAGGCTGCTCAGGGAAGTGGTTGAGTCACCATCCCTGGAGGTATTTTAAAGATGTATAGATGTGGTGCTTAGGGACATGGCTTAGTGGTGGTCCTGGCTGTGTTAGACTTACAGTTGGACTTGATTTTAAGGGTCTGTTCCAAGCTAAATGATTCTGTGTGATTCTCTTATGCAGAGCCAGAGTCATTGAGTAAGCATGGGATTTGTATTACTTGTGGCAAAGACAACAGCATTTGTCTTCTAGAGGATATCCTGCTCTTAGCTTGTCTCCTGTGTGAATATGGTATTTATGATTGTAGATTCTAGAAATAGGTGTGGGCTTTTTCCCAGTACAACTGGATAAAAAGGTTTATACTTTTTTTTTTTTTTTTTTTTTTTTTTTTTTTTTTTTTGTGCAAACATAGAAGAATTTCTGTCATGAGATTTCTTTTGAGGGGAGGAAAACAAAAAAGAAGAAAATTCCATAGAACTCATGTCAGTAAAGGCAGAAAGTTAACGTCTTTATCATACAATGTATTTTAGATTAACAACATTCTTTAAATTCCTCTAAAATTATGAGCTTTGAATGATCTTTCAAATTTCAGAAACGATATTTTATATGTCTATTTGGTATAATTTGTACCTTTTAACCTCATTAAAATCCAAGGAGGTGCTTGGTTTTGTTTTTTATGGCCAAGGGAATAGTTAGTGAAGGACAAAGTAGTGTCTGTCATTTCAATAAGGGAAAGCAAAAGAATCCTGTGAGTCATTTCTACTGAGATATCTAATTGGTATACAGTAGGTCTCATGAGTTATCATTTTTATGAGAATTAAAGGACACTGGATCAGCTAATTCATATTTATATAAAAGTCTTTCTGACAGAATAACCCCCAAAAATTAATTAGAAGAATATCTATTTGATAACATGATACTAGTATATTCACAGGACTGCTACTTCCTTCCTTCACTTTTTTTCAACTTTTTTTGCTTCCTCAACAAAACTGTCTTCAATTACTGTTCATTCATGCAGTTTCTAAAAGGTGCTGATGACATATTACTGGAGGCATATGTGTTGTATTTGGGATGGTCATATTTGACTGTTAAATTAAGTTCTTTTATTGTGTGATTATATCCATCATTAGAGGTGGATTATCATTACAACACTTGCAATTACTTCATACAAATGCTTTTGTGGATTAAAAATAAATATGCAAAGGTATTGTGCATTGTTTGGTTTCATTTTTGTATCTGAATACGTGATTAAAATTAAACTTTTAAAGTACATCTGCAGAATTCCAACTTTTCATATCTCTTCTATTTTCTGTAAAAGGAACATAGTATCGATAAAAATAACGAATAAAAAAGGCAAAGTTGCTAAGTGAGAACAGTATACTTATCTGTCACATGAGCACTAAAAGGAAGAAAACAAAGTTAAAGTTAAAGACAAATCCTATTCTGCCACATGATAATACGACATTTTTCTTATCAAGTATCTGGATGAATACTTTGTCAAAGCACAGTAATCTTAACTTCAGGTTGCATTTTGCAGTTGCTATTTATATAATTTTAATATAAATATATGGTACTTGATTTTTTTTTTATAAGCGTATTGGATAGGATAAGCCAAAAAATTAACCCATGTGTTTTGTTTTTTTTTAAAAAAAAACTATTTATAGCTGTTTTCTAGAAATTATATATGCAGTAATTAAATAAGAGTATATATTTTCATTAAGTTGGGGAGAAATCATATATTTAAAATTCCATTTGATGCTTGGCACTGTGTCACTAACATGTACTTAAATAACTTGTTACATTATTTTTTCATATGGCTTTTGTGCTCACAAGTACAGCCTGTGATGACTAGTGGAAGAGCAACTCTATTATATGGCTGAATTCCATTGCTATTGTAATACATGTGTATTGAAATGTTTGATCAGAGTATTGGGTTTTTGTTTCTCATGTGGACAGTGAAGGATTTAAGATGTCAGTAACTTCTCATCTCCTTGATTTCAAGCATAAATGTTTTGTAAATTATGTGCTATCTAAAACTATTTTCACTTGGCAAACTTAATTGATTTTTAAAGAAGAGGTTTTTTTTCATTTAGATTTTCTTTTCCTTTCATAATTCCATGGTATTGTATTTTATTGGTTGGGGTTTAGATTGGGGTTTCTTGTTGTTTGTTTTTGTCTTTGGATTGGTAAAAGAAATGTATTTTGAAACATAGAAAAAGTATGGTAGAATAGATAGGAACATCTGCTATTAATTAGACTTGTAATTACTGATACAAAAAAGAATATTTGCATCAACATCTTTAAATCGGTGCAGAAGATAAATAACAAGAAAGGATTTGCTTTATCCATTTCTAAGAAATACACAGCCACCTTTTTTGGTCCTAAAGCTCATTGTGGGTAAGAAGGGGATAGGTTTTTAGAGTTTCCTTTTGTAAATCAATTTGATTTGACATTTTGACAAACGCTTGCCATGTTATCATCTTAAACCCATCTAAAGACAAAGCTGCTGCAGAACTTAGTGGCCTTCTGGTCACTAGATAAGGTCTTTTGAAAACCCTAATCTTCAGAAATAAGGAGCAGAGCTCGTCATTTTCTAAGGTTCCTTTGAAAACTTGGTGCTGAGTGTATAGCAGTACCTTGGTTTTTTTCTAATCTCTTGATGTTGATCTGGTTTTCCCCAATGGTACCTACCTGTCCCCAGTCTCTTTTCTCTGCATTGCTTCTAAGCTTGAAGAAATGTGGGAGCAGGTTAAACTCAGGTATTTTACTGTCACCAAGAAAAGGTTTTGGATAAGGCAAATAGTGCAGGATTGGTGATGGCAGCAGTTGTGGACACTGAGATGAGAACTCTCCAAATAAATGGGATAAGCAAATAGGAGAAACAAAATGAAAGCAGAAAGTGCGCTCTGAACTTTTGCAGTTGGCATCCCTACCTTTCCTAAAACAGCTTTAGCTTATTAACTTTTATGTCAACTTTGACAGATAATATTTGTTTGCAGGGATTTTTATGCTATTTTCTTGAAAAGACTATGGCTGGTTGGCTGACTAACAGGGTGGGAAGTACCTCTGCCTTGTTCTCAGAGCCTTCCTGGGAGATGCTGGACCCCCGCAGACTCTGAAGCTGCTGGCACGCATGGTGTGGCTGGGTGAGTGAGCTGCGAAGGCAGAAGGAGGAGGGAGTTCATAATGTGAGCCGGGGCATCCTGCAAGAACAGAGGTACAGTGGCAGTCACACCTCAGATGTAGCTGAAACAAGGACCTTCCTGGGTTCTTGCGTAGACTGCGCTGTTCTGCAATTCCAGTGTTAAATGAGGAAATTTAAAAGGAAGGGCCTGTTCCATGCTTGCAGCACCTTGAAGATAAGTCTCCCCATCGTCTCTTCTTTTGTTTTATTCCAAGTTTTTTTTCTCTTGTTCAGGAAGTTCATGCCTCTAGTCTGTCATCATGAAACTAATCTTTAGATTTTCAGCTTTGGTCAACCTCATGTCTGTAAGGACAAAAGTGAAGGTGCAGACATATTGAAGCTAGGGATTACTTAAGGATGCATCAGAGAGACTTTCTCCTATATTTGAAGAAGGCCATGTGACAATGTGGCAGACAGGGAGGACCGGAAGCTCTCTCTGTTTGCATAGCTCTGCATAGCTGTGAATTAAAAAAAAAAAAAAAAAAAAATTTAAATTGATTTTGTCCACACGTAAAATATTTGAGTTCACTTAAAACTTCCAGTAGTTTTCTTCAGTAATTGACTTTTAGTCCTTCTGGAATATTTGGTTAGTATCAAGCGCAGATTCCAATCTTTTATAGAGTTCTGACTGGAAGGTAAAAGTTTTGAGTTCTGAGCAGGAACTGAACTGTGGTTGTATTTTGTCCATACGAAAGTCAGACAGGTAAATGACTTGTACCATTCCTTTTGTCACAGGTACTAAATTAAACTAGCTACACAATTAACTTGGTCCATCAGTGACAGGGAAAAATATGTCTACAGCTATTTTTAAAAGTTTGTGTAAGTGGTACAAAGTTAAATTGGCTAAATTAGTTTTAGGATATGAACAAATTCTAAGTATTTGCACAACAGATCATAATGTACCTTTTTTATCAAACATTCCAACGATAACAGAAAAGGAAATAAAAGTGAGTATGACAGTGATTCCGAATAAGCTGCTTGCAAGGCAATAGAGAGACAAGAATTGCTTTTAAAAAGTAGGTTTCTCAGCTTCCTGCTATATTATTTTCAAGTTAGTGCCCAAAAGGCAAAGTTAATAAGTACTGCCACGCGAACTGTATTTTATCTTGTCAAACTGTTTAAGTTAGATCACCTTGTAAAACCAACTATTATCAGTTTTGTCTGCCTACTCCAAAATGAATCATCTTTCAGGTACTTTAACAGTGTTGTCAAAAATTTTTTTCTGTCACCAGGAAGGTTCTGTGTAAAAACATGCTAATACAGTCTGTAGAGAAAAGTTGAGGTTAGAATTAAGGACTTCCTTTTTCTCCCCTTTCCAACTCCTGTAATTTAATTGAAAAATCTCCAGGTCTTTCAGAGTGGCATTTTCATTATGTCAGAAGAGCTGGAGAACTCACTCTTCAGTTGTAACTGGAAGCAAGGGGCATACGTAAATCACCATTTTTACCCCAATTTCTACCAAGAACTTTTAACTATTTTTCTGGAATACTCATGAGACATTGTATTAGGGTGTGTTCCAGCATAAAGGAGGAACCCATGTTCTTTACCATAAATAAATATGAGTTTCAGTTGTCTTTAGTGCACAGAAAGGGTCTTATCAGCTACTGTATCATATAAATTATCTTACTGTTGATGTAGTCCTGTTAGCCTTTATCATAGACTTTAGAATAGCCTTTGTAACTTACCAATTGCTCTACCAATATATTAAAACAAGTTTCAGACAGTGTGTTCAATGCGTCATCTTAGTTAACCATCTACTTGCTGATAAATTTTATTATTATTTTATAAATGGATTAATCATTTTTCAAAGTTACCTATATTTGTTGCTTTTTTATAAAGGTCAAGAAGTTCAACTTACAACAGCTGTCTTCTCTTGAAGAAACGTTTTATTTAGTACTGTTTTCTATGTGTATATTTACAGAATCAATCTTAGTGCTAAACTGTGACCTCAGTCCAAAAACGTAGTTATGCACTTGCTTAATTTTAACTGTGTAAGTAGTTTTTTAGACTTTAGTGGCAATATATAGTTGTTTAAAGCACGCAGTTAATAATTGATATAGTGTGGTATAGCGACTAATGAAGTCTGAGTCAGAAGCTTATAAATCTTGAGTCTTTAATAAACAAAAGTTAATTTAACAAAAAAAATCCTAGTGGGGAGAGTGATTTCTAAGTGTGCTTTGTCAATACATAAAGCTGATATTAGGGAAACTAACAAATTAAAATTCAAAAACATTGTGTGAATTAGTTTGATAGCATGTGGGGGAAAGAAAAAGAGAAAAAAATAAAATAAAGATGACACCTTCCCCCACTAGCTCTGAGCCGGTGGACTTACATTGAGTCAGGTACTGTGGAGTTTTGGTTTTGTGTTTTGTTTTGGGTTTTTTTCTAAAGTCTGACCTGCTGCCCCCAGCTTTCTCACTGGTTTCTTTATTTCAACCCACAACCTGTGCTGTGGGATTAGTGTCTCTCTTAAAAGAAGGTTCACAGCCCAGTGTCTGTGCTTTCTCTTTGGACATTGTCTACAATTGTATCTTTCTTTCCAAGCCATTGACTTTGTATCCCATTGTGCATTTAGTAGTTTGTATTCAGAGCTTGGCTTTGGACTCCCTTTCTTAAGATTGGTGTCTGCCATTTTGCACAAGGCTTCTGTCTTGGACCTTTGTCAGGTCTTGCTGCAGCCATAGCATCCAACTCCTGGTGTGACAGTGTGGACCTGTCACCAAGCCTGAAACAAGCCCTGAGTCAAGTTGCCAGTCTGTTGTTCTCCCAACAGTTAGTTCTAATGAACAGTGGTGACACTAATCCCAAATTTACTTTGTGTGTTCTCTCTCAGCACAAAGCACTTATTAGGCCATTTATCCTAACATTCAATTCCTTTCTATTGTTTTAAAAAGTTAAAAAGATTGAAGACATTTCTTGAAGTCTAGCATTCGTGCCCTCTCTTTGGGAAGTAATTATTTGCCAAGAATCTTCCGCGCATTTGATTTTGCAGAAGGCAAAGGAGTCAATGATCATCTTGTTTAATGGTCGAGTAAATACAAAGCATCAGAGCCTCAGAGACCTAAGAAAAGCCCTGTGTCAGAGAAACGTCCTAGTTTTTCAGTTGTTGAGTAGTAGGCATAAAACCTTTTTGTTGCTGTTTTTGACATTACGGTATATTTTAACACTGCTGAAGCAGCTGTTTGGAAAGTTTTGAAACGCACAGCAATTTATGCAAGGTGCTATAATGCAATGGATTGTTTTGCAAAACTTAATTTCTGCCATCCCACTCATTTATAAAAGGAATCCTGTATGTTTTGTTTGTGGTGCATGCAGGTTATTTGCATTTACAGAATGCACTAAGAAATTAGAATATTTATTCTCTTGGCAGTGCACTGATATGTCACTTGGTGTCAGCTCAGGGAGCCATTTTGTGAACTTATGACAATTTTATCTGTAATACTTCAGTTGGCAAGAAGTCTTGCTGGGCCACGTTATGATTCCCTTGTGTGTCACCTTGTCATCTTAGAGTATCACATAATAATGCAGCTCTCCATGTTCTTTTCTCATGACAGCCAGCTGAAAACTCCTTTCATCTGAAATATGTCTTCTGCAGGGCAAATGGTCAGCTTAATAAGCAAAACATTTTGCATTTCCTTTGACAACGATATTGTTTTCTCTTCATTTAAAAATTTTGTGATTTGACTAGGAAATTATCTTGAGTAACACTCACTAGTGAAACTTTTACACTGTTTAAATTATGGAACCATATTATAAGTAAATTCACTGATTTATGTTTGCACTAAAACAATCTTGTTCAGTAATAGAAGCTGGTACACACTGCTTACAAAAAAAAAATAAAAATGCAGGTTTCTCTAAAGTTTCAAAGTATCTCCAGCTGTCTATGTACTTGTGTATCTCTCTACAGGCTATGCTTGTAGACTCCTTGTATGCAAAAGAAAAGAGTAATAGTGACAGATCTACACTCACATCAGGACTGAACTGAAGTTGCACTGCATATGCACATATTTGGTCTGCTGGGGTTTGGCTTTCGAGACAGTTCAATATGGTGAAGGACCCGAGAGAGTGCTAAGACAGCTCCAGTAACTGTCCTACAAGCACAACGGTGTTATGTGCTTCAAGGACAGACTGGGCGTCCATACAATTGAGAGAAGCATTGAGTATTTTGCTGGTCATGTAGGAGCAGTACAGTCACTATTCCTGTATTTGCTCCTGCGTTGTGGACATTACCAATTATTCAAAATTACCTAGAAGTACAGAGGAGGCAGTGGTGTTATCTTAGTGTAGTATTGTACAAAGCAGCAAAGCTTGCCACATGTTCAGGAGGTAAAGGCTGTGCAAGTCTATTGAGTAACTGGAATTACTACCTGCCTGCATGGGAGCCCTTGGGAAGGACACCAATATGGTACAAGTCAGTGTGAAGTATAGTGTAGCCTAATGTGAAATCAAGGGCGTGAAACAGTACTTGTATATCCACGTGCATAATAACTATTCTCATGAGCAAAGAGTTGTTGGATCAGAATTAAAAACTGCAGATGTAGCTTTCTAGCTAGGGAAGACTAATATGTGTTATTTTCAATCCTAAATATGTTAATAATGTGATTTTTTTTTTTTTTGCATCTACATGTAAAGATGCCAGTGCATAATTTGCAAGTAATACATAACAGATGGTCTTGATCTTTTAAATTGCTTGAGGCTGGAACATAATTGTATTTTTATATAAGGGATTGGTAGCTAGGCAAAAAGGAGACCCATTTGGTTAGGAAATGTATCTCCAGATAAAACTGAATTGCATTTAATTTGGCTGCTTGAATGCCAGTAAAGTATGAAACAAAAGACAACAATAATAAATTGATTATTTATGCACATATTTTTGGTGGAAAAGAGAGAAGGAAACAATTTTCAAATTGTTTTTTATTTGCAAGGCTTGAGCTCAATGGAAAGTAAAATGACATACGATTTCAAGAGAACCTTTATACTTCTTACTTGTAAAAGCTTTATTGAAGATGAAGAGACAGAAAGTACTCATTGAAATATGCAGTTTTTAGGAGAAATGTGCCATAGCATGATTGTATACTGAAGTGCTGCTAAGAAATTTTTTTCAGATACCCCATAAAAAAACCACAATCCCAGGTACCAAACCCTTTCCCTGTCACATTACCTTCTCTGTCCTAGATACAGGTTCTAAGAAAGCAATTTTGGTAATTTCCCAACTAAGTCTTAGGACACAAAGTGAGAGGGAAAGAACAATGGCTTCTGTTCTCCCTCCCACTGTGCATCAGAAAATCAATTCAAGTGTTTCCCTATCGCATAAGTGATTCTAGTCTATTGAGACACAGGAGATGTCTGACATTAATTTCCCAGTCTACAGTCAGGGACCACCAGACACCAGTCTGATATAAAATAGCTGGTGGATGAGGAGAACAAAAAAAAATTGTATAGAGAATGAAAATTTCCTAAAGTCATCTTTAAGTTTCAGCTTCTTAAATGATTTGAGCACTTCTCAGGAAGTCCCAAAGACTTGTTCTTCTAACTCTATTGCTAGATAAAAGAATTAACAAAAGAATAATGGGAAAATCAGATAAGAAAACAATGCATTTTATTTCAAGATGTTCATATTTTGTATTTCAGCTCAAATTCTGCACTTTTTTCAGTGATAGTTTGGTTACACGTTGTTTTTGAACACTGCAAAATAAGTGCATTAAGTCTGTACACATACTTTTACACTCTCTTAAGATCAAGAAGATACATATATATATATGTATTTCCAGGACTTATACCATTATGCTTGGCATTGTATAAATAATGAACACACTAAGACTAGAATTTTTCAAAGATAATGAGTTAAAATCTCATGGAAATTCCCTGAGTTGAGTACCAAATTCTCTTATATCTGTTTTTATGTATTACAGTCTGACCAAAGAGGCTATAATAACCTTGGACTATTACGGTGAATTGTTCTAATCAGGCAGATCTTAGAGTCCCTGTATACTCATTAGATCTGATACAGTCTGCACAAAAAACTATTTATTACTAAGTGCCTAAATAAAGTTGCAGGTTTACGTGATAGGTTGTAATAGAGCTAGAAGAGACATTATAGCCTTTTATTTTTTTATTTATTTTTAAGATTGGTAAGTAATACTTGCCTCTAATTGAATGATTGACCATGATACAGAAAGAGCCAATTAGCCCTGTGTTTAAAGCTTGAAACAAACCCTGCAGAAATTAAAAAAAAAAAAGAGACACTTCATTGACTTCTGTGGGCCTTTAGGTTCCTTTTTGCTCTCAAACAATATACAGAAAACTCTGAAATTCCATAAAAGTACAATTGTTTCTCCTTTGGTGCCCCCAAAGTTAACTTGGGAGAAGGAAAAATCACTTAAGGCCTTCACATCATAACTGTATTAAAAGATACTATTATAGTAGCATGTTAATGGATGTAACACAGTGGATTTTGGAGCTATAACTCCTGATTTTATGTGGGTGTAAACTAGGGCAGAATCAGGTCCACATAAGTGTGTATGTGTGGGTCCCACTTTTTGAAGCATTTGGTGCTGGCCTTTGTCCAACATGAGCTTCTGGTCTGTGTGATTCAGTGAGCCCACTGTGGCTCAGTGAACTCAGCCCCCATGTTCTTACAACAGAAGGTATTTGAGACCCATATTAGGGATTTGGGTTTTGGCAGGATGCAAGCTACATCCTCAACAATTTTTTTTATAATGTCATGTCAGTGTTAACATGGAACTCTGTACTTCATAGATTGCACAGATGAAAATGCAGTCTCACAGATGCATCAAGTGTCTAAATAAACACTATCTTTCTAAAAAATATCTTCCAATCTGTCTCTTAAGAGGTGCAGTTATTTCACAAAATAAATCATGCGCAAGCTGTTGCCCGTTCAGCCTTAGCTGAATTGGGTGAATTAAGAAGTGATTGTTGTGATGAAGAGGGTCCTCACTTTCCCAGAGTTCAGAGAGAATACAGCATGGTACAATGCATATTTTCCTCAAATTCACAGGTAATGAACCCTGAAGGAAGAAGAAAATATAAGCAGATATTCAATGGTTAAGTATGCCCATAACAGAGTACCAATTTTGTCAATTGTGTGGTAGTTTTGTTCTCTGCATTACTGTGTACTTGACATTGAGAGGAGATAAAACATAATTTACTTGTTGCCTGAGGCAAATTCAGCTAAGCTCCCTATCAAGTAAAAATTCAGTATAATACTGCCATTGTTGTTCATGTGCTTTAAATGTGATGAAATATATTCACCCCTCAGAGTTCCTTTGTGGCAAAGTCATTTATTTTTTCTGAAATTGATGATTTACTGTAAGCAGCCATTTTAATGGGTGTGAGAATTTTAACATGAAACTATTTCCTATACTGTTGAGGCTTTTTCATGTAATATTTACCTATATTCAGTATATGGATTTTCCTTGATTGTACCCAGGAGGGGAAAAATGATTTCATAGTAACTAATGGTCCTTTTTTTTTTTTTTTTTGTAGTTATAGTCAAATTGATATTTTCTTCACCCTGAAGTGTAGTGACAAGGACAGATATTGACAATAGATAGTGGGAAGTAGGAATACAAAAAAGGCAGAAATATGAAGAAAAATGGGAGCACTGGTCAAAAAAGGTCAGCTATCTCTTCCAGCTTTATTCATAAATCAAAGACCTAGATTCTAGAGAAAAATGAAAGAGGTACAGAGAACCTACTGTGAAGAATTCTGTGTGTACCCAACAAGGCTGCTGCAAAACAGGCAGGCAGGTGAACTGACTTGTTGTTAGGAAATAAACCCTCTGAAGCACTAGAATTAGAGAGGGACCTGGAATATCATATCAGTATATCAATACAGTAAAATATAAGAAAACAATTTTTACAAGTTAGAAAGTAGTTTTCTCATGATGCCTGTTGTCAAGGTAGGACGTTTCCCTAGTAAGGAAGAATATGGATGCAACCGGAAGGGTAATTTTCACTTTTTCACTTTTGTTGAAATAAAGACCCAACCTCAAATTTCTTAGTATCTATCCACAGAAAGCGATAAGGCAAGGTAAGTCTGTCCAGTTACCTTGAAGTTGGCTGCTCCTAATATTCTTAACTGCTTGGTTTATCCTTTGGGCCTTTACCACATCTGGCACAATTCATTAATGTCAGCAAATATGCTAGCCTGCTCTCTTCTTTTTTTATGCCGTAGCTGGTTTCAGCAGAATTCAACAAAAGATTCATGAGAGGATAGGTATTAAAATGCCTGTGTTAAACAGTGTCCAGTTTGAATGCAGCAGTTGAAAAGCTGAAGCAGACTTAACAAATATACAGTTAGTTAAAACTGCTCTGCCTTTTCTCCTGACAAAGCTTGACAGCTGACTGCTGATTAAATGTTGCAGTCCTTACTCCAGGAAGCTCTGAGTCAGGCTAGAATTAAGAAAAATCTTCAAAGCAGTCAGAACTTCAGAACTGTGCTTTACAAAGGGGAGATGCTGGGTATGTAATCACAAAAAAAAAAAAAAAAAAAAAAAAAAAAGAAAAAAGAAAATGAGTACATGACACAGTTTCCCGATAAGCTTCAGTGTACAGAGCTAACTTTGGCAGACAAAGGATGCTCGTTCTGACTGCTACTTCAGTGTATTAGTCGTTGCTGCCATGCATCATAGTTAGGGTACTGACGTTTTTCTACTTTGTTAGAAAGATCCTTTTATGGGAGTTGGTCTACTTAGAGGTCATTGCCTAAATGACCCCTAAATAAGAAACATTAAAGGTGAGTTCTTTTCCTTACTTGCAATATCTAGCGTATTTTTCACTCTGACTTAGTGAAATTCAAGAAAACAGTACAGAAAGCAAGGTAAAGAGAAATTTTTCTCTAGCTTACACAGATTAATGTTTTTAAAGGATGGAATGACAAGAAAGTGAGGGGAATCGACTGATCAAAATTGAGGGACAAAAAATGCTTAGCGATATTCTATAGTAAGAGCAAGGGTATAAGCAATATGAAGTTAATGAAAAATATTGCTGCCGTTGACATCACAGGACTCTGTGATATGTAAAAATAGGACTGTGGGATATGTTCAGAATCTTAGACATTTGGATAGAAATAGCCCATTGTGGCATTGGATGGATAATTCATTTTTTATTCACCAAGGAAAATCCATTTTTCCTCTTGCAAGTGAAAATGAGGCCTATTAGAAATGGCAAAACCAGAGATTATTAAAATAATGAGAAAGGAATCCTCATTTTAATCAGAAAATCCTTATTCTAATAAGAAAAATCCTTAATACTGCACAGAGTATATTACCTTCTCTCTGCTATCTGCAGTACGGGGTTTGATGAAACTTTGTGGTCACTGGTAGAAAAAGGATTTCCAACACATCTTTATGTTAAAATTAATATGCCTCAAATTAATTTACATACAGCCAGTGAATAGACAGTTGATCCATTGGATCCTTCCCAATCCTATCTGCTTTATGTAGCTATTTAGATCAACTTCCTGTTGCTGAATCTGCTGTTCAACTTAGATGTTGAACAGGTATCTTTAAGTCTTTTAAAGAATTAATTTTCTTTGAAAGGTGAACTGTGACTCCAAGGCCGAAAACTCCAGTGTTGTTAATACCTATCAGGAACAGAGTTACAAAAGTTATTGTTGTGACCCACAGACCCTAAATTTAGCTTGGGCATAATGAGAGCTAAATGAAGAAAACAAGTGAAATAAGCATGCCTTTGAAACAGAATATACTAATTTGGTAGTATTAAATGTCATTCCTAAAGATGTACCTGCAGCAGCCTGTGGAGCACACATTTCTTGTGCATGAGGTTATTGAAGGACCCCAGTGAGAAGTGCTGAACTTCCCAAAGCTTCTAGCTATTTGGCATTGCTGCTTTCATCTAGATTGTTTCTTGTGGAGTGCACTGGAATATGAAAGTCTTCTCACTGATTCCTTGTCACTTTTCCACAGATGCTGTAGGTATGAAGTTAATACATCCCATTGAATGCTCATTCAAGTTTATCCCACTATAAGCAGGTGAAATAAGAATTTGAAGTACTTCATGCAAGAAAAAAAGGATATTAGTACTGATGAATTGATGACTACAGTTAGTGAAAATACTTTCACTGATTTTATTTATTTATTTTTCTAACTGAAAGTTTGTTTGTATACCTTTCTGGTTCTATCTGTATTCCTGATAATACAGTTCAGCTTAAGTTGCTAGCTGGGACTTTTTCTCCTCACTTAGTCACATGGAGTTAGCTTTTTCCAGCTCCCTTCCTAAAAATTTTTGTGAGCTCTGTCCTTTTTACTTCAATTAGTGTCATGGGCATGATGATTTTACGCTTATGCAGCATGCAACTAGTTTGAAAATTCTCAAGTATGTTGTTATATTGTTATTATATTGTTTCTGCTGATTGTTCATTTTGATTTTTAAATGTGGGAAGTTAAATTCCAAACAATGTAACTTCTAATGTGGAGAAAAGTTACTAGCTAGCAAAATGCCACGGAAATTCAGCTTTTGTTTTGCCTGAGAAAAACATCTTGTTTCTATGCATTTGCTCTTATTTAATACAGTATAGTTTTCAGCTTATAAATTCTCTACTTTTGGATTTTGTTCAAGATTTATATTAATGTTGACTTTCAAAATAGTTTGGGTATATTGAAGATATTTTGCTATAAAAACCAAAGAGATTTTTAAAAGGAACTGTGAGATGATCTCACATCTTTAAAATGTTAAGTCATAAAAGAGCTTATTGCATATTTTTAAGCTCTCTTGTATCTAAAAGAGTAAAGAGAAGTTATCTAACATGTGTAATGAAAGGTTTGTCTTTAGAAAGATTTCTTGCTAGAGGGAGATTCAAGGCTTTATGATCAAATGAAAGAAAAAGCAGAGAAAACCTGTTCTTCAGTCAAGGTAGTTGCTGAGTTTCCAAAGATAACAGTGAGAAAAGGAATGTAGATTCAAAGTAACTGTTTGTAGCTGGGAAAACATTTTTCCTATGCTTCAGTCAAAATCCTCTGGCTTTGGATAGGAATAGAGGAATTCATGGTTCAAAATGGAGTGGTAACAAACACCCTTGTGCATGAGAAGCCTGGAAGCAGAGTCCATGCAAGGTTTTGCGCAGTGTGGTATGTAGAAATCGAAGAGGAATATGCATAAGAATAGAGTAAATATTGTGATGGGGTAAGATGAGGTCCAGGAGGAGT
Source organism: Aramus guarauna (assembly GCA_013400195.1). NCBI lineage: Eukaryota > Metazoa > Chordata > Aves > Gruiformes > Aramidae > Aramus > Aramus guarauna. Next base: position 988,694 of record VXBL01004000.1, on the reverse strand, counting down.
CTCAAGCACTGGACAAAACCTGATGCAAATTGAGTCTGTCTAACCTAGTACAGACTGGATAGCAGTTCTGCTAGGGCTACTTCATCTGTGGGATTCTAGTTTAATTCTGCAAGCATAGTGGGTATGAATCCTCTTTACTTCAGATGCATTCAAGGAATCTGAGACTGTATTCCCTACTGCTGGTTTGCTGTTACATATGGGAATGGAATATCATTCTAGAATTTCACTCCAAAGTTAGGTGGGAAAATTGCTGGCTATTGAAAAAACAAATGAACAAACAAGCAAACTTGAATTATAGTTTCATCTTTATTTATTCAGCTTTGTTTTGTGAATATTGTTATTATTTATTGATTTAATAAATCTGCAATCAAAATCAATACCCATGTTCTTCAAAACTCTGTTTACTGGGAAAGTAAGAAAGCAAAAAATTACTTGGTCAGTGTAGTTTCTCTTAGTTTTACTGTTTCCATACAGAAGGGGGAAACACATGGGTAAAGAGAAGAGGAATGGCATTTATCTTAGCTTTTGGATAGTGTTTCCCTTTGTAGTGTAGGCTGAGCCCTAGTGGCTTAACTCTAGTTTGGACTGGTGTATAGCTGATTTCCCTAAAGCAATCTCTGAAGACACAGGACGTTCAGTGAAGTGGTATTTAAGAGGTTACCATAGTATATGCCTTCTAGCTCAGGAGCTAGAGACCTCTTTATTAAGCTCCGTACAAAGAGGGAGAAGATTTTCACCTTTTCTCCCTGGGCCTTCAGAGAGATGTATGAATTGCCCAAAGAAAAAAATGTGTGTAATTCCAGTAAGCAGTGGCACATCTCTCTGTCCTCTCATCACCTGAAAAGCTTTGTTCCCAAAACTGATAAAGGCTACACAGTGGTGGGCTTTTGGGGTTTTTTTTGTTTGTTTTTTTCTGACAAACATATCTCGCGTGATCAACATTTTCTCATAGGTAAATGATGAAATCTGTGAACTGAAAGAGCCAAGCAGTTAGGTGAGTATTCATGCTCCGATACAGTATAGACATGGTTCTCTGTTCCTCTTCCTCTGTCATGTTACTCTCTATTTCTTCATTTTATCAATGTAAGTTATGAGAAAAATGCATCAATGGTCCTAATCTTCAAATCCTGGCAGTTGAACAAAATATTAATATGTGGAGATTCTTTTCATTTCCCTTCTGATTTCTGAGACTGACCATTTGTACTTTCTGTTGGTCTCTCCAGGACCACCAGAAGCACAAAATCACTTGTAAGTTGATGACTTACTGTGGGAGTAGTATTAATTCTAACTGAGAGCGATAGAGTAATGACAACTTGGGGGTGTGCTAGAATAGTAGGAAATGTAAATAAGGCAAGCTTAAGACAATACTGACAGCTAGTTAAGAACTTAAGCACAACAAAGTAGGTGCAATTTTTAGCAAAGAATAGCCAACAACTGTAACTCAGCTGTGCTTAATTGCTGGATTGCAATATTAGGGGTAAATCCATGATTTGTCTCACTGTTAGCCTATTATGGCTATCAGTTATCGGATTCCCTCCAGCCCAAATAACCTTTTTTTTTTTTTTTTTTTTTTCCCCTCCCTCACTTTTAGCCATGACTTGTGGCTAGATATACAGAAATGAGGAAACTTCTCATGTTCTGTGGAGATTTTATCACTTACCTAGATAAAAAAAATCTATCTGTACTATTTCAAATGACCTTCTTTGGGCTAGAAAAATATTTCAGGAGAGCAAGGAAGTGGAGACTTACTGACTTTCTCTGTGAAGGATTTTCCTGTAATTGTTTTTATTTTGGGCCCATGCTTTTAAGTGACAGAGGGATTTCATTTTACTGATAAAAATGTAGAGAAGAACATCTACAGTTAACTCTTATCTGGTGATGCTATTAACTAATGAAAAAGCCCATAGTCTATTGATGATACATAATTATCATATAACCCATAGCATGGCTTTCATTATTAGTTTTGAGAAGATTATAGGAGATATTCAAGGAGAAAATATTAAATTGTTTCATTAGCTTTATGTCTTAGTTTCCAGTTTTAACTGAGTCAGAATTTGATGAGTTTAACAGGATTACTATTGACTGACTGTTGTTATTGGAACACCACCATGTTATATGTCTAATTTTATAGCTGGAGATTTTTTTACTTGACTTGATGTTATGCTGTAATAAAGGGTCCTTTCACTATTTCTTGTAAAATAGTGAAATAACTCAACTGGGACAACAGTAAAAAGAGAAGAGCCTTCCAGGCAAGACGTATTCTTCCTTACTTTCCTTCAGATTCTAGAGTGCCAGCTTTACAATGTGACCATCTGAATAGAATAGTCATACCCTTACAGAAACCAAATTCTGATGTGAATTACTGACTCCTAACAGCTGTGATTTTAGGTAAATGTGACTATTCTTCATTTCTGTGCTTTAAACACTGTTCTCATAGATTTTTCTGCCTTTCTCGTAAAACCTGATTGAATTACATTCTTCAGCATTTTCTTATTTTCTGAAAAGTAGGGGGAAGGAAAATTTGGTTTCATTTATCTTGTGCTTACAAGTGAACAGGATTGACTTACAGCAGTTTAAAAGCTGGTGATTCAGACTCGCATCTGAAGGAAACAGCTTAGAACCTGCATCTGTAACACAGCATAAAACTCAGTGAGGTTATACCTAATCAGATTTTATATTTCATTTGTAGGTGCAGTTTCAATATTTATTTTCTTCTCAATAGAAACAAATCTTAATAAAAATTAAGGGGAAAAAAAACAAACCCTTTCTCTTCTTGCATCTTAATTCCACTACCTAGTCCTTGGAATGTATGTGTGATCTATAGCATTTGCTGCCATAGGGAAGTAATTTATGTGGATTTTGAAAGACAAAAGCATATTCAGTAAGCACATTCAGTGCAGTTCTTAAAGAACCATGGAGTCATAAATATTTCCTATAGAACAAGGTCACTACAGCTATGCTGTGTGGAGGGAAACTAGAAAATCATTTGACACTGGAAATCTTCAAAGAACATGGACCATTAAATAGAGGGGAGTGAGAAAAATTTATTCGAAGGCTAAAAAAGCAATAGAAGAGAAGATGTGAGGAGTAAAGGTTTAGGTAGAGAATGAGTATGTTACAATTGATCATACAATAAAAAATAGAGCAGGTAAAGAGGATGCATAGAAGACTAGGATGTGAGGAAAGTGGGCTGTAATATGGTAAGACACAACCTCTTTCAGGAGAAAGGAGGAAAAAAAAATAGTGTTTTTGGAGCCTAGTCATGACAAAAGGAAAATTATGATTTAGGGTTTTTGGATTATCAGTAGGTGGTGGAGAAGTAATACAGGATGTTGATTTTAGTTGATTGGCTTGGAAATTTATAACTGTAAGAAAGCTCCTGGGTTGCTCAGTCTAATATCCTTCTGTCTTAGGCAACTGTATCATATCATCCCTTTTCTAAACTATCTTGAAGTCCTTCTATTCCTAACAAAAGACTGCTAGAATTTCATTTTTCTGATAATTAAAAATCTTGTAACATTCAAACTAATTATATTCATGGCACAGATATGACCATTTTGTAGCATCTCATGGCTATGCTAATCTGTTGAAGTCAGTTGATGTGCCACAAGTGATTTCAACTGAATGCCTAGTGAGGAAGTAAACAAGCCAAAGAAAAGTATATTAGCTATTGGTGTGAAGGAGGAAGTTTAACCGCAAAGGAAAAAATTGGGAAGTCTATATTTGCTTTTAATAGCTGAAAAACAAGTATTGTAATTTATTGCTGTATTATTCTTGGGGTTCTTTTAACCTTAGTTAGTGTTACAGGAGTTCTGAAAGGCTACTTTCAGAGTATTAGATTTTGAAAGAAGGAAATTCTGTACTTATTTTTTGTTCACAAATCTCTGATAGAAATTATTAGGAATAAAGAAAGGAGTGGGAATTAGTTACTTATTCTATTTTTTCCTTTGAAAATAGTAATGAATAACTAATGCTGAAAAGTACTAATTTCTCGACTAGCATTTAGTTCTGATACAGTACCAGAAATCTTTTTATCTGATTTTGTTGTATTGTAAATTCTTTATTTTCCTTGTGATTTTAAAATTCCAGGATATCCCTGAGAAGTAAATGCCAACATTTTGATAAAGAACATCCATGTCCCAGAAATGAGGATATCAAAGAATATTTAAGATTTAACATGATTTGACAAGATACTTTGCTGATGGACTTCCAGCAGAAATGATTCTGCCTTGCACAAAAACTTACAGGAAAATGTATTCAGGTTTTCACAGTAGCAAACTTCAGTAGCATCTAGTGTGTTACAGCCCTGGAAGTACCAGAAGGGGCATGCTGTTCCCAAGTGACTTGCTTTTAGGAGAAAAGTTTCTCCATGAGTTTATAGAGTAGCAAAGAGGAGAGACAGAAAGTGCCCTAGGCAAAACCCAGGAAGTTGTCAGAAAAGTATGGGAAAAGGTGGAGAAGTGTCTGTATAGCCTTCAGGATGCTGCAACCATAGGGACATATGTGACTGCAGAATGAATTGGGTTTCTCAGTTACGTCCCGGCTGCTTCGGAAAATTGCAGTAATGCTTCCTAAGTCAACATAAAGGTGGAACAAAATAATTTGATAGTGGGAGTTTTTAAATTATTCATTGTATAGTAAAATCTTACAAATATTTTCTTATTCTCTGAGTTTTCAGCACATTAGTCCTGATTTCTATAAATATATTGATTCACTAGGTAGTTTGGACAAACATCAGTATAAAAAGTACCTGTTATAATTTTTCTCAGCCAAAGTAAGAGGCTGATTATATTTTTAGGCAAAAAAAACCCCAGGCATTAAGTTTAGCAGAGAATTTTCAGATTATATTATTCATTTGGATAAGTTAAAATATTTAAGATAGGCAAATATTTTCAGATACTAAACAAGAGGTAGCAGTATTTACAACCATTAAGTTATAGACAGTTTATTGTGTAGAGGTAAACACTGCTCCCACAAGGAAGTATATTATGCAGATACATCTACTGAAGATAGAGTTAAAATTTTCCAATTCATTTTCACTAAAAAAACCTAAACCTATTGGAATATCCTCTGAGCAATCTCTATTATCAATTCAGTAGAGATAAACAAAAGATTTTCACTGCTTTCTGTTGACAAGATTTTTGTAAGATTTTCTGAGTGCTATTTCACGCTGATTCAGATGTTATTCCCTTTACGGAAGATAACAGCAGATAGTCCAGTTTTCTTTTAAGTTTTCAAGACAGATGCAGGAGGGAGGTGGGACTTGGAAAGAAGGATGTCTTGCTAATAGTGGGATATATTACATTGTGAAAAATACACTCAACAAAAACATTAAATGAGTACCTTGCGTGAAGCTAGGAATGGAAGGTAGGTTCCAGTAGGCCTCCTCTAAAGAAAAGGGAAATTTTTGGAGCTGAATTTTTAATAAATCTTTATGTATTTGGGGTTGAAGTCAGTAGTATAAAGACAAACATCTGACCAGGATATAATGACAAAATGTCTTGGTTATGCATCATTGTGCAAGATTCTTTTTCACTTTAATGCTTGTGTTCATGGTAATTCGATTTACCGCTATTTTATTTACAAAATAGTGTTTTATGGTGAGTCTTAAGATTGCACTGGTTGCAGTATCTGTATGTTAACATTATCAGACAGTACAATTATAGAATGTTCCTAACCAGATGGAACATTAAAATAAGTATGAGGCTTAGCTGTACATTATGCTAGAAAAGATTAATAAAATGAGCATAAAACCAGATGTGGCTGTTGGGGGTTCTGCATGGGACTGAGCTACTTTCTTGTGCTGTTATCTCTGGAATCCTTTAGGCGATTTTGAGTGAGATTTGTATTCAGTACTTTAACAGCTTAAAAATAGGTTCTTTCCTCTTTTTTTCACTAGACTGATTTTGACAAAGGTGAATCACTCTCTATTTTCTGATAACAGCTTTCTGCTACAATCAAGGACTGAACACTTACCCGCTGTAAGTTCTCTCAAAATACATTCTATTTAAAACCCTTTAAATCCTATAGCTTTGGCTAAGTTGTTTACACTGGTATTGGTATAAGCTATATGCAGCCTGTCCGATCACAGATGTTTTATTTACATTCACCTGTCTTGCTTGTAGTATCTGTGACTATCTGTCACGCAGCTGTGTGCTGAAAAGAATTTACATTTTGAAGAGCTATGTAGGGAGATTCAGCAGCTTTTCTCGTTGTTTGTACAAATCGCCACTAGCACACCAGCTGTGTTACAAATAGATCATCAGTTCTACAAGTAGGCCAAACTGAAAACAAGTACTAAAGTCCAAGTTTGAAGAAATAGAATTTCACTAGAAAAAGAAAAAAACATAATCAAAAGAATACAATTTTGTCCACTTCTTGTGGTTAATATTAGGATGAACTGGAAAAGACAATCTGCTGTTAAATATGCAGATCATCAAGAATATTATGATTTTAGTGCTTAATTCATGATCCAAAACGAAGCAACAGTAAGTGCACCATCTGGATAGTTAATGATTATTATCTTTTTTGAGTTCTGTTACCATGCTTCCCAGAGTATGTTTTTCTCATTTATGTCCCTTTGTCAGTCAGTGTTAAAGTTGACCAGTCATGTGGTTATTTAAGACTTCATTTTGGTGAGGAAAATTATAGATGATGTTGATTGCTTGCAGAAAATTTGTAAGGCTGTGTCTCTTCCATGCATTGCTAACATTTCAGTATTTGCCACTCAAGTTTTTTCTCCCAAAAAGACTATTGAAAAATTGAGAAAAGAACTGGGCTTTGTATGAATTTCTTGTTGAAAGCTCTGGAGATGAGCTATGATGGTTCTGGTTCATGACCCATTGTGTTGTGTTCACTTAGTTCAATTGCAGTGACCTCTCTAATTTTCCAGAAGGAAAGGATAGCTTGTAAACATCACTGATAGCACACCATGCAGAACATGAGTTTTGATATCTTTTCCTTGGCCATAGGCAGGTTAAAATTGTTCTCTAATAGCAATGGGAAACAGTATAAGCAGGGTGACTGTCACACTGAATAAATAGGAAATACATAAAACACAAATGCGTGATCAGAAGACGGCATCTTTAAAAGTGGCAACGTATTTTCACACTATATATAACAACATAAAATAGATCTGTAAGAGGTCATTCATGACTCTGAATGCTGCATCCAAGGTGGTGTGATTCACATTTAAAAATTCCCTAGAAACTCAACCAAAATGTGCAGAGAAATTGGATTGGTTGGAACCACAGGTAGAAGATAGCATGAAGAATTAGATGCAAGGTTTGTTCTGGAGTCAATTCACATTTAAAGACTTTCTAAAAATGAATTTCTGAAAGCGTGCCTTTTATTTTGCATGGAGAAAGATATTCTGCGTTGAATAAATGTAAGCCACTAGAACTAACAGAATCATTTTTGGGAGTCTCTCTCATTTAACTTTCCCTGCTCTTTCTTTATGGAATATTTGTGAGCCATTTGTAGTGCATTTTGGTTGCTATGCATATATTAAGACTGTTAGTTATATACAGACTATGTATTGTACATTACCTGCACACTTTGGGTTCTGTTGATCTCTGTTGGTTACTTGGCTTTGTGTGTTGCAAATGAAAATTTCTTTCATCCTCTATATAGAGTTGTCAATACTTTTTACTAGTGTAATGTAGTAGTCTAATGATTCAGGAAGTTGTGTGCCTGAGGATTAAAGAGAAATTAATAGAGAGAAAGGTCTGATAGTCTGTGTAACTTTAGTTGTTAGGAAAAAAGCCGCCTTTGTCATTTCAGACCCATTAATTACTTTGAGTGTTAGCTCTTAGGCACTTGTTTTTGTTGTTTGGCTCTGAAAAATTATGAGAGTAAGAAAATAAAGGACTCTTTCTGCCTACCAACTGTAATTTTATTAGTTTCAAATAAGTAAACTTTGTGAAATGTTTGCGCTAACTTTTTATTGTGCGGAAAGGTCACACGTGGCTGATGGAATGACAGGACTGATTACATTGCAGTTTAAAAATGTAATTAAAATGGGGAATTTTTCAAGCCTACTGGTGTTTTAGTGCTACCTACAGAAGCAGAAGTATATTTGCCACTAACATATAATTTACATGAGACTAAACCTGTATGCACATGGTCTATGTCTGATTTTACTAATATATTTGCAAGCTGAAGGAGGAAAATTTCATAACTATTTCTCTTCTTTAAGATACAGTTTTGCCAAAGCCTATGCAGGTATTTAAAATGTGCTGTTGGTATCTCTCTTTTTTTCTTTTCTTTTTTTTCCTCTTTTTTCTTTAAGGTCTTTAACATTTCCTGCAGTAGTAAATGTGCAATCCCTTAGCCACCAATCCTTTTAATAAGTGAATACCCAGAATTTGAAACATCACAGTGTACCTAATACTTTCAGCTACCATTATAATCTGCAAGACAGTAGTTTTCAAGAAGAATCTTTCATTTTCAGCAGAAACTAATGTCTGAATCTGGTAAACATTTATTTCCTTTGCTGCTTCTATGAACTTCAATAAAAAGGTGTGTGAAAACACGAAGAGTTGTGAGAGTGTTGTTGCATGAGGTCCTCGTATTGTGTACTAGATTGTATATGTATGTACATATGTTCTGAAGTACGCCACACCACAGTGACAATTCAAAATTAATTTATGAAAGCCTGAAACACTGTAGTGTTTTAGAGGTAAAAGTAGAATTAAATATCATCAGATGTGATCCCCCTCAGTTTTGACTACAAAAAATTAAGATGATTGGCTAACTGGACAAAATAGATGCTGACTGAGAATGTCGGCCCTCTGACATTTCAAGTATTTAGTAATTTTTGTAGCTTGTATGCTCGGCTTTGCAGGCCTCTGTAGAGATTAGCTAAATCAAAGCTAAACTGAAAGAAGTCTCTTGTATTTCTACCATCCCAGACTTGTATAACAGATAGTTTTATAAACAAGCTTTCCCCCCACCACTCCTTGAGAAGGGCATTGTTCAAATGTGTGTGGGTAATCTAGCTTTTCCAATTAAAACTGTTTGTAGTTGTGTTTACTTCAAACCATTTGACAGCTAGCCTGAGACTTCCACTGCTTTGAATGATTTTACCAGTTCCAGAGATAACCCCTTTGTCTTTAATGTAAAAAGACCTGTCAAAGTCTTCCAAAATAGTAAATGCTCTTAGAATCACCAGCATAGATTTCCCTCTGCCCTAATGACATGCAGTATAGAGGTTTAAGCTTAAGTAAGGAAATCACAAATTGCCATGCATTCATGAAAACAAGAATCAGAAGCAGGGACGGAGGCTGTCAGCAGAGATGGCAATAGTCTGCTAGTGTGGCAAGCAACTGGGGATATGCTTTGAGAGATATATATGACTAAAGATCTCAATTTTTTTGTTTACAAGCTCTTGTGTTCCTTCTTTCCCTCTTGGGAACCTGTCTTCTGGACAGGTGGCCTTAGGTATGTCGAGGATTCAAAAATATCCCAGCCAGTTCTTCATGGGCAGCTACAGAACAGCCAAGGGGAACAGTTCAGAAGTACATGTTTGGGGAGAATGATGAAGGTTGCTGACTCACAGGCAGGTGAGAGGAAGGGAAGCCTTCCATCATGTATACTTCTCAGCTATACTTAGAGAATTCATTATCAACCCAGGGACACTTAATCACCTTTCTAATTTATATACGTTGTTGTAGTTTATATGTATTTCTTTTGCCAAATGTATACTTAACTATTGTGTCTAATTCTTGAGTCTAGTTTTATTAACGAATTAAATTTGTCAGTCAATTTAAATATAACAACTATAATTAAATCAATTAATGGACAAGTTTTCCTGATCCTGAGAAAACTGCTGCAGTACTGAAGAGGCCACATAGAATACAAAGGTGTGTTGATACAGGGTGTCATGAGAGAGGACTTCACTTCTGAATAAGTCTTAGCAAAATTACTCTGTGGACCTCTGTAAAAGTGATCTTAGTAGCCTGGGTTAAATGAAATGTCAACCATTTGAAATGCCTCCATGAAGTAACTAATGGTTTCAGTTGGTTACGGATTTAGGGTGACTAGTGGAATGTTTGATTTGCTGATCTCTATTAGATGTTTGAGAACGATCTGTGGGGGAAACATAAACTGTAAGACTGAGAGGTATTCTAGAGCATGTACTAGACTAATGAAATAAGCAGAATTTAATAAATGGAAAAGTTCTTCTGCTATTAGATAAAACTGACAGTTATTGGAATCATATAGTGAAGCTATTCAGTTGGAAAAAAATCAAAATAGCCTACTGTTGCCTCTAGCATTCATTGCATTGGATTGAAATTGTTCCTCAGAAAATTATAAAATATATTAATGCATAGAAATGACCACACGCAGAAACTATTTTTCTTGGCATGCTGTTTATAGCCTGAGAAAAAAGAAAATAATGAGTTTGGTGAGCTAAGTGACATCTATATTTTAAATATTGCTGTTCCTGTATTTTTTTCCATTTGCCATGTTCCTTTGTTACTTAGGAGAAACTAGAAATGAATACTAATTAGTGGCACAATGAATATTTGATGTATACTACTCTCTTCTTTTTAAGCCAGCTTCATGGTTTTTTTCTTCCAGATGTGACACTTTCTCACAATGGCTTATATTGTTCATTATGACTAAATGAATAAGTATTTTTTGAATGTACCTGCCCTAAAACCAGGCTAACATATACTGTCATAACGAGCCTCATTAGCCTTCTTCTGTTTATTATAAGATATTTTGTCTCCTGAAGGATACTTGAATGATCTAAAACAAAACAAACAAACCAAAGCCAAAAACACCCCACCAAAACAAACACACACCCCCACCCCCCAAGGATCTGGAAAACTTACAAGAAATGCAGTAGGGACAAATGAAAGGCGACACACTTGGATAGGAGTAATCTGCTTCACAGATACAGGATGGGGCTGAACAACCTAGGTAGCTTTTTGGCCTAGTTTTTAGCTCTGTGGGTTTTTTTCCCCTTCTTTTAGTAAGAAGAGCCTAAAACACTGTATCATCTATTACAGGTTTTTATTGCCATACTTTATTTTAGCAATAGGAAAAATCAGAATCCATAGAGTTCTAATTAAAATTTTGGGAGGCAATGAAAAGGAGGATAACAATTTTCACTAATAGTGTGATAGCTAAATTTTCTGCTAATGTTTCCATTAAAAAAAAAACTTTTTTTTTCTTTTTTTTTGAGTTTTATTCAGCCATGAAAATGTTATAAGATGAAACACTTTCTACATGCTCTCAGCCTAGGAGTATTTAAAAAAATCTGTTTGGCATCATTACATTTGTTTTTTTCAATAAAGCAACAACAATAATCAGATGCTTTAGTGTAGTATGCAGTCAGTGATCTCACAACATCACTGTTCTAAAAGAGGTTTAATATTCTGTGAAATAATAATCTCCTTGGAAAAATGGAATTTATAGAATTTTACATTTTTACATATTCTCATAGACAAGTGGATTTTTTTTGCACGCACTTGCTGCTGTACAAGATGTATAGTATGACAGAGTGGGAAGGAAGCGGCTGTCACGGCCTGATAGGTATACTGAAATGCGCTGGTCTTCCTGATCACTTTAATCTGAACATAGTTGGGAAAATGGAAGAAATTGGAAATGACCTAAAAGTGGTTTGAGCTTTTGGGCCTTCCTATTTCGGTAGTTGCTAACAAGAGTTTATTACACTGCTTTTCTTGCTCTGACTTGTGATACATACTTAAAGCAAGATCCATAGCTCATGTTCTGGTGGCTTCACCCTGTGCCTTCTTTGGGAATAAATGGAGAAAGGCAATGAATGAGGACAGCATCACTTCAGATGAAGGATAATCAATGCCTCTCTCCCCTTTGCAGTGTACAGAACTGTGAAAGATGGGAGGAGAAGGCATTTTTTGGACTATGCTCTTTCCAAGAATCACTTTCTTCACACTTGCCATAGCAGACTTGCTTATTTCCATAGAATTTAGAATTGAATTCATGATGTCTTTACACCTGAATATCTCTGAATGATATCTGCTAACCTATAAGGCAAGCTTTCTGCTTAGGGATTGGCAGGTGGGGAGGTTTGAATGCTAATTTTATTTAGTAGTACATGTTTACTCTAAAGCTGGTGGTAATAATCTCATGTGACCTTAAATTACGTGCAAGTGCTCAATGTGAATGAGTGGGGTTTTTTTACAGTAAAAACCATTAATAGCAGAAACTTCCAAGTGGGCTAGTTTTGTGAGGTCAATAAATTCTTGACCCTGTTAGACTTCCTTGATAAAGGTATTCAACTAAAATAGCTTTTCAAATGAACAGAAGTTGTCATAGTTTTCTTCCATTTTTCGGTTTTTAAAATGAAGTAATATGCATTAACCAATATTCTGATCAATGATGATAAATGGAATTTGAAATAAAAGCCCTATTACCTGAAGCAGTAGTTATTGCTTAGTTTTAAACTGTGAGGCTGGAAATTTTGAAGTTTTTCTTTAAAAAATAGGAAAAAAAAATAGTAGTGTTTATTTAGAAAAAGTATTTTTAAATTGCCACCTGACATTTCTCAGCCATACAAATGGTGTTGGAAATCTTTAATGTTAACTCAGCTTTTTAGAATAATTTCTTAAGATATATTTCTATGAAGTATTGAGATCTCAGCTTTAGAAACTGAAATCCCATAATATCTTTATATATTTTGTATGTCCCATAGTACAATGTCCCATAGTACACAGTGTATTTTGTTTGAGTAGTGGTGGCTCTTTTTAAAGGAGAGCTTTTGTTAAAGCACAACAAGACTACTTGCCTAGGTTCTATTACCTTTTTTAACCTGAAAGTGGAACTTCAGGATGAACCCAAGGCATTTGTTAGTGGAAGGAAATGTTCTGAGATGGTAGATGCAGTTGCATCTTGTACCATGGAGTTTCACAGTTACTTTACAGCACAGTGAAAATTCAAATGATTGGTAGAGTTTGCAAGACAAATTCTCAGAATTTTCATTAGCTTACAAAACCAATTGCATTTGCTGCATCTATCACAAAAGGCCATTTTGAATAGTGCACAGAGATATTAATTCATACATTTAAATTTAGTCCTGTCGATTTTTTAAATCAGAGACCATATCTAGTGCTTTCTATCAGAGCAGACCATACTGGGCAACTAGAGAATGTTTTAAGCTGTTATATGCAGTGTATAATCTATTATTGTGACAAAAATAATGAAATTCTACTGTTAAGAGTACAGGAAAGGTAAATGAATGGTCCTACTGATAAGATAAACTGACAAAGTAATGAATATTATAATTAAAGTAGATGGCTTAAGGATTATTCAGAAGCTCATAGTGTTATCCTATAATATGCACAATGTATGCTACAAAAACCTAACAGTACTCTGAGGAAGAAAATAATAATTTGAGTGACAATCCAGGAAAGCTTTTAAGATCTGGAATGCTTTGGAATGGGGCTTTAAAATTTTCCAGTTACAGGTATTTCATATTGCAATTTTTATGTATTTTCTTCTCTTAGACAGAAAGTTAGGTTTGAATAAAACTGTTGGACTAAAAGTTTAAATCATTAAGTGGCATTTCATGTCAATATGAAGACATAAATAAATATAGCCTGATTTTTTTCTATTGCTTATATGAATAGAAGTGTTCATTCTCATCATATCTGAAAACTAAGAACCTTCACTTATGTGTCTTTAGATGTATGTAGTTTCTGATGTATGAATTCTCAAGAACTTTAGTAGAAGCCAGTGATGATGCGGGGAAATCTGAGCACAGAGCAAGCTTCTTTGTTTGCTATGGATCACTGTTTTATTACAGCACCTAATGATGAAGCTGGACTGTTTGGTAGGATCTGATAGAGTCTTTTTTCTTTGTTATTACACACTGGATTACTGTCACACTCCTCAGTGAGACTGAGAGCTTCTGTTAGTCTTGTGAAAGGTGTAATCCATGAATTGTCCATGCTTGCAGGACAACAGCATTGAGCAAAAGCAAAATGTTCTAAAACAAACAGGAGTGGCCTCATGTGGAGCTGTTGTTCAAGTGCAAAACCAGCCCTAGTGACCATAAAGAAGGCACAATAGAATCAACTCTTCTTCAGGACAAACTTACAAGCTTTTTCTTTCATTGAGCAGTTATTTTGCAGTAGCTATTGCTAATGCTCTGTTGCAGTCCTTTCCACCTAGACACATGCTGCTCAGTTCTTTGTCAACTATGTTACTACTAATTCTGACTTGATGCTGTAATTTGTTGGCATGTACAGCTTTGATGAAGCTTTCATTACTCTGGGCACGATTGCTTGTCCTGAGTATCTTCAGATCACTGTCCTCTTTTAAATGTAACCTTGCCCTTGTGGAAGGAAGATACTGCTTTTTTGAAGGTAATGGTAAACTTCCCATGCACTGTTCCTTTTCTGGGTCTGTCAACCGTACACTTCATAGTATTCCTGAATCCTTACCAGAAGACAGAAGCTCTTCTTCATATTCCTCTGCTGCTTTAAAGTTTTATTTAACTATGGAGATTACTTCTTAGTCCAATAGGAACATTATTTCTCCCAGTTACATATAAATAATCAAATAATATCTACTTTAGATAATTAAGTCAAATAGTACCTGAGTGCTTGGGATCAGGCTACTTCTATCAGTCTGTTCAACTTTTATGCTTGTATCTTAAAATCTCACTTCTCTAGGAACTGCTGTTAGGAGCAAAATTTTTACAAGGTTAGTTCACTTGGGACCCTTAATTTTAAAGGGCATATGGAGGTCCAGAAGAAGTAGTGATTGTTATAATTCTTCAAAATACAAAGTATTTAGAGCATAAGGGACAGAAAGTCCCCATCATCTTCTTGTAAACCTTTATATGCAGTGTTCCTAGGTAAAAAGGAGCCTTTAAAAATGGATGTAGCTAGTCTTAAGTGGCACAGGCATTTGTTTCTATTAAGTTGTATTCTGTATAATGGCATTTTCAATTCAACAGTCAAGTTCATATTTTTATGAATTCATGTATAAATCACATTACTGATTAGTAAATCTTTGCCTTACATATCATACTTTATCCAGTTGTAAATTAAAATCTAAGTACAGAATAAAGAAAGAGGAAAAAAATTATGGTGAGTTTATATTCTGAACCCAATGGAATGAAGGAAAAACTGCTGTTTCAAAGTTAAATATTGAATTTCATGGAAATACAAATCAATCTTATAAGACATTCAAACCAGCCTTTATTTCTGCCTGAAATTAGGACTACATTACCAATATGTTATGAAAAGTAACTTTTGTTCACTCCATATTTAAACTCCACCACTGGTAAATGTCTTGAGAATTTATGAGAACTTAAAGAAAAAATATCATAGAACATGATTCTTCAGTAACAGTTAGTCCTGCCCTGTTTGTCTCTTCTGTCTCTGAGCACTGAAAGCTGATGCTCTCCTGTAAAATGAAATCTTTCACTAATTGTCATTGCTAGAAGTATTCATTTTAAAATTGATAACTATTATGTATATTTACCAACATAGTGCATCCATATAGATATATGTATATGGGTAGTTACATATATATATGTACTATGTTGGTGTATCTTTTTACTTTAGGCCAAGGACCATACAGAATTATTAGGTGACTATTAGAAAACAATTTATTTTAATTTGTATGTCATGTTATCAGCTAAGACTGAGTATCTGAATTATGATATTTAAGGGAAATACATTCAACTGAACACATAAAACCTGATGACCGTGTCAGCTCTAAGCCATCATCTCAGTGCTTGCCTTCCTACTAACTCTGAGATTTGCTGTAAACTCAAAACAACTGCTACGTAGGTGCTAATCTAATTACATCAAAATAGCCCATTAAAGAGTAATGAAACACAGTTCAACCCTGTGTTTACAACGCAGTATTCACAGTTGTAAAATCAGCCCCCACAACCAGAATGAAAGGGACTCAAAGTCTATTCTCTCTGCTTAATCTCTCTTCTGCTTTGTATCTTCAGTTCTTATTGATATGTTCACAGCAATGCTGTTTCATTTGTGTTGTAGCAGTGTCCTGAAAACATCTGTTGTTAGAACTTCTTGGGTAGTTCCTGATAAGTACATGTGAGGGAAGTTTATTGCACTAAAGAGCTTATAATCTAGGTAATTATAAGCTTGACAATAATTAGGAATGTAAACCTAGAGTCCACATATCAGCTCTTTCTCTTTATTGAGATCCTTGTGTTATCAAGAAGGGTTGAGAAAGTGGTGGCTACCTTGTATAATTAATAGGGCTATGTTCTTAAGTATTTTAATTGGTACTAAAGTCTTAGAATAGACTGAATGAGGAAGAAAAGGATGTTTACGACAACTTTAGGTGGTTTGAACATACAGCATATATTGGGGTATTTTTATTTTCTGTTTGAAATGGACATGAAATGAATGTGTAGTCTCATTATAAGAGAAATGGAAAATTAAATTTTACCTGGAATGGAAAACAGCCTTGGAAGGAACTAGTATCTTGATTTGTGATTTCTGTTCTTTTTAAAAAAAAATAAATTAGATTTATCTGTTACTTTCTCTGTATTGAGATTATTGTATATAAATATTATATAATATAATTTCATTTTTCACTTAGCTGATAATGATGTTATGTCTCATCCTCCTTTAGTGAGTGTCTTGTTTTCTTTTGGACATTTCATTCTAGTTTCTTTTTTTAAATACCTTCCCTTATTCTTTCATTTGTCATCTTTCTTACTAACTTTGGTGTTACTTGTCTCTTTGATAGTCTTGGTCTACTATTTATCTCTGTTCATTTTCCCTCCCTTTTTGGTTTCTTGGTGGCTTTGGTTCTTCTTGGCTACTCAACTGCTTTTGATTGCTTTCTTTTCATTATTCCACATTCTCCTGCATCAACAGTGTCTTGCTCCTTGTGCTGAACTCCATGGCTATTCACAGTATTCATAGAATCATAGAATATCCTGAGTTGGAAGGGACCTGTAAGGATCATCGAGTTCAACTCCTGACTCCACACACGACCAACCAAATCAGAGCATATGACTGAGAGCATTATCCGGATGCTTCCTGAACTCAGTCAAGCTTGGTGCTGTGACCACTTCCCTGGGGAGCCTGTTCCAGTGGCTGACCACCCTCTTGGTGGACAACCTTTTCCTGATATCCAGCCTAAACCTCCCCTGTCGCAGCTTCATTCCATTCCCTCGGGTTCTATCACTGGTCACCAGAGGGAGGAGATCAGCACCTGCCCCTTTGCTCCCCCTCATGAGGAAGTTGTAGGCCACAATGAGATCTCCCCTCAGTCTCCTCTGCTCTAGGCTGAACAAACAAAGGGACTTCAGCCTCTCCTCATATGTTTTCCCCTCTAGACCCTTCACCGGCTTTGTTGCCTTCCTTTGGACACTGTTCAATAGTTTTATGTCCTTTTTATACTGTGGCGCCCAAAACTGCAGTACTCAAGGTGAGGCCGCACCAGCGCAGTGCAGAGTGGGACAATCACTTCCCTAGACTGGCTAGCAATGCCATGCTTGATGCACCCCAGGGTACGGTTGGCCTTCCTGGCAGCCTGGGCACACTTGACTCATATTCAACTTGCTGTCAACCAAGACCCCCAAGTCCCTTTCAGCATGGCTGGACTCCAGCTTCTCATCACCCGGTCTGTATGTATAGCCAGGGTTGCCCCTTCCCAGGTGCAGAATCTGGCACTTGACCTTGTTAAACATCATGAGGTTGGTGACTGCCCAGTTCTCCAATCTGTCCAGATCTCTCTGCAAGGTTTCTCCACCCTCAATGGAATCAACAGCTCCTCCCAATTTGGTGTCATCTGCAAACTTGCTCATGACACCTTCTAGTCCTACATCCAAGTTGTTTATGATTGAATGTATTGAAAAATATATATTGAATAATGACCTGTTGCAGTTGTAGGTTCCTTTGAGATGCTAACTTCTCTCCAGGACTCTGGTATCTTCCCAGAATGTATTTTCTGTATTTATTACAGACAATGGTTTGGTATTCATGAGGGCCAGATAATTTCTTTTTGCCTGGTATTGATGAATTGAGAATTCTGTGGAAAAAATTCCCTTTTGTAGTCATCTTACTGTAGTCAATACTGTGTTTTGCTCTTTGATTTTTCTGTAGCCCAAATCTTCAAGGTGATGAAAATTAGTACAACAAAGGAGAGCTATCATGTCTTGTAGGAATGGAAACACTGCAATCCTTTAGAGGCAGGTTTGGTTGCTTACTTGTACCTTTTCAATTACAGAATGGTGGAAAAATCAATCTATCCTTTTGTTATCATACGTGTGTTAATATTATGCATGTGCTATCTTTGTTAGAAAAAAAAATCATAATATTTCCAACTGAAAGTAATCAGAGTTAATTGTTAATTGACAATTGTTGTAGAGTCATATTATTGTCTTTCCTACCCTAGCATTGATTTTAAAATTTTTATTTTTATATGCAGTGTATATTTCTTCAAGCATAGAAAACTGTCTTGGTAGTTTAGTGTTCAACTTATTTATTTTTTTTTTACACGTTGTATGTAATATACTTACAGAGGTGCAGTCCTCCTTAGTGAATTCTTATAAACTCCTACCTTCACAAATAACAATATTATTTGTCTATTTGCTTATACCAGTAAACCTTAGCACACTTTTTCATAGAGGTGAAAAATCAGTATCAATTTTCCATATCTTTTCCCTCAGAAACTCTTTTCATGCTGATTAGTCCTTGAGATTTTAAAATGTGATATATTTATAAATAAGTGTATATTCTATGCAGCTCAGCCTCTTTCTTTGCTAGTCCTTACCAGTATCTGTGGATGTTCCCATGAGACAGGAAGGATTTAGGCTGATTACAACACCTGATATTATAATACTTGCTTAGCACTTAAAAATAAATAAAGAAAGAATATCAATCACTTCTATGTTGAGTAGATTCTGTACTTATCTCTATTAATAGAATTGAAAATAAAAAAAGGTAAAGCTACAGGCATTTAACTTCATGAGAGGAAAAAACCTACTTAAAACTGTATTAGCAGCTACACAAATCTGAAAGTTTCTTCAGAATAGTGAAATAATACTTGTTTCCAGAAATCACAACGAATGCTGTGGGGATAGGTAACGCATAGATTTTCCTGACTGACCAGAAGTCTCTCTGTTGCTCATCAGACTTCAAAGGAACAGTTGCAAGGTTATCAATTCCTTATCCTTGGCACTATTTTTTTCTCACTGTGGGGAGCGTCATTGTGTCTCCCTCCAATCCCTTTGCTCTACAGTGACCCAAGACAATGATGTTCCAAATTGAGGATGATACTGTGAAGGAATTATTAGCCAGGGTTCATTCATGTAGCCCTTTGAACATATGGAGCTTTATTTGTGTGAGGATAACTCTTCCAGCTGGTCTCAGTCCAGTTCTCAGTGGACAGGTGTCTGCAATCTGTAAATAGCAATGACGGTGCTTAATAAGCCATACCAATAGTCTCAGCAAGACTTATTTAATAAGACAATGGATCTGCTTATCAGTTCATAGAAACTCAGATGCGTACGACTGTGCTGGGTTTATGTTTTAACTAGATGGGTTTTTTCTGCTTTTTGTTTTCATTTGGGTTTTCACCCTGCTACTACAATAAATTTCAGTTTAATCTTTTAAATGGCAGGTGCTGTGCATTTTCAGAACTTAAGAATGACAAATTTTATAGTGTATGAAACTTTAGGATTCTTCTTTTCACAGCATATGTGAAAGATAACTTTACAAAGTATGTCTTTCCTTGAACGAAAACTGTGGGTAGATATACTCCTCCCCCCACATACACCAATATTAAAATGCACCATGACCTATTTATATGATCGCTTGTTTACTGTTTTTAACATATCAATGGAGGAAGAAGGCACAGGCACAATAATTTAAAAGGTTTTGTGCATATACTTTTTTCCACTTAAGCCTGCATGTAAATTAGCAATGTACACTTGAAATTTTTTAGCACAATGGTCTCTTTCGCCCCTAGATAATTAAATACCACCCTCTGCCATCGCAGGCAATTGATACGTAGTCCAGTCAGCTCCAGAGAACAGCAGTACATAGAGCAGCTACCATAAGAGACCAAAAGGGGAGACAGAGGGAGAAATGAAGAATATCTCTAGGCAGACTAAGGAAGGTCTAGGACATACGCAGTGGCCTGACACCCTTTAGTACGTGCCTGGCTTGAACTACACCAGTTTCATCTGAAAATGTGGCTGTAAGTTTGTATATTCTGATGTTTATTTTGGCCTAAAATAATGTGATTCAGTAGAGTGTTCACAAATAGTTGCTGGATATGTACACTGCTTTGTGCATAATTTTATTTTGCATCCATGTGTGTTCAGAAGTACATCTCCATATTATTTTGTGACAGGCATCCTTTGCAAGCAAAAGTAGTTGGCTCTTTTTAAAGACCGCCTCAAATTTCCCTGTGAAATCTTTTTGATTATTACTAATATTGTCTAGCAATCTGGAATTAATTGCTCTCTGGTTTTTCTCTTTCAGAGACAGAAATAACGTATAGCTTTACTTAAATGTTTTTGTTAAAATCAGTGAGGCTTTCAACATGAGTAAAACATAAGTGTATAATTAAATGTTTAGAAGGTAGGTGAAATATTTTAATAATAATAAAAAAAAAAATCTCTGTACTTGTTTTGGAAGGCCTGAAAAGACAAGTTTTCTAAATAAGAGGCCTAATTCTAAAATACTTCATTTTTTCCCTAGAAGCATTGGCTCAGATTCATGTAGAGTCTTTAGTTTTGGTGTTAGGTATTTGCTTTTTAAGCAGTGCTTTGAAAGTTTGCCCCCTTAGAGTGAAATTGGGGAAAAAAAAAAACAAAAAAAACCCAAAAAAACAAAAAACAAACAAAAAAAAAACAAAAAAAAAAAAAAACAAAAAAAANAAAACAAAAAAACAACGACTTTGTACTGATCAGAAAACCACTGAGAATAAAAATACAAAATTATGAAGACTGAAATGTACTCTAAATCATGCCCCAGCAGGATGGCATCTTTTTCCAACCAAATTTTCAGTCTTGAACTGTTTCCTGAAGTAGATATCTAAAAGCAACACTGTTCTTTAAGAGACTGTAGAAAAGTTACTCTTTTAAGTAATATGTTAGGAACTTCTCTATGAAGTGTGAGGGATCAATTGAACAGCAGTTCTTTCACCTTTGAAGAGAAAAAAGAAAAAATAATCCTTGAGATGGAGAGAAAGGAAATCTACAATCACGTGTTTAAATTTAGAGCCTAATGTTTAAATCCATCCCCTGAGAGGGACATGTGCAGGACTCTGTCCCTACCCCACATTATTGTGTGTTTTGTTTAGTGATTGTTTAATGTAAAATATATTTAAAAAATTACTAGCAGAGGAACCAAGCTACAATGTCCTCGTTCACAAATGAGTGCTCAACCTACTGATGCAAAAGAATCATAAATGTCCTTACTTGCCTGCTGTCTACTCCTACTATTGAATCTTCTTACAGAAAGATGGAGACTGTCACTTTTGCAGAATAGCCTAAAGAGTTTATGATGCTCTTTACTCATCTTGGAGATCTGTGTTTTAATATGCTCAGGCACATGCATGAATTAAGCCAAGGTGCGTATTTGTTTTATAGAACAGATGTGTGGAACGGCTTTTACCTTTTCTTCTTACCTTTTCTTCCTATCCCCACACCATGTGTTTCCAAGAATGATTTGAGCAATCTAAGCAATTTTTTTGAGCAATTAAGGAATTCTAGAGCAATTCAGTGTGACAGGTTGATGGAACCTGACCGATCTTAAGCACTGAGTTATTTGGCCATGTCAAGATTTAAAGTTTGCCAAGAATACCTGGAAGTAGAATTTTAGGTCCCAGAAGATATTTAAGGCACATATCTGAAGTAAGTAATTTAGGTACCTCTGTGGTTTAAGTGGCAGCTGAAAAAGGGCTTGCAATAGTTCATTTGGATTTAAGAGTTTGTATTCCTTTTTTAATCCCTTTTTAAGTGCTGAAATCCCTTTTCTGCACGTAGCAGAGTATCAAGATAAGGGCTTCTAGAATGTCTTGTTCTTACATTTATCCATTAACTGTAAAAGCAGTAAAACAGTAATGACTGCATCCCATTCTACTGTTTGGGTGATTTGTCCTTGAGCTAGAAACATTTGGTTTCTTGTTCTACTAGAAAAAAATATTTTTTTTCTGCCAATTTATATTCAATTTGTGGAAGCAGAATTGTTGATAATTTATGGATGTATGACTTAAAATCCGGTGCACCTCTTGGAAAACACTAAAATTAAATTAGGACTACACATTGGCAGCATTGAATTTGATAGGATTACTCTGGTAGCTCTAAAACATAAACTGCCTATTAAGAGGAACAGGGTAACATACAAATTCTCAGCTGAAGTGACTGTATCGGTATAACCACAGAAGCACACAGTGTAGCAATGCAAATTAGCTCATAATGAGTTTTGTGTTGCCCTGACTAGTTTATTGTCAGTGCCTGAAGTAAATAATTGAAAATATGCTTTCAATTAAAGCTTCTTTACAGTGTGCTTCAGCCTCACTGAGACTGCGATGCATAAACTAACTTGAATTTTTTTAAAAACGCATTTTAAAATACCCCCTCCATAAATACTTTGTGTTTGTGTGTGGTGTTCAATTCTATGCCACTTCTGTGGAATTCTCACACCTCTGAGTCTTGTGGTTCAACAGTGGCATTTTCACTAAAGTTACCATATAAATGGCTATGGAAATTAGTTAAGTACCCGTTCTTCCTCTTCTGCTTTCTCCACTCTCAAAATGAACTCCTTAAGTCCTTATGATTATGAAACATTTCATTTTGTTCTCCTTGTTAGTATTTGTTGTTTGACTTGATACGTGAAACTTGATGTGTGATATTCTTATGATGCTATTTTTTGGGGGACAAAAAAATTCTGTTCTAGAACTGAATTTTTTACACCAATTTTTTGGATTCTTTTCCTCTTTTCTTTTTTTTTTTTCTTTTTCCTTTCCCTTTTTTTGGCCCCTGGTGGTTGTTCATGGTCTTAGTGACACATGCAATTACTGTAACTGACAATACAAACGCTGCCTTGATAGCAAAGCAAAAGCATGTTTGCTGTTGCTGCCACTGAAAAGTAATTACATAGCTAAATCAGCGGAAATGAAAACTACAGTGCAAAGAATTCTGAGAAATAAGTAGGACATTAACTGCAGTTCTATTTGGAACAGTAATTATGTGGAAATGCCAGCTTTTGGCTCAAAAAGGTACTCCCAGACTGTGATTGCAGTTTGATTTATAGCAGTGAAAATCAGGAGTAACTGTGGTGTTGGAGTCAGTGGCATTACAGGAGCATAAAATAAATGTAACTTGCGTACATGCTTTGGATTATTCCCAGTTTTACCATTAGTCAAATGGTAGCGTGAGCTGCACCAATAAAATCAGGATTCTTCTCTGCAGCTGGGGTCTACGGCATTGTAATCGACAGCACTGACTGTTGACTGCCATAGCTGCAGTTTCTACAAATGCACCACAATGCTGAAGGTGAGAATTAAAGTGCTTCCAAATTTTAGCTATTAACAAGGTATGACCAGAAAAATAAAAATGTAAAATTGAAGGTACCAGAAAAGTATAATTTTGGAAGAAAACTACATTTGATGTGAAGGAATAAATATTAATGTGTCAAAGTATCTGTTTGAAATAGCAGCTATTTGGAGCTTACAGGCTTTTAAGCTTTAAGGGTTTACAATGAGGGTCAAGCACAAGAAATTCTAAGGGGACAATGATTTAAATATTATACTAAGCTTAGTGATATCACCTGCATGGGAGGAATAAAGGATAAAAGTAGCAAATGCACACACAGACTTACATGGAAAAAATAATTATCCACAAGTTAGGATAATTTTCCTTTTTTTTTCTTCCTTTTTTTTTTTTTTAATAATTATTGTTTTTTAGTCTAGCTCTTGCAACTAAACTGACCTGAAACAGTGTTTTTTCTCACCTTTCTCACCCTGGTCGTTGTCAGTATTTCTCATCTTGACAGACCTTTCTGCTGGTTATTGTGTATAACATGACTCTGTGGTAATATACAGGAAATTCCAACTTG
Organism: Aramus guarauna; assembly: GCA_013400195.1. Lineage (NCBI taxonomy): Eukaryota > Metazoa > Chordata > Aves > Gruiformes > Aramidae > Aramus > Aramus guarauna. The sequence continues at coordinate 964,632 of VXBL01004000.1, read as the reverse complement.
AATTATGCTGAGTGATTTTGGGCTGTCACTGAATTTAGATGTCTGTGCCCCTTTTCAAGTCTTGGAACTAAAAATATTTTGTTTATGGCAGTGATGGGCATTTGAGGTTTCTGATTGGTTAGTTATTTTTTCAATTGGAGAAGCTTCTGTTGGTTCATCTGTATGGATTGACTGGGTACATAAAGTTGTACGTTTTAAAAAGCATAAAAAAAGATGTGGGGAATGAAACACTAAGAAACTGTGATATGGATGTGTACTTTGAAAGTACATGCAACTGGATTTTTGTGCTTAAGTGCAACTTTTTTCTCATTGAAATTAATAGCAATCTTGAACTAATAATTAGCTTTTAGTGCATGCCATAGGTACTATTGAATGCTCTGTTGCAAAGATCATAGACCTCACCAGTAGTTTTTACCATAACCTGAGGCATTTACCTCAATTCACTATTGAGGGCTCTGTTGGGTAACAGTCATTGTCCTAGCCACATTGAAACAAGTATAATTATTTACTGCAGCAAATACAATGAGTAGTTTCATCATCTATGTAGAAGCAGCTGATTAATTTCTGTTCTAGATATTGCCAGACCTGTATTTTCTCCTAAGTTTATATTTCCAGTGTCATTTCATGTAAACAACTTATGGTCTTGCCCTTTAATACTTTCTGTTTGCATTTGTTGAAGAGATGGAAATGATAGTGCAAACTTTAGGATTGGAATTCAGTTTTAGAAGTTGTTCAAACTTGCATTACGCAATTAAAGTTATAAGTTGGGATTCCATAAAATGCAGCAAAAGCCATTCCTTTAACCTCAGCCTACCAGCAACACTTCTCTTTAGGCTGAACTAATTCCCAGAAGGGGTTACTTTGCCAGTTTAGGAAGAGTGGCTTTTTGAAACTGGAGTAAAACTTTTGTGTTTGTTCAGTTGTGTCCAGTACTGCCAGCTAGTGGTCATGACTTAAAAAACTCACCCTAAACGGAATTTGTGTTAGCAACTTAAAACCAGAAAAATAGAATAAAAATTTTAAAATTGAATAATCTGCAGGGATAGCTGGCTTTCCTAGTATTTGTCTTGAACAGTATGAACAGGGAAAAAGAAGCTACCTGTATTAAGATTTCCTTCAACTTTTTATCCTCCTGTATCTACCAAGTAATTTCAGGAAGATAAATTAACTAATTAATGTCACAAATTGCTATAAAGGCATGAATAGTCACAGGACTTGAACACAGAAATAAAAGAGGATTTTCCAATTATTATTTCCATAAACAATATTGTATGAATTACGCAATATTCAGAATGCAGTGAAAGTATATCTAATATGCCTGTTCAAGGGAGGAAAGCTTTGCCTAAAATTTTTATTTTTAAATACACTCAATTTATCACAGGTTTCAAAAAGTTGGAGCAATATGAGTTTCATCTAAAGCTAGTTTTATAATCTAAAAGCTAGTATTAAAGTTCTTATTAATCTGCCTTAGGGAAGTGGGAGGCAGAGAAAAAACTTCTACAAAAGTACTGAAATTCTAAGGTCATTCTTATAGGATGTAATCATTCTCTTATACATCCCCTATTTCACACATGTGGAATAATTTTTAGGTAATTTTTCCTTCTTTTCATGTAACTTTGATCTCTATGAATGATTTGTATGTCTTCTGAATTGTGAGAATTGCCAATAATTTTAGATACTGTCATTTATTTCAAAATATTATCATGCTCAATTTCATTTGGCACTGGATTTTTACAATATTTTTGTACTTTTAATAGTTTGGAATATTTAATCTTTAAATTTTATGTTACCTTTGAAGTTCCCAGTATTTTATGGTTGTTGCAATGGAGGCTTTGAAAGTCATCATTAACACACTTGTGAATTTACCTAGTAAGTGATTTGAAAACAGTGAGGATTTTCTTTTTTGATATTTCTAATGGTTTCTACTGATCCTAAAACAAATGGACACAATGTATGAGTTAAAAATTTATTTGAACTGCAGATCTGGTAAACTCTCCTTGCATTTGAAAATGAAGCCAGATTCTCCACTTGCTGTAGCTTTATCAGGAATTCAGATTTAAAATACTCACCGCCTGAAATCACTGAGAATTTATCCTCAAGATCCGCAGGGGCAGCTCCTCTGGTAGAAAGTAACCATTTTTGCACAGACCTCAAGATAGAGCTTCCCTTGACAGGCCTTATGAATGCAATAAAGAAAGAAGCAGCCATGAAAAGAAAATTCTGCTTAACATGCTGTTTAAACAAGAAACTTTTAAGGTGCAAATCATAGCTGCAAATCCTAGTCTGTCTACTAGTATGGTTCTGATTTACTAAACCTATAAATTCTTAATCTGTAACAATATCAAATTGCCAAACTTTCCTATTGTCTTTCTTTCTTTTTGTATCTCTGAGAATTTGAAGATTGTGGAATTTTGGGAGGAATTAACCCAAAACTTGCTCATTTCGAGAACACTTCTGCAAACTCTCTCTTCTTTAATTTGGTAGAATGGAATCCTCTTCTTTGTAATGTGTTGTAATGCTTTCTGCTGTTCCAAAGGATACGTTAAGGTTTTTCTTTTGGTTTATATTTTGATCTTTGCCAAAGAACTAAGTGTTTAGTGTCTGTAAAAAGTAAGTGGGATTTTGGCCTATTTACTAGAATGCAATAAAGAATGTCTCTGACAAGATGCATTTTCCACTTTTCCATCCTCTTTGCAAGTGGTTCAAGAGAAATTTATACCGCAATGAGGAAAAAATACCTCAAGGTTTCCATATCACCTGCACAAGAATCAAAGTGATTTCAGGTTTATAAGAGGATGGGAAACCAGAAACTGAACTGTATACATTAAGCATCATTAGCAACTAACTTCTTCATATGTAAACACATAAATAGATTCTTATTGCAGCAGTGGTATTGGTTGAGTTCTTCACTTGGCATTACCTGTGAAAGGTAGAAATACTGTAATAAACGGTTTATCCAGAAATACAGCTCACAGAGCAAGTCCAATTGAAGAAAACTGCAGTAGTTTTTCAAGTATTTAGGTTTCTGGTCTGTACCAGCTCTATCTGTTTAGTAGACAGGTGGTTAGTTAACTAGATTCTGATGTGTCTGGCCAGGAAACCTGCATCCCTATCAGTAAATCCACCTCCACCAACCATCAGTGCACCCATCTGCATTGTTGGAGGAAGTGGGACCACTGAGCAGTGATTCAGTCTCTCTGTACTTTACGCAAAGAACTTTTGTTGTAGAGTGTGCTGGTTTGGGCTAGGGTAGAGTTAATTTTGTTCATAGTAGCTAATATGGGGCTATGGTTTGGATTTGTGCTGAAAACAATGTTGATAGCACAGAGTGGTTTTTCGTTACTGCTGAGCAGTGCTTACACAGAGCCAAGGCCTTTTCTGCTTCTCACTCCACCCCACCAGCGAGTAGACTGGGGGTGTACAAGAAGTTAGGAGGGAACACAGCTGGGACAGTTGACCCCAACTGACCAAAGGGATATTCCATACCATATGACATCATGCTCAGCATATGAAGCTGGAGGAAGAAGGAGGAATGGGTGGATACTGGGAGTGATGGTGTTTGTCTTAACAAGTAACTGTTACATGTGATGGAGCCCTGCTTTCCTGGGGATGGCTGAACACCTGCCTGCTGATGGGAAGTGGGGAGTTAATTCCTTGTTTTATTTTGCTTGCATGCATGCGGCTTTTGCTTTACCTATTAAAATGTCTTTATCTCAACCCACGAGTTTTCTCACTTTTACTCTTTTGATTGTCTCCCCCATCCCACTGGAGGAGGAATGAGTGAGCAGCTGTGTGGTGCTTAGTTGCTGGCTGGGGTTAAACCATGACAGTGAGTTTCTCTGAAGTGCTGCTCTTTTGGTATGTGGTGGTTTTTTGTTTTCATACAGTTACATAGACTTTTTTGGAGTGTGTGTTGACTGGCTAGAGGATATCTATTAGGATGTAGGTGCTTGTGATTTAATACAAAAAATATAATTATGCTAGTTGCAATTGGGAAGATAATTTTGGAATAAGAATGGGATTTTGACATGAGTTCTATGTCTGTACTGTATTAAACAGAAAATCAAATAACTTCATACATTATTTTTAATTAATGGTCTTGGCAAAGTTGACAAGAAGAGATAGAAGTGACCAATGCTCCCCTTGTGTACAAAGGTTGAGTCTTTGATGAGGTACAGTATTACAGAGAACAGCACTGCACTTTGAGGTGGATTAGCCTATTCTTTTTTGTTGTGAGAGAGATCCATGTACTTACCTAATTTTTGAAGCATGTTTTAAACATGAGTTACTTTTTACCTGATGTTTTTCAGTTTTTCACTTCTGAATTTCCGCTCACATTGGGTTTACATGAGAGAGCATTTTCACGCAGCCATGTTTTTAAAGCCTTTCATTTTCACTGTGTTGGGATGCTGTTGTCTATACTGTTCAGGTACCTTCACGATTACAGAAACAAAGACAAAAATCCTCCATGTTTTTGTCCTTCTGTTTCTCTGCGGGAACATCTGAAATGTCTGTCAAGATCTTTATGAAGCTAGTGACAAGGGAAGAAAGCACTGGGCTCCATGAACTCTGCACACAGGTTTTTGTTTCTTTGTTTTTAAAATCTATTAAATGTTTAATTTCATTTTAAAAAAAAGTTTGTAGAGGTTGGGATGATAAAGAGTCGTCATAGTGACAACTGCCCTTTAGATAGAAAGCAGCTAAGATCTCAATTTTTGCTTCTTTTAAGACAACAGCTGACTGTTTCTAGGAAAATGATATCTGATCTCAGAGTAGCCAGTTTCATCATTCTTAGAATGACAGATATTTTGGAGAACATAGTCTATTAGATTTGAGATTTTGAAACTAAAAGTCAATTATGTTTTTCCTTGCTAGATTTAAAGCTGGACACAATGTGTACAATTCTTAGAGCCTAAGGAAGGTAGATGTCCAGATCACAATGAAGCCAAAATGTTACTGTCTTTGGACTTCACAAAAACCTGAAGTTCAACCTAAACTGATATTTACCCAAGTGACTGCTACTTCCATGTTGTTTATCTCCTAGAATTCCAGCATCGTTTTTGCCAATAATGGTGAGATTCTGATAATGATAGTGAGATACTTATTTTGTCTATTAGTCAGCCAGCTCTACCAGCCTTCCTGAATGCACACACTAGGAAAAAAGAAGAAAGAAGGAGGGTTTTTCAGTGTTTTAATCCCTTTGGAAAATGATGTTGTACTCCCATCTTGGTGTCTGATGTCAGGAAACTTGAAAATAATTTGAAGTATTGAAATTTATGAAAAATATACAAAAATCTGGCATTAAAGCAAGAATATCTATATATTGCTTTTTAGGATTTGTACCGTAATACCATTATATTGATCATCATAAAGCTGATGATTGATAATACTAAATTAATATTTGCTGTTCATTATTCCTTATCTCTGGTATCACAATGTGTTTGAGTACATACCTTCAGAAAAAACCTGTAGAGGACAAAATGAATGAAAAAAGTAAACACTGATTATGCTACCCTAATTTTAAGTGCCTTCAATCATTGTACATTCTGTGATGCAATAATACTCCATTTTATGCAAAAGTTGCATGTTAGAAGCAATTCTATGCAGTTACAGTCTAATGGTTCTCTGATAAGTGCATTGCTCTCCAGTACTGTAATGTATAGATTTTTTTTCTTGTTGAAATTACTTTTTAACTAAACAACATTCAACGTAAGAACACAGGTATTGATCAGTCTTGAGTTAGTAAATACTGATATGAGTAAAATGCATTCTGTACATCAATACTGGATAGACAAAGTTTGGTTGTCTTCACTTCTTTTTTTTGGGTAAGTACCTTGAGGGCAGATGGGCTCTGCTAGGGGGGCAGTCATGGTGATTAGGCTAATATAATGGCAGATAATTTTTTTGCTAGTTAGTCTTGCTAACTTGTGTTGTGATCTCCCAAAGCAGTACAGGCCTAGTGAAACAGTAGGAAATTTGCTGGTGAATGAACTGATGCTAAACTTGTCCTGATCTGAAGGTCTGGCTTTTCATGCACCTTCAGGGTGTTCTTCTTGCCTGCTGCTAATTTGCATGCACTTTCCAAGGTTTGCTTTGCTCCAGGTTAGTGCCTCAAGCAGCCCCCTAGAGTGGATTATTTTCTCTGGGAGTTCTAGAGGCAGAATTATACCCTTTTTTTAATTGGTCCTTTCAGATATGTCCTCTTTTACTTTGTCTGTCAAATACTTCAAAATACATGTGCTACTACTTGAAATACAGTGTGCCTGCTTAAGATGACTCATGCCTAAGTGACTGAAAACATCTCTCTGTTGCCCAGTTGAGTATCTGAGTGGCCCAGAAACTTAATGACAGAGCAGAATGTATTGGGATGACACTAGCTTGGCCATGAAATTACTATATATACACTATACATGTACTGTATCCAAGCCAATAACCAATGACTCTCACCTGTGCAATGATTTTAATTTCTTTGGGTAGCTCTTTTACTATGTAGTATAGAAACGTACTTTCAGAATTGATGCATGACTTAACAGAATTTACTATGTGCTGTTTTAAGTTAGAGGGACTTTGGGCCCTATACCTCTGTTGACATTTCAGATTTTCATCCCTTGAACGAAGTTTATATTAGAGAGTCTTAAAATCTTAGTGTGCTTGGATTTGCTCTGATACTATCTGGCAGCAACTACGTGCATACATGTCTGCTTCAGAGGAGGTTTTTTTGTGTTCATTAATGCCTTGTTTTCTGCAAGGTAAGAGCAAAACTGTTGATGGTTTTCCACTACTGTTTTTTGAGGGGGGAGCTTCTTTTTGAGATTAAAGTACTTTTTCACTTGATTCAGTTGCCTTTTTTTTTGCCCCCCTCTTCTTTTTTGAAGTTAGTGTGACAACATCATTTTTTAAATACTTTTTAAAATGTTAGATCAAGTTTGTATTCATGAATTTCAAGATTCAAGAGATGGTTTTTGGTAGACCAAAGTCATATTTTACTGTCCCTTTTGTGATAGGTTTCTGTTAATTTAGTCTAAATGCATTTTCTTTAAACAGAAACAATCAATTTTGTACACTGCATCTAATGCCCAGTCTAAGATTATCTTGTCCTTGGTAAAGAATATAGATCTTAGAGTAGCTCACTTCTGTAGGGCTTTCCAATGTCATGTAATTTAAGATTCTTTTGATTAACCTATTGATTTGGGAGGATATAGGGTAAACTATTTTTCTTTTTGTTGTCTTTTGCAATGAGCTTGCTTTCTCTTCATGAGTAAAAGAAGAAATAGAATTTGAAGAAATAGAAGAAAAGAAATAGAAGTGTAATTTTTTTCAGTACCTATTAACAGCTGAATGTGGTTTTGCTCATTAGCAATAGCTGTTCATTTTTTTAAAAAATCTTTAGGTAAAAATGAATTAGTGAATCCTTAAAAATCCTTAAAAAAAAAAACTAATGAATTAACTAGAAATGTTTTTCATAAATACCAAGAATATGGCAGTATTATGTTATATCATATATATTTAATAATCTGTCGCCAAAAAATACAGATTTTCCCTCCTCAGAAAGAACAAAGTGTTCTTTGTTTGAACAAAGGGGATTTAGCTGGTTTGCAATTTTCCATAAGTGCAGTTGCCCTATTTTGAAAAATGAGTTTACCAGCTGTTATTAGCATCTGCAATACTTCTAGGTCACACTGTTTATCTATAAACAGGAAGTAGTTTGTTACTTGTAAAGAAGTTCCTAAATTGCTTTGCCTAAAGAATCATAAAAGGATGTATGTGTTGATAGGTTTTCATCTTGGTTTACTCTATGGCTTTGTTGGCTAGGAAGGCTCTAGATTCATGTTTAGAACCAAGGAGGGATAGACTGCCATGCTTGCTGTTTCAGTGCCAGGCCGGGAGCTTGCTTTAACTAAAATATGAGATTGTCACAGTTGGAGTCACAGTGTGTTTGTTCATGGGCCACCAAGTGGAAGGTAACTACAGTGAAAATGGCTTTTTTTCTCAGTTTGGATGGTGGTTATAGCTGATGCTTCACTGAAGATCTTTGGATCTGCTGAAGCAGAAGTCAGGGAGACTTAGACATGTAGACTTGACATGCGGTCTAGCTCCAAGCCTCTGTGATTTCCATGGAAGATACCTAGTAGGTATCAATATTGAAAACTGAGCAAGTATGTCAAAGATTGGAGGAAACTCTGAGTTCAAAATCTTGGCTCAGACTGCTACAGGGCCTTAGTATTAAAATTCAGTTTGTAGGATCCAAACTCAATCCATGTAGATCTATGACGATAGCCCTGTGTTTTAAACGCTATCTTCACAGTCTCTGGAAATGGTAACTCTGCTGTAGAGTAGATAAATTGCATTAATTTAACCATTACATGAATCTTTGTGCTAGGCAACATTTTATTGTTAATTGCTTGATGTGTAAATTGTTCTCCATATAGAAATTTTAATTCAGAATGCATCCAGAATACATCCCATCCAGAATACAATTAGAGTATATATATACAGAATGATTGTGAAAAAGCAGAATTAATATTTCTCAAAGTTTACATTTATAAAATTTTGCCTGATTATCAACATATAACAGTAATTCAACTATCTGTAATCATGTATTACCGTGGCATAAATGAATACAGAAAACAAAGTAAACAGAAATAAAATGAAAAGGGTTGTTTGCGGTTTTATTGTATTTTTACTTTAAAAAAGTAGAACAGAAGCATAAAATAGTTTGTGTAAGGGAGAGGGTAGCAGGTGTGGGAATGGGCAGCAGTCATTTGTCAACATATGAAAACCATGATGGTAGCATCAAGAAGAGAATTATGCTAATAAAGAGGTCATGCCTCATGGTACCATTATTACTCGCCTGTGTTACATGAATGATAACGAGAATTACATCACTTCTTGAATTTCTAAATTGCTGTACAACCTGATTGTTTATACATTACATTCTGCTTCACAGTTGGCAGATTTTCAGCACTTTCCAAAGAGTTTAGATTGTAACATTGTACATTCTTTGCCTTAATTATACCTGCAGATGTTGTTTCATGTTTCCATAAAACTCATGAACCTTTTCCCTGATGCTTGTCCCCATTTGTTCAGCTACACGGAGCAGGAATTTCTGGTACAGAAAGGCCAGACCACCCTTCTAACTTACGTGGAAAACCGTCTTTCCCAATCATACTGTTTCTGTGCTTTCGTTTTCATATGTCAGCCCAGCACTGGACCAAGGCTCCACCTTCTTATTTATATGTTGGGTTGTTTTTTCTTGGTAGAATTTGTAAACTTTTTTTTTAATAAAAAGCATGTTCTACTGCAGTTTAACTTTGAAACTGCCCATGTGACACTACTTTAATTTCCTCTACCAAATATCCATTTTCTTTAGTTCGGATCACAGCAGACGTAGTGATAAGAGATATGTTCCAGAAACATCAATTTCACAGCCTTGTAATTCCAAAGAAGCACACAAATGATTTTATTTAACTTAGACTATAATATGTAAATCCCACACAGCAGTTTCTCTGAATTGTGTCACAAAAGATCCAAAAAGGTTTTGCAGATGAGTTGAACAACAAAAATGTTTTGAAAACTGACAGATCCTGAAGTGATAATCTGTTTACTTTAAGATTGGTAGTCATAAATACTCAAATTTGTTCTATGACCAAATAATTCCAATAAGTCTATTTTTCTAAAATTCTGTTAAATTTTCTCAAAAAATGTTTTTCTCATTTTAATTAATCCCTTCCTTAACACTTACGATATATACATAACTGGCATAATTTCAGCAAAGCAATTCTAATGATTCACTGTAAATTTAGAGTAGCTGGTATTCATTTCTGTCCTATCATATGGCATTCCTGGTAATTCCAGAGTGAGTGTTTTGAGGTGATTTGCCTTTTCTTCTCTAGAAACTGATAGTAGTTGGTTTTGTTTTATTTAGCTTTTTTTCTCCTCCAAGCTCTTTTTCTGACATATAAGTATAGTGCTCATTGTTCTTCTCTCATCCAAGCTGATTCTGGGATGGTAACTATCACTTTGAGTTGTTCCACATGACTATGAAACACTGTTTTTCATTATTTGTACGGACTTGGAAAAATAACATAAGTTCTAATTGAATCAATGTCAGTTTTCTGGATTGCCAGGGCTGTATCTCGGAGATCCTTGATTTTGCTCTTCTGTTGCTTCAGAATTTGGCCACCTGTCCCTTTCCTCTTTGATCTTCTGGAATTATCTATCTGACAGTCCTTCCCCATCTATCAATCTGATGACACTGAGAAAAAAGGCTAGTCTCCTAATGAAAGTGGACATCAACTCAGGAGTAGCTATGGTACAGCTGGAATGAGAAGCCTTGGGTTCTTCAAAACTATATAATTAAAACAACATTTTATATGACAAATATATTTAATTCAGTTCACTGAGTCTCAAGTTCAATGTATGTTAGTGAAGCAAAACCACTTCATCTACTAAAAATTAAAATTATAATGGAAGACCTGTCAAAGAACATTTACTGGTTTTCCTCAACTTCTGGAGAAGCTCACAATGGAAAGTGCACAAGGCCCAGGCTATTTGCCAAGAAAGAAAGGGGGGTACTGTAAAGAAGAGAAGTCTTCCAGTTTGCTGGGGAACGAGGCCACCTGGATAAGTTATATTTACCCTTCTAAATTTTCTGAGATAAAAATAGCAAAAAATTATTAATGACCTATCATCTCTTGGTAATTTTTTGCACCATACAAGGAAGATTAAAGTCAAGTTCTAGCGCTTCCATTCCTTTTGTGTCATTTGTAAATTAAAGGACCTGTAATTTCAGAGGTAAGGAAAGCTGTCTCTTGGTGAGTGCAATCTGTTCTTCTCAGATCCTGACAAAACATATATTTTAATTAAAAACCTTTCACACTGCATCTAATCAAATGGATAGTTCCAATTGAATAGTTCATCCTAAGCGTGTTTAACGTATGCAAAACTCATCTCAAAACACATGAAGTATTTACTAAACAAAAAAGAATGAAAAGTTCTTGATATAGCTGAGAAATTATACAAAAGAATAAAGTGATAAGGTAAATTCTTTCCTGACTTGAATTAGTACAGGTCCATTTATAGTCAGTTTGATTGTAGGTGTCTCATTATCTGAGCTTGTGGAAAGACATTAATTTGAAACACAGTGATTTGGTAATATATGCAAGAAAATACCTACCGACAATGGATATATTCAGTTGCAATGAAAAAAAAAATCTTAATTTTGAATCTACTTTCACTTACATTTTTCAAAGCGTAGTGTATTCTTAATAGAATTGGTGCATAATTTCAGAGAGACACCTTTTTAGTAATTAGAGTAACTTTGGAAGCTTAGATAATTTGAAGGCTTATCTGTGCAGAAGCTGTACAGAGCCAACTGTGAATTTAGTGTTCACTGCATGCTCCTCACTACTCCTTAGCAAATATTTTTAGTTTTTACCAGGAGTGCATTATTGTGCTGCAGCTGTCTTTGTGAGTGAAATTAGTCAGTGTATTATTAATTCATAATCTGGCTTGTCATATGCTGTCTTGCTACGGACAAGTTCTGACATTAAAAAAACAAAAACAAAAAAAAAAAAAAACCTCTCTCCAGTTTCTGGAGTTTAAGAAGAGAAGTCAAACTGCTGAACTTTATTGCTAGACATTTTGCAATAAGAAAGAATAAGTAAATATTCTTTACCAACCTGATTTATTAGTTTTTATTGTTCACCTATGTACAGCTAAGCTGCTTCCATAAAACACAAATATAAAAGATTTTTTCTGAGTCAACTTTAGACTCAGGTCTGTAGCCCAAAACTACAGGTAACTGTAGCCCAAAACCACATTCAGAAAAAGCTCCAAGTTTCACCATAGTGTTGAAACACTTTGCTTGTCATTAAGGTGCATGTGAAGAAGAGTTTTGGAAACTTACAACTGTTCAGTTTCATTTAAATTATGAATAGCAAATTTATGTCATTACAGCTTTATAATCCACAATATCCTGTTAATTATGCTTTATGGGTCTCTTAGGTATTTCATAATCCTTGCTGTAGCACAATATCTTTTTCTTTATTACAATATGTTGGTTCATAATGCACAAATCTCACTTAAAATGCAGCTGCTTGCGGTTTTTTTAGTGGTTGTCTGTCTGTACTTAAAGAATGGCATCAGTAATATGCCCCTCTCTCTGTGCCGGGAGTGAGGATGATAGTTTTATATCATGCTTGTCAAAGTTGCCATAATGAAAAGGGTGATAGCTCTTTTTAGATGTCTTTTCAGACACTGGAATTCATGAATCAAGCCCATGTACATGAGGAGGAAGAGAAGCAGTTTGCGTAATCTAGGAACTTACCAAAAAA